>SJYX01020356.1:82944-138637 GCA_006410675.1 Oreotragus oreotragus
CAGCTTTTTTCACAGTCCAACTCTCACATCCATACATGACTACTGGAAAAACCATAGCCTTGACTAGATGGACCTTTGTTGGCAAAGTAATGTCTCTGCTTTGGAATATGCTATCTTTTGCTGCTGCTAAGTCACTTCAGTCGTGTCCGACTCTGTGTGACCCCATAGACGGCAGCCTGCCAGACTCCCCTGTTCCTGGGATTCTCCAGGCAAGAACACTAGAGTGGGTTGCCATGTCCTTCTCCAATGCATGAAAGTGAAAAGTGAAAGTGAAGTCGCTCAGTCGTGTCTGACTCTTCATGACCCCATGGACTGCAGCCTACCAGGCTCCTCTGTCCATGGGATTTTTTCCAGGCAAGAGTACTGGAGTGGGGTGCCATCGCCTTCTCTGATATGCTATCTAGGTTGGTCATAACTTTCCTTCCAAGGAGTAGGCGTCTTTTAATTTCATGACTGTAATCACCAGCTGCAGTAATTTTGGAGCCCAGAAAAATAAAGTCTGACACTGTTTCCACTGTTTCCCCATCTATTTCCCATGAAGTGATGGGACCAGATGCCATGATCTTCATTTTCTGAATGTTGAGCTTTAAGCCAACTTTTTCACTCTCCTCTTTCACTTTCATCAAGAGGCTTTTTAGTTCCTCTTCACTTTCTGCCATAAGGGTGGTGTCATCTGCATAGCTGAGGTTATTGATATTTCCCCCGGCAATCTTGATTCCAGCTTGTGCCTCTTCCAGCCCAGTGTTTCTCATGATGTACTCTGAATATGTTACATTATTTTAAAAGATACCTAATTTAGTAGTAGCTTGATAGGCAATTACATTAAGAATACATTTTTATATGCTTCAGAATCTATAACTTATTAGCTTTCTTCAGTACCTATTGGAGAGAGGGAGGTGAAAGGGAAGCAGGAGAAAGGCTGAGATTTTAGAGAGACCGAGATGGAGAAAGACTGAGATTCTTGAACAAGAATCTGTCATTGTGCCATTGTCAACAGGGACTGAAGCCTCTAATATTTCCACTGCTTGATGTATTTTGTAGGGAACAAGTAATAGAGTGGCTGCCCGATAACTAAGAAAACAAAAGGACCAAAGCAAATTTTGGCAACGTTTATCTCCCCCTTTACTGTATTGCAACTCAGATCTAATTTTGAGGAATTGACACGAAACTACCATTTTTGTGTAAGATCACACAGCAGTGGTGCTCAGTCTGCCTCCTGTTGAATTTGTCTTCTACCATTACCATGAGGCTTCCCAGGTGGCAGAGTGGTAACAAATCTACCTGCAACGCAGGAGATCCAGGTTTGATCCCTGGGTCAGGAAAATCCCCTGAAGAAGAAAATGGCAACCACTCCAGTATTCATGCCTGGAGAATCCCATGGACAAAGGATCCTAGAGGGCTACACACACACACACCACTCTCATATGGTTGTTCTTTTCCAGATTTCCACATTTAGGGTCCCACAGAATTCCTGGACTTAATAAAATAACTTTTTATTCAGAAATGCATTTTATCTGATTTAATTATCTTACACACAAATACAAAAAATTCTAACTGATTTTTTCAAAGTAAAAATTAAATCAAAGAGTTTATATGCTTCCTTTCCCATAATACAATGAATATAAATATTTTATCATATTTTTGAAATTGCAAAAATATTTGAAGTGAAATGTTATGTTTTCATGTACATACACTGATCTTATCATATCACTGAAGTGAGCTTTTATTTTTTCCCAGAAACCAATTTATCCTCTAAAATTATTATCTTCACTTAGTATGCATGACTTTTTGACTTTTTACTTTTCTCAGGGTTCTGCGATTTTGATTTGCATCATCCCTCTCCCTGAGGAAGAATCCTACATCTTCTCCCACATTTTTTATTAAATATGTGCTATCCCCTTTGCCACTAATGACAGGAAAGTAGCTTTCCTCATGTCTCTGGCTTCCTAAAATTTCCTATTCAGTGCATTCTTTTCATCATCACCCTGATCACCCTGAAGCCAGAGAGGAATATCTAAAATATTAATTCACTTAAAATCAAGCATTCCTGTCTAGACCAGTAGTTCTCAGAGTGTTTCTGAGATTAGCAATATCAGCATCACCTGGGGACCAGTTAGAACTGTAACTTATCAGCCCCACCCAGGTCTCCCAAAACCCAGGGACCCAGCAAAAGCCTGTAGGCTGTTGTGAAGCATGTAAAGTTTGAGAACTACTGGTGCATGAGAAAAATTCTCTTTCTCAGCATGAAACACAGTGGTGTCACCCATGGAAAAGCAGCACCTGGGTCAATGGGCACTTGTTAGAAATGCCAATTCTTGGGCAAACCGGAAATAGCTAATACAACATGCCTACATGGAATTGACATGTTATCTTGGGAAGGTATGGGGTGTGGGGGTGCTGTGTTCTAGCAGATAAAGGTATTTAGTATTTAATCTCATACCTTTATCTGCTCTTCCCTATGATATTTTTCAGCACATAATCTGACACTGTTGTAAACATATAAACACTTTAGATTTTAATTTTTTCTAAAAGCCCTTAACTTTCTAAAAGTTCCCTACCAAGGGAACATTTCATGCAAAGATGTGCTCAATAAAAGACAGAAATGGTGCAGACCTAACAGAAGCAGAAGATATTAAGAAGAGGTGGCAAGAATACACAGAAGAACTGTACAAAAAAGATCTTCATGACCCAGATAGTCACGATGGTGTGATCACTCACCTGGAGCCAGACATCCTGGAATGTGAAGTCAAGTGGGCCTTAGAAAGCATCACTACAAACAAAGTTAGTGGAGGTGATGGAATTCCAGTGGAGCTATTTCAAATCCTGAAAGATGATGCTGTGAAAGTGCTGCACTCAATATGCCAGCAAATTTGGAAAACTCAGCAGTGGCCACAGGACTGGAAAAGGTCAGTTTTCATTCCAATCCCAAAGAAAGGCAATGNTTTTCATCCCCTGGACTGCAACACACCAGGATCAGTGCACACTGTGGAAAATTCTTCAAGAGATCTAATGCATGATGACCTGATGTGGAGTTGATGTCATAATAATGGAAATAATACTGTACAGTAAATGTAATGAATTTGAATCATCGCCCCCATGAAACCATGCCTGGCACCACAAAGTTTGGTGACTATTTCTTTAAACATTTTCTTGGGATGGAATGTTTTTCCCTGTTTTTAAGTAGTCTTACACCTTCACAGGTGTGGAGACTTATGGAGAATGAATCACTTTATTGCCCACTGGGTATGAGTGTATTTTTTTCTGCCAGAATTAATCCTCCATTGTTTCACATGTCAATGAAGTCTTTTTTTCTTTCAACAAATCAGGCTCATCTCTGTTGAACAGCCAGACATCATTAAAGAAACAAAGGTCATAGACTCTGTGAGTGAAGGAAGCCTATCACACAGGAATGCCTACTGCATGATTTCTCTCTTGAAAATCAGGCAGAATGTTTTGGAAGGATGCATTCTGAGATGAGCAAATATAAAGATAGATAGGGAAGTGGAGATAATGTATGTATTTCTTCACTGAGTGTGGTTATGGGCCTCTTGATAATTCCTTGAGCTCTCCACTTGGATTATTGAGTGCTCTTTCCTATTAATGTGTATCTGATTCTTCACAATACAGATAGCTTTCAAAACTCCTTAGCCCCTCTAACCCAGTTCAGAATGTCTCTTATTCATTGAGAATCTAGACTTCCAGTTTTAGTCACATGCCTGATTACACATACTGTTTCCTAATATTCTCTTATTGTTTGATATATTGTGAGTATCTTCCTCTGGTTGGTCACATTTTCTTTTAATGGCAACTAGAATGGCCATAATAAAAAAGACTAAACGTACCAAAGTGTTGGAGAGAATAGAAAGTGGAGCCTTCATACATGGCTGGCGAAGAAGTAAAATGATACATCCCTTTGGGGAAACAGTTTAGGACTTTCTAAGAAGTGAAACATACATTTGCTGTATGACCCACTACATCCCAGTCCTGGAAAAAATATTAGCTAAAAAATGATGTGGAGGAGATAGGCTAAAATGTGTGCCCAGTCCCTCTTTTGCCACCCCATAGACTGTAGTCCGCTGGGCTCCTCTCTCCATGGGATGCTCCAGGCGAGAATAGTCGAGTGGGTCACCGTGCCCTTCTCCAGGGGATCTTCCCGACCCAGGGATCGAACCCACAACTCTTATCTCTCCTGCCCTGCAGGCAGATTGTATTTACTGCTGAGTCACCAGGAAAGCTGTATACACACACACACACACACACACACAGCACACAACGTACACACACAGGACTATCATTCATGACCAAGAGGAAATACTTCCATTTGAGACTATATGCAGGGATCATTCAGGGCAATAGGGTAGGTGAAATACATTGGATGGACAAAGACATCTACAATGGATGAAGGTGGCTAAAAGTACACACTTTCTGTTATAAAATAAGCCAGTCATCCTGAGACAAAATATTCACAAGTGATGGGGCCAACAAGGGCTTCTTTTCCAAATATATACAATCATCTCATACAACTCAATAACCACAAAAACAAAAGATACAACACAATTGAAAAAAGGGCAGAAGAAGACATGGGCAGATGGTCAATGGGGACATGTGAATATTCTAGAGTACTTTTACTGTAGAAGGGGGATATTAGAGGCAGATTATTATAACAGAAGAAGATATTAAGAAGAGATGGCAAGAATGTAGAGGTATACAGAAGAACTGTACAAAAAATATCTTCACGACCCAGATAATCATGATTGTGTGATCACTCACCTAGAGCAAGGCATCCTGGAATGTGCAGTCAAGTGGACCTTAGGAAGCATCACTACAAACAAAGCTAGTGGAAGTGATGGAATTCCAGTTGAGCCATTTCAAATCCTGAAAGATGATGCTGTTAAAGTGTGACACTCAATATGCCAGCAAATTTGGAAAACTCAACAGTGGCCACAGGACTGGAAAAGGTCAGTTTTCATTNGACAGAAATGGTGCAGACCTAACAGAAGCAGAAGATATTAAGAAGAGGTGGCAAGAATACACAGAAGAACTGTACAAAAAAGATCTTCATGACCCAGATAGTCACGATGGTGTGATCACTCACCTGGAGCCAGACATCCTGGAATGTGAAGTCAAGTGGGCCTTAGAAAGCATCACTACAAACAAAGTTAGTGGAGGTGATGGAATTCCAGTGGAGCTATTTCAAATCCTGAAAGATGATGCTGTGAAAGTGCTGCACTCAATATGCCAGCAAATTTGGAAAACTCAGCAGTGGCCACAGGACTGGAAAAGGTCAGTTTTCATTCCAATCCCAAAGAAAGGCAATGTCAAAGAATTCTCAGACTACCGTACAATTGCACTCATCTCACATGCTAGTAAAGTAATGCTCAAAATTCTCCAAGCCAGGCTTCAGCAATATGTGAACCGTGATTATGCCAAAGTCTTTGACTGTGTGGATCATAATAAACTGTGGAAAATTCTGAAAGAAATGGGAATACCAGACTACCTGACCTGCCTCTTGAGAAACCTGTATGCAGGTCAGGAAGCAACAGGTAGAACTGGACATGGAATAGACTGGTTCCAAATAGGAAAAGGAGTACGTCAAGTCTGTATATTGTCACCCTGCTTATTTAACCCTTATATGCAGAGTACATCTTGAGAAACACTGGACTGGAAGAAGCATAAGCTGGAATCAAGATTGCTGGGAGAAATATCAATAACCTCAGATATGCAGATGACACCACCCTTATGGCAGAAAGTGAAGAGGAACTAAAAAGCCTCTTGATGAAAGTGAAAGAAGAGAGTGAAAATGTTGGCTTAAAGCTCAACATTCAGAAAACTAAGATCATGGCATCTGGTCCCATCACTTCATGGGAAATAGATGGGGAAATAGAACGTGTGAGACTTTTTCTTGGAGGGGGACCTCAAAAATCACTGCAGATGGTGACTGCAGCCATTAAATTAAAAGATGCTTACTCCTTGGAAGGAAAGTTATGACCAACCTAGACAGAATATTCGAAAGCAGAGACATTACTTTGCCAACAAAGGTCCATCTAGTCAAGGCTATGGTTTTTCCAGTGGTCATGTATGGATGTGAGAGTTGGACTGTGAAGAAAGCTGAGCACCGAAGAATTGATGCTTTTGAGCTGTGGTGTTGGAGAAGACTCTTGAGAGTCCCATGGATTTCAAGGAGATCCAACCAGTCCATCTAAAGGAGATCAGTCCTGGGTGTTCATTGGAAGGACTGATGCTAACGCTGAAACTCCAATATTTTGACCACCTTATGTGAAGAGTTGACTTATTGGAAAAGACTCTGATGCTGGAAGGGATTGAGGGCAGGAGGAGAAGGGGATGACACAGGATGAGATGGCTGGATGGCATCACTGACTCGATGGACATGAGTCTGAGTGAACTCGGGGAGTTGGTGATGGACAGGGAGGCCTGGTGTGCTGCAGTTCATGGGGTCGCAAAGAGTCGGACACAACTGAGTGACTGAACTGAACTGAACTGAAAAGCCCTTATACTAGCCGATATCAATGGCTTCCTATTTACTGTCATTGATAAAACCAAGTATTGATAGAATTTCTGCACATGGCCTTTTGTTAGATTTATACTTTTATAAGCTTTGTATTATTTAACCTTTTGATTCAGTATCTGAAGGTAAAATATTACCAACCCACTGTTAAATATTGCCTGTTCAGACTGTCTAGTGAAAAATTTGAAAAATAATATTTTTTATGGAGTATGTGTTCTTATAACTTAGAACATTTAATTAGTTGACTCCTGAAAGTAAGAGGAGTCTCTAAAGTGTTTTACCAACATTAAATAAAGGAAATATGAGTGGGTAAATGAGTAACTCTCATGTATATATAATGTCTTTCTGTCCTCAAGTAAAATTTTTAATTATTTTTTTCATTTATACATTTCTTTGACTGATTGGTATTCTTGCTTTAAGAAGGGGGGTTCAGGATGGGGAACACATGTTTACCTGTGGTGGATTCATGTTGATGTGTGGCAAAACCAATATTGCAAAGTAATTAACCTCCAATTAAGATAAATAAACTTATTTTTTAAAAATAAATTAAAACAAATAAAATAAAAAGAATGATTTTCAGTTTGGGGCTGTGTTTCTTAAATTTCTCTAGTAGGAATTATAGATTTTATCAATGAATTTCTCATTTGGTAGACTATATTACCATGCTTACAGATTCTGAAGAGCTACCGCTAACAACCACCACCTCTAATTTCAGTGTTTGAATTTACTCTCTTTGCATCCTTCTTCCTCCTTTCTAGTAACTGTGTGCTGTGTGTTCAGTTGCTCAGTCATGTCCAGTTCTTTGTGACTGTAGCCCACCAGGTTCCTCAGTCCATGGGATTCTCCAGGCGAAAGTACTGGAGAATTCTTGGATTGCAATTCCCTTCTCCCGGGGATCTTCCCAACCCAGAGATCAAACCCAGGTCTCAGGTCTCCTGCAATGGCAGGCCGATTCTTTACCACTGCTGCCCCCAATCCTAAAAGTCAGGGGTTAACTCAGCACGCTGGGTCTGGGTTCGTAATGTAACTCTATTTTCACATTTGTAATTATTTGTTTATATTTTTCTTCCTTGAATAGACAGTGACATTTTCAAGGACAGTAACCAGGACTTACTTATTTTGGGACTATCTAATGCTATTGATAAGAAATATACTGTATTATTTAGACCATCTTAGCCTTGCAATAAATATTTGTTAAGTCAGCTCAGTCACATGCCCTTTGCCACCATGTCAGATAACTGCACATACTGTAGTTTTGTTTTAACTAATCTGACTAGAATATATGTTTTTATAGAGACAGTTTCTCCAGAATACAAAAATATCTGGTCAATTTGGTGGGGAAAAGAACACCCATAAACTGAAATTATTCTTGTAAAATTGCCTATGTGTTCTTCACTTTTTTCTCCTTTCAAATGGATGTTCTGGCATTATTAAAAAGAAAGAAAGAAAGAAAACTGCTGTGTAAATCAGACTGTGGTTTTGTCTCCCTTTCCATTCCTTCTTTAATCTCACTCAGCAAATGAATTTGCCTTGCTTAGAAATGGACTTGCTATAAAAAAAATATTACCAACTTCACAATGATTCTAGAATCCCATAAATTGTAATAATTAACATAACTTCCCTTTGTAATTCGATTAGCTCCAAAGGAGCCCTTCTCTTCAATGGATGACCTCTGTTATTCTTGCAATATTAATTGGGCAAGGCTGTGGATGGCATTGTGAGCCAGTCCAGTGCTTTTCCAGAAGCACACTTGTCTTGGACTGAATCCATGGGTATCTAGGGGCCTGGATATCTAGGGTCCTTTCTTCCTTTGCTGCTCTTCTTACCCACGGTTAACTATGATGTAGTATTTATATCATAGGTACTGATTATTCTTGTACGCATGCTCAGTCGCTCAGTGGTGTCTGACTCTTTGCAACCCCATGGCCTGTAACTCACCAGGCTCCTCTGCCCATGGGATTTTCCAGGCAAGAATGATGGATTGGGATTCCATTTCCTCCTTGAGGGGATCTTCCCAACCCACAAATCAAACCTGCGTCTCCTGCATTGGCAGGTGGTTTCTTTACCACTAAGCCAGCAGGGAAACCCATCGATTCTCTTTAATCGCTAACAATGACTTAGTTAAATGTCAACTGTGTACTATTCCTGAAGTTTTCTGGTTTTTTATAATCTCATTTCATTCTTTGCATTGGAAAGGCAACCTCTGAAATGATGATAGTTTAGAATTTTTGAATTTGGCAAAGATGGTAAGATTAGCAAGTGGAACAGTGATCGTTTCCCCAAGACAAAATGAGAAGTTAGCTTATATCACCACTAGAGTCCATTCCTGTTCTAACAATCTGGGGATTGAGAATCAGTAAAAGGGCAGAGCTCCTCGATGACACAGTCGTGTGAGAAGCCTGCCTTCACAAACCTCTTTTCAAGGGTCTTCAAACAAGTCATCAGGATTTTGACCACAGAGCTCTATCCATTTGGTCACAGCTGACTGGTTGGTACAGCTGAAATAGGACCTTGATGATATAGCCCTGGCTACAGAGTGACTCAGTGAGATCCAGTGGTTGGGGAGTTCATTAATAGGAGCCCATACAGAGGACTGGGTTAGCTACTAGTGCCAAGAGCCGCAGAAGCAGAATCATAGAAAAATAATGGCAGAAAACCAGTAAATAAAAATCAAGATTGTCAATATATCTAAGTTCCAGATCGTCACAAAATCTTGAACAAAATTCTAGCTTTCTGTGATGCTCACAAAATACTCTCTATACTTCTCTATTTTCATATACACCCCATGACTAAGGTCTTAGCATCTTAGTTGACTTGAACAAGCCAAATTTTGGTAAAGTAAATGATCCTCAATAATTGTGATATAAGACTACTTATTTTTTTTTAAATCTTATATTATCTAGCAATAACTTGAATGTAAAATATTTATAGAGGTTTGATTGTATGTTTGATTAGGTAGAATATAATATCTTTGTGATTCATTGTAAATTTAATTGTAAACTATTTTTAGACCACTAACTTTACTGTATGTGCAAAGCTTTGAAAGTAAGTCATATAATGCCAACCAAACAGTGGAATTATACAGAGGCACTTTGAAAAATTGAATCTATTTACACCAAGCTCTTTCCTTTCACTTCCAAATAATCTATATGATTGTAGAAAAAGCTCACATTCTTACAAGTAAAGAGTTTTTCTAAATTAAGCATATATATATATATGTATATACATATGCATGTGTGTGTATTTGTGTGTAGTTTTCTTCAAGATCATGGAAGAATTATTTGATTTGCTTCTAATTCACTTGATTTTTTAAAGTCTATTTAATACCACTATATTCAAGGCTCTTAGAAACTCACAAGGGCAAGTAATATAATTAAATTGACACTTTAAGGGTCATGTGGTTCAGTTCGATTACAGATTAACAAATTTTTTATATGCAAAAAGCAGAATATAGCTGCAGAAAATGAGGAAATTATGCTTTTTTTTTCCTTTGCTGCAGTCATTTGATTATATAATTTAAAAGGTTTTAAAATTTTAAATAGCAATTACAAAAAACTAAAATAAAATATTTGAAGCTATTGAGCTATACTAGGTTTCATGCTTTAAAAAATAATACATACTCAAGAAGCAAAAATGAGTCCAAATTAAATGCACATTGAACAATGCTATTCACAGCACAAGTATAACGCAAAGATAATGGCCTCTAGAAAGAATAACAGAAATTAAGTTAACTAAATGAATGGGGGAAAGTGACCATTTGTATCCATTTTTAAATACCCATAGATTTTCTTTTTAAATTATGCATGTAAAAGTTTTTAATTTCTGATTTTAAATTACTATATGCCACAGAAGAACAATTCAAAACCAGTAGGATAAAATATATCTTTATTCTAAGAAATGCACTGTTTTTTCATGAGATGTTGGAACTCTGTAACTAGCAGCAAAACTCAAAAGAAATGCACTGTTTTTTCATGAGATGTTGGAGCTCTGTAACTAGCAGCAAAACTCAAAAGAAATAATTCTCTGTTAAGTTTCTTGCTGTGATAACTATTCTTTATTTTTTCACAAAAAAAAGGAAGAAGTTTTTCAAGTTGCCAAAAGGAGAATATAAACAAGAGATATGTGAAAAATTTAGGATTCATTCATGATATTTTGTTCTACCCTGTTGAACTTGGCATGGGAAGATCCTCATTAGCATGCACTCTGAATCAGGATCCAGACCACCTCTCACAATACAAGATACCAGGTTCCAGCAAAGTTTCTAATGATAATTTCTTCAGGCCAAGGCAACTTCCTTTCCACGAGTTAAGAAAACTTTGGTGGTCTTCATATTTTCTGTCAAATTGTTGTTCCTGTCCGTTTAGACAGTGTTAATTAACGACAGAAGAGTAATATTAAATGTATGCACAAATAGTGAAAATGCTGAATTTAACATTCAGGATAGCATTAAAAGTAATTTTAAGGGAAACAATAAAATTATAATCTCTATGAGGTTGATCTTTATTTTTTTTAAGTAGCATTAGTTACCCAAAAAAGAAGCTTTTAAAGCCAAATGTTTATCTCTTTTTAAGAAAACAGTTGAATTAATTTTTATGTTCTATGTTTACTTTTTTTCTAATATTTGCAACATGTTTAATCAAAGATCCTTTTACATAAAGATTCTTTCCCCTCTTTTAAAGGAAGGAGAAACAATTTAAATGTACTATTTGATTTTAAAATTACTTGACAAAAGAGTAACATAACTGGAATTATTTTTAACCTGTGGCTCAGCTCTTAGCATCTAAATAAATGGTCTAACTTCCTATTTTCTTCTTTCTAGCAGGGAGGGGTGTGCTTTAAAGAGACAGATCTCATAAAATTTCAACATTTTTGTTTAGTTCTCAAACACTATTTCTGAGATGTACCTGATGACTTGATACAACTTCACGTAGGAGCTAGAACTGGCTCTAGACGTATATCTCCTGTTCTTGAAAAACACTATTTCCTTTGAAATCATGATAGCCACCTCGATCACATTCTGCCTCTTCTATGGTCCCTAACGACCTCATGGTAACTCCTCCACAGTTCAGTTCAGTTCAGTCGCTCAGTCGTGTGCGACTCTTTGCGACCCCATGGACTGCAGCACACCAGGCCTCCCTGTCCATCACCAACTCCCGGAATCCACCCAAACCCATGTCCATCGAGGTGGTGATGCCATCCAGCTATCTCATCCTCTGTTGTCCCCTTCTCCTCCTGCCCTCAATCCTTCCCAGCATCAGGGTCTTTTCCAATGAGTCAGCTTTTCGCATCAGGTGGTCAAAGTACTGGAGTTTCAGCTTCAACATCAGTCCTTCCAATGAACACCCAGACTGATCTCCTTTAGAATGAACTGGTGGATCTCCTTGCAGTCCAAAGGACTCTCAAGAGTTTTCTTCAACACCACAGTTCAAAAGCATCAATTATTTGGTGCTCAGCTTTCTTTATAGTCCAACTCTCACATCCATACATGACCACTGGAAAAACCATTGACTAGATGGACCTTTGTTGGCAAAGTAATGTCTCTGCTTTTTAATATGCTATCTAGGTTAATCATAACTTTTTTTCCAAGGACCAAGCACCTTTTAATTTCATGGCTGCAGTTACCATCTGTAGTGCTTTTGGAGCCCGAAAAAGTAAAGTCTGACACTGTTTCCCAATTATTTGCCATGAAGTGATGGGACCAGATGCCATGATTTTAGTTTTCTGAATGTTGAGCTTTAAGCCAACATTTTAACCCTCCTCTTTCACTTTCATCAAAAGGCTCTTTAGTCCTTCTTTACTTTCTGCCATAAATGTGGTGTCATCTGCATATCTGTGGTTATTGATGTTTCTCCCAGCAATCTTGATTCCTGCTTGTGCTTTTTCCAGCCCAGCATTTCTCATGATGTGCTCTGTGTATAAGCTAATTAAGTAGGGTGACAATATACAGCCTTGATGTACTCCTTTTCCTATTTGGAACCAGTCTGTTCCATGTCCAGTTCTAACTGTTGCTTCCTGATCTGCATATAGGTTTCTCAAGAGGCAGGTCAAGTGGTCTGGTATTGCCATCTCTTTCAGAATTTTCCACAGTTTATTGTGATCCACACAGTCAAAGGTTTTGGCATAGTCAATAAAGCAGAAAAAGATGGTTTTCTGGAACTCTCTTGCTTTTCCCATGATCCAGTGGATGTTGGCAATTTGATCTCTGGTTCCTCTGCCTTTTCTATAACCAGCTTGAACATCTGGAAGTTCATGGTTTACATATTGCTGAAGCTTGCTCTACTGTGGCATATTCTAGCTAGCCCATTTCCTGCAAACATCCACCTTCCATGGCCTCTCAGCAGCTTGAGCAACACGTTACAATGAAATTTCCTCTTAACTCCACTTGTGGTCATGCTCTGGACCTTCTCATGGTACTATTAATAAATGATGAATTTCTACATCCTGCTCTGGCTTTTCCCAATGTCACTCTTGTTCCACCAAAGCCTATTCTCTGAACAGTTGTCAGAGAAATTCCTTTGAAACATAGGTCAAATCTTCCCAGTTTCTCTTCAAAATACTCTCACAGCTTCCCATCACACCAAGAACACAATCCCAGGGTCTTACCAGGGGCCACAGGCTGTATCTGTGCTCATAGGTCTTCAAATCCTCACAACCCCCATCCTAGCTGATCCTCAGTTTAATGCAGCAACCCAGATCCCAGGACTGTGCACCTACTGACTCATTGGCCTGGATTTCTCTCTCCTTGTTCTGTCCCTTCTTTTGGTCTTAAATGTCACTTCTCAAAGAGGGATGACAGCTCTAAATGAACATTCCAAGCTTCTGTTACCCCTTAATCAACTTTATTTTTTTCTTAGTATTTATTGCTACCCAACATTATACTTGTAGAAGGAAACGGCAACCCACTTCAGTGTTCTTGCCTGGAGATTCCCAGGGATGGGGGAGTCTGGTGGGCTGCGGTCTATGGTATCACAGAGTCGGACACGACTGACGTGACTTAGCAGCTTAGCAGCAACATTATACTTGTTTACATATTTATACAGAAAAACATCTATTTCTGCTTTATTGACTATGTCGAAGCCTTTGACTGTGTGGATCACAATAAACTGTGGAAAATTCTGAAAGAGATGGGAATACCAGACCACCTAACCTGCCTCTTGAGAAATCTGTATGCAGGTCAGGAAGCAACAGTTAGAACTGGACATGGAACAACAGACTGGTTCCAAATAGGAAAAGGAGTACGTCAAGGCTGTATATTGTCACCCTGCTTATTTAACTTATATGCAGAGTACATCATGAGAAAAGCTGGGCTGGAAGAAACACAAGCTGGAATCAAGATTGCCGGGAGAAATATCAATAACCTCAGATATGCTGATGACACCACCCTTATGGCAGAAAGTGAGGAGGAGCTAAAAAGCCTCTTGATGAAAGTGAAGGAGGAGAGCGAAAAAGTTGGCTTAAAGCTCAACATTCAGAAAACGAAGATCATGGCATCCGGTCCCATCACTTCATGGGAAATAGATGGGGAAACAGTGGAAACAGTGTCAGACTTTATTTTTTGGGGCTCCAAAATCACTGCAGATGGTGACTGCAGCCATGAAATTAAAAGACGCTTACTCCTTGGAAGAAAAGTTATGACCAACCTGGATAGTATATTCAAAAGCAGAGACATTACTTTGCCGACTAAGGTCCGCCTAGTCAAGGCTATGGTTTTTCCTGTGGTCATGTATGGATGTGAAAGTTGGACTGTGAAGAAAGCTGAGCGCCGAAGAATCGATGCTTTTGAACTGTGGTGTTGGAGAAGACTCTTGAGAGTCCCTTGGACTGCAAGGAGATCCAACCAGTCCATTCTGAAGGAGATCAACCCTGGGATTTCTTTGGAAGGAATGATGCTAAAGCTGAAACTCCAGTACTTTGGCCACCTCATGCGAAGAGTTGACTCATTGGAAAAGACTCTGATGCTGGGAGGGATAGGGGGCAGGAAGAGAAGGGGACGACTGAGGATGAGATGTCTGGATGGCATCACGGACTCGATGGACGTGAGTCTGAGTGAACTCCGGGAGTTGGTGATGGACAGGGAGGCCTGGTGTGCTGCGATTCATGGGGTCGTAAAGAGTCGGACATGACTGAGTGACTGAACTGAATTGAACTGTGGTCCGTGTGATTAGATTGACTAGTTTTCTCTGATTATGATTTCATTATGTCTGCCCTCTGTTGCCTTCTTGCAACACCTACCATCTTACTTGGGTTTCTCAGCTTGGACATGGGGTATCTCTTCACAGCTGCTCCAGCAAAGTACAGCCGCCCCTCCTGACCTTGAACGTCGAGTAGCTCCTCTCAGCCCTCCTGTGCAGGCGCAGCCACCACTCCTTGGGTGTGGGGTTGGTCCTCTCGGCTGCCGCCCCTGGCCTTAGGCGGTGGGTATGTCCTCCTGGCCACTGCCCCTGACCTTGGACATGGGGTAGCTCCTCTCGGCCATGCTTCTGCCACACAGCTAGTAATACTTCGTAAGGCCCACTTGATTTCATTCTCCAGGATGTCTGGCTCTAGGTGAATGACCATACCAAAGTGGTTATCTTGGTCATTTAAACCATTTATTAAAGTTCATCTGTGTATTATTGCCACCTCTTCTTAATCTTTTCTTCTTAAGTCTTTACTGTTTCTGGCTTTTATTGTGCCCATTTTGTGATACATTTTATTAAAAGAACCAAAGAGTTTGTTTCCGATAATGGAAGAAAATTCCCATGTTTGAGCATCCTTCTCCCATCTAAGCCTCTGAGGTAACTTTTCATAGCATGGCAGAATTGAAATAAACCTCAGCTATCAATTCATCATGAATCTCATTGTTTTCTGCATCTATATAGCTCATCAATGAGCCAACAGTATGCACTGGGCATGTAAAAACCAGCACTTCCTGTTACATGTCTATATCCCTTCCCAGTTAATAATGTGCTTTCCTCTACTTTCTCTAGATGCCCTTACCATAATAAAGCAGTTGCTATAGCTTTGTTCTAATACCATTATATTTTTCATGTTTCTAAAATCCTTAAGCCACTGCAATAACCTTCATGATTTCTCTCTTTTTGGGTTGTTTTTATGTAGTTATTGCTGTACTTCACAGGCCTTATAAACAATGACTTTAACTTTCTATATTCCAAGATATTAAATTCAAGTTTCTTGGGTATCATGACATAGCAAAGGGTTGCTCTCTATGAGATTCCTGGACACAGATTGACGAAAGAAAAAAATAAGTCAAAATAAAACAAAAAGCTTGTGGTTTACCTTGGAGGCTACAAAGGCTCTGACAGAACCATATTTTGTTTAACAAAAGGAGAAAACTATATTTTTTCTCTGCAGCCTATCCAAGTGCTTAAAATTATGCCGATTTGTATATCTGAGAAAAAAAATGCTAGCACAAGGAAAATGTGCTAAAAACATAATAGTATAAATGCTCACCCACTTGAAAGAGCCAAACTTAATCTATTCTATGAGTTTTAGTGAATATTTCTTGAGAACTTGCTATATGTTTGGGGTGAAATGCAAGGAATAATAAAGTATTAAGCCCTACACATCTAAGAGAAAAGGAAAGAAACAAACCAATTTACAATCAGTGTCAATATCATGGGCCTGGAGCTCAGACTTTGAAGGATCTTGCATTTAGTTGAATGCTCTGCTGCTGCTTTCTTCAAATCCTTAATAATTTTTTTAAAGGGACCACATAGTGTCATTTTTCACTTGGCTTTGCAAATTTCATAGCTTGCCTTCTTTGCAATAAAATGTGCCTCAATAAATGGACCATGGGTTGTGGGACCATAGAGACAGGTACACTGTATTTTTCTTGAGGACACTATGTTGTTTAAGCTGAGCTTGAGAAAGGAAATTTCACAGGCAGAGCCAAGGGAGGTAACACAGGCAGGGTGCTGGAGTGTACATAACCTCACATATGTGAAAATATATAATGTCTATATAATCATGTAGATTTGTGAATGTTGCATTAGAGAATGAAGTACAATTAGGAGCCTGATGGTAATTGAGACCAGAGAGACTGTCAAGGACCACATAAATGATAAGCCTTAAAAATCAAACAGGAAATTAAGATTTCATCCTAGAAGCAACAGAAACCCTAAAGTGAATAATAAATCTTTGCTTGATTTGCACTCAGACATAATTGTTCTAATCTACTTAGGTATCTTCTTTTGGTTTTGTGTATGGATAAAGAATAGGTCATTTTAAGCAAGTTTTGGAGATGTGTGAGGAAAAGTATGAAATATGACACTCCCAGTTTTCATAAACACTCCAGGTCTTATGCTCCAATAGATGAAACAGGAGAGGTCTTATAACTACAAAAACATCCATTTTATTCATCACTGTGGCAAAGCACCCAGAGCCAAGATACAAATACAGGGGCTTAAGCCATACTTTCAGTGCTAGTAATATGTAACCACATGAAATTTTAAGGCTTGACTTTTCTCAAAAGTAGATGACACTGAGGCATAATAATTTAAAAAAGGAAATTGAAACTTTGCTGTTAGAAAGACTGATATTCACAACTTGGTTTTATGACTTACTAGCATTATGAGTTTGATAGATTTACTCAGCTTTCCTGACTCTCAGTTTCCCCATCTGGAAAATAGGAGCAATAATTGCACCTTCTCCTTGTGGTTGTTGTGAGGATTCAATATGTTAAATCAAGTATCACTTTATTGTAGCTCTTGGTGCATTGGAGGTCAACACTTTAGCTATTTCTCCCTTACACAGTGACTCTTTGGGCTCCAAGACTACATAATTCATCTACATAGCACTGGCCTGTAAGTTAACACCTGGAACATAGTAACCTCATGATGAGAATTTTTAAATAAATAAATTGTATAAATCTATATCACAAAATGCCATATCATAACCTACTTTGCCACCACTTAAAAGAAATTAAAATAGTTCTTTGTTACCTTGTCTCTACATCATCTATATTCTATGTACTCATACACACACACACACACACAACACATACAAACTCACACTGACATACACACATACACAGAGAAACCCTTTATATTTACTCACTGTAAGGCAGAAATAATCTAATTTGGTAGTGGAACAAAACATAACAGTCTGTTGTTTATACTGGAGATACTGAAAGCATAACGGAACAGATAAATTGATAGTAAAAACATATATCAGGGATATACTAAGAAACAAGGTAAGTATATTATGGTAGATAGAAATTTAGGGCAAATATTAAGCATAAATCATCATTATAAGCAGACAAAATATAATCTATTATGAATATGGACTCTTTATATCATACTATTCAGGCCCATACCAGCTCTGTGACTGTGGACAAGTTGCTTGTTCTGATTATTTCTTCATCAGTAAAATTGCAGTGCAAGTAGTACTTGCCTCATAGGTCTATCTTAAAGACTAAATCCATATACATATTTTAGAATAGAGTCCTGAATATGGCAAGATCTCAAAAAGTGTTAACTACATAGATATAAAAGACATAAATCAGAGGCAAGTAAATGCAAGATAAATGTAGATTCCAAATACAGAAGAAACTGACAGAATTCCAAGGGGAAATTGGAAAACACATCATGATTTTGGGAGTTCTACTGCATTTCCCTCAATATTTCAAATGTTAAGCAGAAAACAAACAAAAGAACAAACTAGCTAGAATACTTAGAATTTTGTGAACAGAACAATTTGCAAACAGGAAGTTTTGAATGTATATAGAACTCTGCACCTAGCAATGAAAGAAAACACATTTTTCTCGAAAACACATACTGTTTTTACCAAAATAGGCTGTATGCTAATCCATAAAGTGAATCTAATAATTTTTTTAATCAGTATTATACAGATAAAATTTTCTAAAATTCAACCACTATAAGTTAATGACAGAATATATCTGAAAAATCCAATATATTTTGAAATTAATGAAAAAATTTTCAAGTTTATATATTAAAGAATACATTATATTAGATACTAATTAACATTTTTCAAATAAACATTTGATAAAATGTACAGGGAAAAAATAAATATTTATCTTTAAATTAGAAAAGATTAAACCCTAAATTCAATAAGCTATATGTATCTCTTAAGGCATTATAAAAATAACAACAAAATAAATGTAAAGAAAAAAGTAAGAAATACAGATTACAACAGAAATCAATGCAGGAGAAAAACAGGACAACAGGAAAAATCAATAAGCCCTATAATTTTAGTATATAATGAAAAAATCTCTTATAAGATTTAGTAAGGATAAAAATGAGCAATACCACATATTACTAATCACAAATTTGACATAACTATATATGCAACAGAACAAAAATGGTAGGACATGAGAAACGATACATTTAAACAATTAGATACAATGAAATATTTTCTTAAAAAAATTTTTAGCAAAAGAATTAAAGAAACTAAAAGAGTTTATAAATACTTTTTTATATTCATATGAACCCATGTCTCTTACATCTGCATTGACAGTTGGGTTCTTTACCACTGGCACCACCTGTGAAGCTAGAAAACCCAAAAGGAAAATTATTAGAAGAAATTGCTATAATTGATAAGAGAATGTGACAACTTGATGTGAATACAATCAACATAAAATCAATTACGTGTCTATATTCTAGCATCAATGGAAATTTTCACTTCAAAATAAGTTACCATTTAAGATACCAAAAAACATACAGTTCTTAGAAATAAATATAATAAAGATTTGTAAAATATGTTGGAAAAATTACTTTTATTAAAGATGCAAAACGAGACTTAGATAAACAGATATATATAATCTATCTGCTAATATATTGATAATATGTCTACTGGAGATTACTTTTTTTCTGGACTTCAGTTCTCAAGCTGACCAAAATCCCAACAAAGTTTTTCAAAGAGTTAGATAAACTGGATTTCAGGTACATATAGATGAACAAATTAGCATAATAACAGAGATGATCATTAAAAAGAAAAAAAAAAAGAAGAAGAAGAAGCAAGGGAGAAGGGTTGCCCAAGAATTATTATGCAGTAGAGTAATGAAGACATTTGCAATTTGGTGCATGGATAGCAGATGAAGATAACTAAATAAAGAGCCCAGAAACCAGGTCACATTTACAAAAGCATATGATTTATGATAGAACTAGCACTGTTGATCAATGGAAAAATCATTGACTATTCAGTAAATACTCCTCAGACTATTGGCTACCACTTACAAAAAATAGCTGAAATTGAATCTCTCTTAACACCACACTCAAAAATCAATTCCAGACATACTAAAGAACTACATATTAAAAGCAGAATTTTAATAGTTCTAAAATAAAATATAGAAGAATAATTTCATAATACCAAGTATAATATCAAGGATTTCTTAAGCAGGGAACCCAAAAGACAAACCATGAAAGAGATTGATAAATTACAATTCATTGACATTAGAACATAAGTACACATAATACATTGAGTTCCTTATATATTAATAAGAAAAATATACATATATGTAGTGGAAAATGGTTAGAAAAGGAATAGGAATTGCACAAACAAAAAATCCAAATGTCCCATAAGCATGTAAAATTATAACAATGTCATCTGTAATTAGGAAATGTAAATTTAAATCACAATGATATACCACTTTACAACTGCCATATAAATAGTTTTGTAATAATTATAAGCAAAATTGTCCTAAAAGAATGAACCCTTATACATTATGCATATTAGGATAATTGACTTAAGATACAATTTGGCATTATATTGTAAAGTTTAATATACATATACCATAAAACCCAAAATTTCCACTCACTGGTATTTAACCTAGAGCAGAGTTTCTCAACCTGTGTATTGCTGACGTTTTTGAGAGAAAAGCCTATTTTGTGTGAGCTCTCTTGTGCATTATAGAATACACTGGATATCTGATTAATAGATACCAGCAGCATAGTAGCAACCCACCTCCACTCATGTTAACCAAAATGGTCTTCAAATATAGTGAAATGTATCGTTAAGTAAAAAATCACCCCCATTTAAGAAATGCTACATTAGAAATACTATTGCACATGGAGAATAACGTTTATAGTAGCATCATTTGCAATGGCAATTTATTTTTTAAAAAATGAAATAACTATCTTCATCACTGAATTTCTGTATAAAAGTAAAAATAAGGCAGAGTAGAAGGATGTGCATTCATCTCCTCCTGCAAGAGCACCAAAATCACAACTGATTGTTGAACAACCACTGACAGGAGGATGTGATGCTCAGTTCAGTTCAGTTCAGTCACTCAGTCATGTACGACTCTGAGATACCATGGACTGCAGCATGCCAGACTTCCCTGTTCATCATCAGCTCCTGGAGCTTGCTCAAACTCATGTCCATCTAATCGATTTTGCCATCCAACCATCTCATCCTCTGTTGTCCTCTTTTCCTCCTGCCTTCAATCTTTTTCAGCATCAAGGTTTTTTCTAATCAGTCAGTTCTTCCCATGAGGCGGCCAAAGTATTGGAGCTTCAACTTCAGCATTAGTCTTTCCAATGAATATTCAGGACTGATTTCCTTTAGAAGAGATGGGTTGGATCTGGAACCCACCAAAAAAAGATGTTCCATGTCCAAAGACAAAGAAGAAGCTGCAGTGAGATGGTAGGAGGGGCACAATCCAGATAAAATCAAATCCCATACCTTCCAGGTGGGTGACCTACAAACTGGAGAATAATAATACAAAAGAATTTCCCTCCATTGTGAAGATTCTGAACCCCACGTCAGGGTTCCCAGCCTGGGGATCTGACAAAGGGACTGGGAATCCCCAGGGAATAAGATCTTGAAGGCCAGTGGAATTTAAGTATAGAACTTCCCCAGAATTGGGGATAACAGAGACTCTAGTTTTGGAGGGCATAAACAAAATCTTGTGTGCACCAAGACCCAAAGGTGATCCCCACAGGAGACTGAACCAAAACTACTTGCTGGTGTTGAAGGGTCTCCTGTGGAGGCCTGGGTCAGCAAAGGCTCACCACAGGTATGAGAGCACTGGCAGCAGTGATTTGGAATGTTTCCCCTGGCATAAACCCTCTTGGAGGTTGCCATTAATCCTAACATAGAGTCCCTAGACCCCAGGGCTGGGTTGCCTCAAGCCAAACAACTCTCAGGGAGGGAGTGCAACGCCACCCATCAGTAGATAATTGGATTAAAGCTTTACTGAGCAAAACCCTGCCCATCAGAGCAAGACATTTTCTCACTGCCAGTCCCTCCCATCAGGAAAATTACACAAGCCTCTTAGCCACCTCTATCAGAGGGCAAAGAGAAGAAGCAAGAAAACTACAATTCCCACAGCAGCTAGAACAAAAACCACATTACAGAAAGGTAAACAGGATGAAAAAAAAACCAAACAAACAGAAAGTTATGTCCCAGATGAAGGGACAAGATAAAACCCCAGAAAAACAACTAAATGAAGTGCAGATACACAAACTTCCAGAAAAAGAATTCAGATTAATGATAGTGAAGATGATACAGGATCTCTGGAAAACAATGGAGAAGATGCAAGAAATGTTTACCAAAGACCTGCTGCTGCTGCTACTGCTGCTAAGTCACTTCAGTCGTGTCCGACTCTGTGTGACCCCATAGATGGCAGCCTACGAGGCTCCCCCGTCCCTGGGATTCTCCAGGCAAGAATACTGGAGTGGGTTGCCAGTTCCTTCTCCAATTCATGAAAGTGAAAAGTGAAAGTGAAGTCGCTCAGTCGTGTCCGACTCCTAGCTACCCCATGGCGGCAGCCTACCAGGCTCCTCCGTCCATGGGATTTTCCAGGCAAGAGTACTGGAGTGGGATGCCATAGCATTCTCCAACCAAAGACCTAGAAAAACTCAAAAACAAGCAGAGATTAATAATACACTGAAAGTGAAAGTTGCTCAGCCATGTCTGACTCTCTGTGACCCCATGGACTATATGGTCCATGGAATTATCTAGTCCAGAATACTGGAGTGGATAGCCCTTCTCTTCTCCAGGGGATATTCCCAACCCAGGGATAGAACCCAGAACCCAGGTCTCTCGCATTGCGGGCAGATTCTTTACCAGGTGAGCCACAAGGGAAGCCCAAGAATACTGGATTGGGTAGCCAATCCCTTCTCTAGTGAATCTTCCTGATCCAGGAATTAAACTGGGCTGTCTTGCATTGTAGGTGGATTCTTTACCAACTGAGCTAGAATAACTGAGGCAGAGCAGATAAATGACCTGGATGACAGAATGGTGGAAATCACTGCCACAGAACTTAATATAGAAGAAAGAATGAAAAAAATGAATACAGCCTAGGAGATCTCTGGGGCTACATTAAATGCACCAGTATTCTCATTATAGAGGTCCCAGAAGGAGAAGAAAGAGAGAAAAGACCTAAGAAAATATTTGAAGAGATAATAGCTTAAAACTTCCCTAACATGGGAAAGGGAATAGTCATTCATGTCCAGGAAGCACAGAGTCCCAGGCAGGATAAACCCAAGGAGGAATACACCAGGACACAAGACACATAGTAATCAAACTGACAAAAAATAAAAACAAAAATAAAATATTAAAAGCAACAAGGGGGAAATGACAAATATATGCAAGAGAACTCCCATCCGATTACCAGCTGGTTTCTCAACAGAAACTCTACAAGACAGAAGGGAATGACATGATATATTTAAAGTAATGAAAAAGAAGAACCTACAACCAAGAATAAACTCTCATTCAGATTTGAAGGAGAAATCAAAAGCTTTCCAGAAAAACAAAAGTCAAGAGAATTCAGCTTCACCTAACTGGCTTTACAACAAATGCTAAAGGAACTTTTCAAAGCAGGAAACACAGGAGAAGGAAAAGACCTACAGAAGATAGTGAAGTGAAATCGCTTAGTCATGTCCAACTCTTTGTGACCCCGTGGACTGTAGCCTACCAGGCTCCTCCGTCCATGGGATTCTCCANTGAAAAAGAAGAACCTACAACCAAGAATAAACTCTCATTCAGATTTGAAGGAGAAATCAAAAGCTTTCCAGAAAAACAAAAGTCAAGAGAATTCAGCTTCACCTAACTGGCTTTACAACAAATGCTAAAGGAACTTTTCAAAGCAGGAAACACAGGAGAAGGAAAAGACCTACAGAAGATAGTGAAGTGAAATCGCTTAGTCATGTCCAACTCTTTGTGACCCCGTGGACTGTAGCCTACCAGGCTCCTCCGTCCATGGGATTCTCCAGGCAAGGATACTGAGCGGGTTACCATTTCCTTCTCCAGGGTTTCTTCCCGATAATCCCAAAACAATTAAGAAAATGCCAATAGAATCATACATATCTATAATTACCTTAAATGTAAATGGATTAAATGCACCAACCAAAAAACATAGACTGACTGGGCAGATGAAAGCAGGTGCATGTATGCACTTCCACTTACTGCATCACTCTGCTTAAATCCCCCAAACAGTATGTAATTATTTTATATTTTTAGGTTAATCATGTTCCCATCATGGCTTGCAATTGTAAATGTCTTTTATTTTGCTGTCTGGCTCCTTATTGTGAAAACTGTTAAACATCTTTTATTATTGTGACTCACTTAATACTATTGTATCATGATTGGTCAACAGAAAAATAATAGGAATTCTAAATCACTAAAACTACCATTTAGTAGGAAAGCCTATAATCATTTTTATACGGGTGTATTTATTTATGAGGCATAATTTACATAGCTCTCTATTTTTCCTCCTTTTGGTGTACAGTCCTTTGAATTTTGACAAAAGAATATGGTTGTATAATCAGTGCCACAATCAACATATAAAATAGTTCCATTATCCAGATATTCCTCTTGTCCCCTGGTGTCGTTAACCCTTTCCCCTACTTCAGTCATTGACAACCACTGATTTCTTTTCTATACCTATAGTATGTGCCTTTTCTAAAGTCATATAAGTGGAACCATGCAATATGTAGCCTCTGGGTCTAGCTTCTTTCATTTAGAATAATGATTTGAGATTAATGCATAGGTCATGCATGTTAGTGACTTGTTTCTCCTTATTGTTGAGTGGTAGTTGTTTTTTTATATCCCACATTTTCCTCTTGGAAATATATTTTATTTTGCTGCACTAATTCTTTCAGAGAGAGTCTGTAGCTAGTAGATCTTTTAAATTCTTGTTTGTGCAAATATATTTTTATTTAAACTTGCTTATGAATGGTACTTTGATATATATTTTGGTTATGTCATTTTGCTCAGACTTTTGTAGGTATTTCTGCACTTTCCTCTAGGACCAAATGCTAACAAATAATGTATCTGATACCAATCTGATTTCTAGTCCCTTTATAAACAATTAGTGTTACTTTTGTTTTTTGAAGCTTTCAGAACTTTCTCAATCGTCTGAGTTCAGAGGTTTCACTAAAATGTGGGTCTTTATTCATTCTACTTGACCCTGGGTGGACCATTTCATTCTGAAGACTTGAATTTTTATTCAACTTTGTGAGGTGTTGTTTGCTCTCCCTGTTTCCCTTCAAATTCTCTCTGGAATTCATTTTGTAGTAAAGAATTGACTATCTGAATTCATATTGCATATCACAACATTTCTCTGTTTTTTATACCTTAATCATTTTTTAAAATCCAGATGCATTTCAGAATTATATTGGAATATTTTGAAAAAATACAAATGCTTTTTTTCTCCAAAGCTCCAGATATGTTTGTAATAAGCAGCCATGTTTAAAAACAACTGGACTATATAATGATCTTTTACTTTCAACTATTTTTTTCTCTTTTTCTATTTCATATTCAGTGCTCCCGTTTCATTTAATTTATGTTTTACAATTTCTCCACCTCTTCTTTTTTCCTGATATTTTTTCAAGTCTTTATCAAGTGTAGTAAAAAAGCTCATATATATACAGTGTGCATAATATATGTATTTTAGAAAACATAAATTTTTGTTGAATTAAAAATTGTATGACATTTTGATTCCACTTGATTTACTTAGCATAAATAGAATGCTAGATTTCTAATTTTTAAAAAGACATGCAACAAGCAGCAAAGGTTTTTGTACAGGGAACTATCATCAATATCTTGTAATAACCTATAATTGAAATAAACTGAAAAATAATATATGTGTATATGTATAACTGAATCACCTTGCCATGCACCTGAAACATTGTAAGTCAACTATACTTCAATAAAATATATATATTTTTAAAAAGTAAAAATGAAAACGCTGAAGTTACAGGCATATATAGATTCCATCCCTCTGTTTGTAGATCAATAGATAGACAAATATTGCTACATAGATAGTATTTACATATATATCTATATGTATGTATATATTTCACAAGCAGAATGAGTAGATAAAAACATAACATGAGAATGTATGTAGTATAGTATAATATTTATATATAAAGTGCTTTAGCAATGAATGTATATATATGTATATATGTACACATATATATGCACATACATACATACGTGCATATGTGTGTGTGTATATACATATTTATATATATATATATACAGTCAAAATATAATAAGCAAGCTGAGGAGAAGTGCAAAATGTTTAACCTTAACAGAGGGGTAAGGGCAGAGGGTGGTGATTGTGGAGGGGCACATAGTGGGGTTTCAGTACTAATAATTACAAACTTGATAAGAGAATATCATTGATTTTTAGAGAGATTGATGGCTATGGCAGCATTTTCTTTATTATTATTTTAACCCTATAGTATCTTTTGTATTTTCAACTTTCTTTGTATGAAATATCTCATAATTAAAAAAAATAAGTGAATGAGTGAAAGTCACTCAATTGTGTCTGACTCTTTTCAATCCCATGGTCTATACAGTCTATGGAATTCTCCAGGCCAGAATACTGGAGTGGGTAGCCTTTCCCATCTCCAGGGGATCTTCCCAACCCAGGGATAGAACCCAGGTCTTTCACATTGCAGGCAGATAGATTATTTACCAGCTGAGCTACAAGGGAAGCCTAACTGAATATTTGAAGCCAAAAAGAAGCATTGATTTGCAAATCAAAATGACAATGTGATATATCTCATACCTGTCACAATGGCTATTATCAAAAAGATAAGAAATAACAAGTGTTGGCACCAATATGGAAAAAAGGGAACACTTGAGTGCATTCTTAATGTAAATTGATGCAGCCCATAAGGAAAAATTTTTAAAAATTAAAAATAGAACTGCCATATAATCCAGCAATTCTACTTTTGGTATTTATCCAAAGGAAATGAAAATACAAAGTGAAAAGATTATATGCACTCCAATGTTCATTGCAGCATTGTTTACAACAGGTAAGACATGGGCTCAACCTAAGTGACTATCAGTGGATGAAAGGATAAATAAAATATGGTATATAAACTTAATGGAATATCAGTCATAAAAACTAAAGAAATCCTGCCAATTTGTGACAACATGGATGGACCTTGAAGGAATTATTCTGAATGCAATAAGCCAGACAAAGACAAATACCTTATGATCTTACCTATATATGGAAACTAAAAACCTGAGATTATAGAAACAGAGCACAAATTGGTGATTGCCAGATGTGGGGGTAGGAAGTAAGCAAAGTGGTAAAGGGAATCAAAAATTAATAAGCCATGGGATATAATGTACAGCATGGTGACTATAGTTAATAATCCTATATTGTGTATTTGAAAATTTTTAAACTTTTACAGGGTTGAGGAAGGACACAATGTGTTATGTGGCTAGATAAGTCAATAAATACCAACAGTAGGATACTGCTACTGCTGCTGCTGCTAAGTCGCTTCAGTCGTGTCTGACTCTATGCGACCCTATAGACAGCAGCCCACCAGGCTCCCCCTTCCCTGGGGTTCTCCAGGCAAGAACACTGGAGTGGGTTGCTATTTCCTTCTCCAATGCATGGAGAAAAGTGAAAGTGAAGTCGCTCAGTTGTGTCCAACTCTTAGCGACCCCATGGACTGTAGCCCACCAAGCTTTTCCGTCCATGGGATTTTCCAGGCAAGAGTACTGGAGTGGGGTGCCAAATGTATATAANAATGCATGGAGAAAAGTGAAAGTGAAGTCGCTCAGTTGTGTCCAACTCTTAGCGACCCCATGGACTGTAGCCCACCAAGCTTTTCCGTCCATGGGATTTTCCAGGCAAGAGTACTGGAGTGGGGTGCCAAATGTATATAAAAGCATTAATAGGATTTTTAAATGGGAGGAACCTTAAATGATATAATATATCTTGTGTTTAAGAAATCAGGTTGGTGTATAAGAATATCATCACAAGATGGTAAATTATAATGTTTTATTTTGTTCAACGAATATTTATTATTTGAGCACTTATGTAAAAGGCAAATGTTTTTGATACTTAGGATATATAGTTAAAAAACAGACTTAGACCCCTCTCCTAATGAACATTCATGAAAAAGAGACAAGCAATAAACATTGTTCATCAAAAAATAAGTAAGTTCCATAGTTAATTATTATATATTGCAATTTGGAGAGATTTATGGATATGGCAATTCATAATAATAATGTTATATATGTAACACTTTAATAGTTACAAAATAATGATATACATATTATTTTTAAGTCTTGTGGCTAGTGACATATACAGGTCCACTATCAATTATTATCCCCAATTTCTTTTTATAGAGAATATGTCCTTGGAGTTTGCCACTTGTGCAAAACCTAGAAGTTCAAATCCTAGCCTAGAATCGTTTTTCATATAAAACAGTTACAGTCCTTCTCTAATACACACAAACAAACCAGAGTTCCTATTTTTTCTGACTTAAAGCTTATGAAGTATGAATACATACTTGGATCACCTAAAGCCATTCTGATAACCATGAGGTATCACAAGAGAAACTTTCTGTTTAAAATTTGCCAGATTTCATGTTTCATTCTTCAGATTATCATCTTTAGATATCTTTATAGAAAATTAATCAGCAGTTTGAGGGAGATGATGTTGCAACAGCAGTTTCCAATGACATTTGGGGGGGATCAATACAAATTAACTCAAAGAGCAGATAATACATTCCGTCACTGTGTGCTTGTCAATTAATGGCACTGCTGAGAGGTAAATTATTTCAGTTTTCAGGGGAAGAATTAATGGTGGAATGGCCTTGTTACTCGTTTGAAATAAGAAGTTCTCATTGTCTCACTCTAATACATCTATAGGTGTAGTTTTGATGGACGTTCTTATAAGCTTGAAGTAGGAGGACATTCAAATGATGGAAAATATTCTGAAATCTCCAGTAGTAATGACACAGAAAGATATAGCATAGTTGGTTAATATAGACAATATATGCTACACCTGAAAGCACTTAAACACATTAGAAAAGGCCTAGGACTTTCTAACATCAGTGCTTTCTACTATCCAAAGTGATTTCTACAGGTAGCTTTTGCTCAGGAAAAAATGTGCTATTCACTGTGTAATGAAAAGGCACAAGAATCAGATCTGTCGTTGATCACTTATAACTGAAAA
Organism: Oreotragus oreotragus; assembly: GCA_006410675.1. NCBI lineage: Eukaryota > Metazoa > Chordata > Mammalia > Artiodactyla > Bovidae > Oreotragus > Oreotragus oreotragus. The sequence continues at coordinate 111,864 of SJYX01020356.1, forward strand.
ATCATAAATCTAGTCTACTACCTCTGGCATTCAAAGACTCATACAATCTATCCTCATTTACTTTTCCAGTTTTAGTTTTAACTGTTCCCCTGTTTGAAACTTTCACTCTAGACATAGTGATCAAATTACTGTCTCCTGACACGATCTATACATTTCCAGCACTATACCTCTGTTCAGAACACTCCTTTCTGGCATGTCCTTATGACCCCTGCACCCCAAATATTGCCCCTGCTTCCACTCTGGCCCTCCTGTTTCTGTTAGATAAAAGCCTAAAGCTCCTCAAAGGGGTTATCACCACCATATCCTCCCTGGAAAGGAGACATGAATCTTTCATTTCACAGGAGACAAAACTGACTAGTGTTAGTTTCATTTCAATCTTAACAGGAAGAGAAGTCTGAATGTTTCACTAAGCATAGCTGTGAGGTCATTTGCTCTTGGATAAGGCAATACCATAGCTGTCTAGCCTGTAATACCTTATATAATAAAACAAGCATTTTCTTGATAACCTACCTTCCTTCTGCTTACAATGGTTTTCACCATTTTCTGAGTTTATATGTATGATATCTCTGATTTCATTCTGTATATGCAGGAGAGATGTGATTGTCAAGATGTCTAGAAAGGTGCAGAAAGCTGCAGTGCTGATTCATAGAGGACAGCCAGAGGTCAGGTGTCATGAGCCAACAACAAACATTCCTCAAGGGCTTTTGATGTTGCAGTGGTACATAATTTCATCCAATCTCTCCTGACAATGAGAGGGATTACAGTGGTGTGTGATATGGAAGCTGAAAGTGGGAAAGGATTGTCAAAAGTAGGAAAAATGATTTCTTGGAACTTCATAAATCTTGGTCAAAAATCTACATCGTTGAGCAGTCATGAGTTGTTGCCTGCTTTATCTTCCTTGTGACAGCTTCATGAATGACAGCTTCATTTCACATACAGCTTCATGAGAATAATAAAATCTCCCAAGTTAAAGAAAAACACACTGGTTTTTGACTGTCTTGAAGTTTCTCAAGAGCCCCAAAGAGCTGTAGCTGTTCAAAAAGGTATTCTGATGCTGGCAATAGCTGACATTTTAGTTATTTGGCTACGTGGCTCATTTCATTTCCTAAACTGTTAACTCTAGGTGAGCTTTGATAGAGAATATAATTTCTTCTTTTTCTTACCCTATTCCTGAGGCTTATTTTCAAAATTATGGGCTTAGAGTGTACAGAGACTAGATCAAAAGCATACATTATGGGTTTTATTGATACAACTTTAGTAATAGACTTCTCTCAAAGAAAAAGAAATATAGCCTACCCCCAGGGTCTGCTCCCCAAGTTGATTTCTTATTTCTGTGACACAGCTTTTGTCTCCATTAAAGACTATTTTTGAATTGGAAGACCTTTGTTTGAAGTTTGAAAATTTGGAATTGAATAATATCATGAGCATTTGCCAAGTTTTAGCAGTATCTTTTCTTCCCATTCTTTATATTCTAGACTTTTTGAACTTGATCAAGGGAGAGGCCCCTGACCTCAGTGAGATTTGAATAATAAGAACATTCCTCCCAAGGGTCCTCCTGCCTCCATAGCAGAAGTCCAGAAGATGCCCTAAATCTGATGAAGACCTTGGAGTCTTAAACCTCTTCACTCCTCCATTCCTCCTCAGCATTCACAGCCTCACATCTCTTATTTACCTTGAGATCTCAAGACTAATGATATTATGTCCATTTTCTTGATTTACAATAATTACCCAGGCTTCTTAGGACTTATGTATGGCTGTGGAATAATGAAGAAACCCTCACCCAGCCCTCACCTCTGCTCCTCCCCACTTTATTTCCCTCCTATGTCACCAACTGATGTGTTGGTGAAATACATTATGTATTTTACTCATTTATCTACTTAGCTCTGTCCACTAGATGAGGGCAAGGTTTTTCAGTCTATGTCCTCCATTAAATTCTGCTTATCTGGTGGATCAGATAGTAAAGAATCTGCCTGCAATGCAGGACACCCAGGTTCAATCCCTGGGTTGGAAAAATCTCCTGGAGAAAGGAATAGCAACCTACTCCAGTATTCTTGCCTGGAGAATTTCACAGACAGAGGAGCCTGGTGGGCTACAGTCCATGGAACTGCAAAGAGTCAGACATGACTGAGCGACTAACACACTTTCCATTAAATTGTTGTTGTTTAGTCGCTAAGTTATATCTGGCTTTTGTGACCCCATGGACTGTAGCCTACCAGGCTCCTCTGTCCATGGGATTTCCCAGGAAAGAATACTAGAGCAAGTTATCATTTCCTTTTCCAGGGGATCTTCCCAACCCAGAGATCAAGTCCATGTTTCCTGTATCTTCTCTATTGGCAGGTGGATTCTTTACCACTAAGTCACCTGGGAAGCCCTCTCCATTAGATACTCCAGTTTAATTTACAGTCAAGTGTGGATGCACAAATAGTACCAACAACAGTAAAAAAAAAAAAAAAAGTGTACAATAAAAATGTTAAGGTCTCACCTTTTAAACTTGGCCATTCCTTTCAGCTTTAGAATCAGGGGCCACAGAAGCAGGGAGCTTATTTTGTTGAAACTTATAGCACATGCCACCAGGGCTCTGTTCACCAAGATTTGCATTCCAAATACCTGTTTTCTTTCTATTCACAAGGAATTAGCTCCTGCATGCAATGTGCTTGTGCTTAGTTGCTCAGTCATGTCTGACTCTTTGCAACCCTGTGGACTGTAGACAGTCAGGCTCCTCTGTACATGGGGATTTTCCTGGCAAGGATATTGGAGTGGGTTGCCATGCTCTCCTTCAGGGGATCTTACCAACCCACAGATCGAACCTGGGTCTCCTGCATTGCAGGTGGATTCTTTACTGTCTGAGCCACCAGGGAAGCCACAGCCAGTCCCATTATGCTGAAGTATTTATGAAGTTATTTGGATTTCTATGTTACACATATGGGGTCTTTACTGGAAAGAGCATCAATTACAGGAATTCTGCTGTAACTGCATCGGAAATACTTCCACTGTGTGAATTAATAAGCCTGTGTTCCAGTTGCCAGATGATCATTTCTTGCTACTACCTTAGTAATAAGAGGCAATTATTTTTACTATTCTCCCAAAACATTATGCCTTCAATTTTATCTGTTCTTTTCACATGTGAAGATTCACATACAAAAAGAAAAAGTAGGTCTATTATGATTTTTCTTCTCTGGTTATCATACTGCATTTTAAAATTTTTCTCAAAGATCCACATTTTGCCTTAGGATATTCTGGTATGACTTTTATATATTTTCTGTGAGAAATTTGCTTACACAGACAGGTCCAGAATTATTTTTCTTCTTTCCCTGCTTGGACATCTTTTTATATCAAATCTTTAGATTCAATCAATATCTGCTCAGGGTTTTCATTAATTCATTCAATAAAAAATATCTACTGAGTACCGACTATGTTGTAGGTATAAAGCTAAGAACAATTTTTTAAAGATACTTAAGAAAAAAAAACCATCCTTTTATGGAGCTATTAGTTCAATAGAGATAGTCAAATACTTTATCAATAAATGTAGGCAGAGGGTAGAGTTATAAAGGAGTAAAAATTACCTTTATTTTGGGAGCTGCATCAGCTATCAAACTAAGTACAGGCAGACCTTGTTTTATCACACTTCATTTTATTGTACATCAAAGATATTGCATTTTTTACAAGTTGAGTATTCATAGCAACCCTGCACTGTCAGATGATTGTTAGCATTTTTGGCAACAAAGCATTTTTAAAAATAAGGTATGTACATTGATTTTTAGACTTAATGTTATGACACACAATAGACTACAGTATCATGTAAACATAAATTTTTAAAATTTATTTTTATTATTATTTTTTTTTGTATTTATTTATTTTTTTACACGAACTCCCAAACATGAACCCCCCTCCCACCAGCAATCCCACTGCTGGGCATACACACCGAGGAAACCAGAATAGAAACAGACACATGTACCCCAATGTTCATTGCAGCACTGTTTATAATAGCCAGGACATGGAAACAACCTAGATGTCCATCAGCGGATGAATGGATAAGAAAGCTGTGGTATATATACACAATGGAGTATTACTCAGCCATTAAAAAGAATACATTTGAATCAGTTCTAATAAGATGGATGAAACTGGAACCAATTATACAGAGTGAAGTAAGCCAGAAAGAAAAACACCAATACAGTATACTAACACATATATATGGAATTTAGAAAGATGGTAATGAGGACCCTGTATGCAAGACAGCAAAAGAGATACAGATGTGTAGAGCGGACTTATGGACTCTGAGGGAGAAGGAGAGGGAGAGGGAGAGGGAGGGATGATTTGGGAGAATAGCATTGAAATATGTATACTATCATGTAAGAAATGAATTGCCAGTCTATGTTCAATGCAGGATGCAGGATGCTTGGGGCTGGTGTATGGGGATGATCTGGAGGGAAGATGTGGGGTGGGAGGTGGGAGGGGGGTTCATGTTTGGGAGTTCGTGTAAAAAAATAAATAAATACAAAAAAAAAAAAAAGAAGAAGAAAAAAAAAAAAGACCACAAAGAGATACCACTTCACACCAGTCAGAATGGCTGCGATCCAAAAGTCTGCAAGCAATAAATGCTGGAGAGGGTGTGGAGAAAAGGGAACCCTTTTACACTGTTGGTGGGAATGCAAACTAGTACAGCCACTATGGAGAACAGTGTGGAGATTCCTTAAGAAATTGCAAATAGAACTGCCTTATGACCCAGCAATCCCACTGCTGGGCATACACACCGAGGAAACCAGAATAGAAAGAGACACATGTACCCCAATGTTCATTGCAGCACTGTTTATAATAGCCAGGACATGGAAACAACCTAGATGTCCATCAGCGGATGAATGGATAAGAAAGCTGTGGTATATATACACAATGGAGTATTACTCAGCCATTAAAAAGAATACATTTGAATCAGTTCTAATAAGATGGATGAAACTGGAACCAATTATACAGAGTGAAGTAAGCCAGAAAGAAAAACACCAATACAGTATACTAACACATATATATGGAATTTAGAAAGATGGTAATGAGGACCCTGTATGCAAGACAGCAAAAGAGATACAGATGTGTAGAGCGGACTTATGGACTCTGAGGGAGAAGGAGAGGGAGAGGGAGAGGGAGGGATGATTTGGGAGAATAGCATTGAAATTTGTATACTATCATGTAAGAAATGAATTGCCAGTCTATGTTCAATGCAGGATGCAGGACGCTTGGGGCTGGTGTAAAATTTATTTTTAATTGGGGGAAAATTGCTTTACAAAAACAAAGCTTTTATATGCACTTCAGAATCACAAAATTTGTGTGACTTGTTTTGTTGCAACATTACCTTTATTGCAGTGATCTGGAAACAAACCCAAATTACCTCTAAGACCTGCTTGTAATGAAAGAGAGATAAATGGTCCAAAGAGGACAGAATGATGAGGTGGAGCCTATGGTTCAAGGAAAGAGATGGTGAGAGTCACGACTAGAGAGGTTGGCATAAAGAATTTGTGTGCCATAATAATGAATTTTGACATTTTTGCCCAGAAAAATAGATTAAGTTGTCGGAAAAGTTTACCGGTCTGATAAACAGATTTGAAAGCAAGAAAGTTCATCATCAGATGAGATGGAAGAGGTAGAGCAAGACTAGAGGGAATGGGGTTGTTGCTCTTGCAATAGTCAGGCATAGGTGTTGCTAACATAAATGATCCTTCCTTTGTTATCTATTTCTCATCCATTGTCAGGACTATTTCATTCTTTATAAATGATACACGAGGCCTTCAAGGCCAGGATAGTTAGTAATGAGGACGATGTTGGGTTTTGCTTTATTTAGATAACTTTTTATTTAATTGTGATGATTCAGTCTTCAATAAGATTGGTTTTCAGGCCCCAGAATGGCAGTATCAAGGCTAAAGTTTTTCCCAAAGAGTTTCTTGGAGAGTCTGCAAGCTCTGGCTTAAAAGTCTGGATGTTTCATCACTAAGGCAAACACATTTTCATGGTTGCTTTCTGACTTACACTGACATGGATCTTTTGTGTTTCACTTTCTAACTCTAAGGAAACATGATACATAATTTCAAGACAGAAGAAAACATTTTGGAACACAGAACTGTGATATGACATGCTTAATTGGCAGCCTTGGCCTGTGAAAAGGAGAATGTCGACCAGATTTAAGTAATAATGCATAAAAATTGTGCAGAAATACGTTGTCATAATATTAGATGTACTGACTCATTCAAACATTTTGAAGAAGATGGTTTCCTCACGCCATTATGTTCTGCTTGTCATAGATGAAACAGTTTTTGAACTCTTCTCCTATAACCTCAATTAGTTAAGGCTCCACTACACCTTTCATAAAAATTTTTTTTTCTCTTACATTTTTATTTATTTATTTTACTTTTTAAAATAACAATCTCAAAAGTATATGAAAAGTAGTCATAATAGTATAGTGTGTCCTACAAATTNGTCATAGATGAAACAGTTTTTGAACTCTTCTCCTATAACCTCAATTAGTTAAGGCTCCACTACACCTTTCATAAAAATTTTTTTTTCTCTTACATTTTTATTTATTTATTTTATTTTTAAAAATAACAATCTCAAAAGTATATGAAAAGTAGTCATAATAGTATAGTGTGTCCTACAAATTGGTTTCTTAGCTTCAACAATTCTCACTTAGGATAAGTTTTATTTCTTAAATACATGCTTCTACTCTATGGATTATTTTGAAACAAATCTTAGCCACTAAAACATTCTATATGTATTTTAGTATATAAATGATAGGAATATTTTTTGTTTTTATATACAAAATAACATTATTGTACCTTAAAAATAATACTTCTTTTTTATCAAATTACCCAAATTGCAATTTTTTTGAATAATCAATGGAATTGAATTTTAATTTACATACAGTAAAGTCATTTAATGTAAGTATACAATTTGATGACTTTTGAAAAAAATATAGCATCATATAATTACCTTCACAATCAAGATATATACCACATCTCTCCACCCCACAAATTTTCCTCGTGCATTTTTACTGTCTAGGCTGTATGGTAGGTATATATTTAATTTTTAAGAAACAAAGAGCTTTCCAAACTGATTGTACATCATCTTACTGTCCTGCCAGCACTTTATGAAAGTTCTATTCTCACCACCATTGGAGTGAATGTTAGTGTCCCTTTGTGGTTTTAATTTGCATTTCCTACATTAATATTGTTCAGCATCTTTTCATGTTGTTACTAACCACATGTTTATCTTCTGTGTGAAATGTTTGTTAACATCTTTTACTGATCTTTATGTATGTGTACTTTTTGCCTTCTTATGATGAAGTCCTGAGCTTTAAAATTTACTTTGGATTCAAGTACTTTGCCTGATAATTACGATGTGTAGATTTTTTTCCTAGTCTGTTGTTTGCCTTTTTTTAAAAATTATATATTTGAAGGCAAAATGTGTTAATTGTGAAGAATTTCGATTTATCAGTTATTTCTTTTATTGTTCATACTTTTTATATTTATCAAAGAAATTTTTGCCCATCTCAAGGTCAAAATTATATTGCTTTGTTTTTTCCAGAGGTTTTATAACTTAGGGGAAAACTATTCAGATTTTTGCCACTATGTATTAAGATACCTTATAAATTGCTCATTGATTCCTTAATCAGTTTGAGGAAATTATCTTCTGTTTCTAATTTGTTGATTGTTTTATCATGAATGGGTGTTGATTTTTGTCAGATTAGACACTAATTGATTTTTTAATATGAAAGCAACATGACATTCATGAGAATAACCAAGCTTGATCACCACTGTCACTGTTTGTACACGAAATTACAATTGGATTTCTATTTTATTTTGTTTGTTTAAAGTATTTCATTGATCTGAATAAGAAATACTGACCTGTAGATTTTTTTTCTTCTTGTAATGCTTTTGTTGGATTTAGGTGTAGGTTTATGCTAGTATCATGAAATGAGATGAAAAGTGTTTCTTTTTCCTTTATTTTCTGAGAAAGTTTGTGTAGGTGTTCTTTCTTTACTGCCTCTATGAGGGAATTCACCATTGGAATGAATTATCTGGGTCTGGAGGTCTTCCTCCCTCCCTTTCTTCCTCTCTCTTTCCTTTTTGCTTTCCTTTCTTTCTATACACAAGCATTCCTATATATATGTATGTATATATATATATATATCCATTATTCCAATTTCATTTTCTATTTTTATTTATTTATTTATTTTTACTTGAAATGTTTAATATACACCTGGAGTCATGGTGCAAAAACATAATTGATAAAAGGCACAACTTTGTTAGATACCTTGATACATTGATTACTTCTCCACTTTTAAAATTAAATTAAATTTAAATTTAAAATTAAAGTATAAGAACATATAAAAGTATAAAATTTTTAAAGTATATTTATAAAACTAAAAGAATTTATAAAAGGCCAATTAAAAAACAGAATTACATAGACATTATAATTCAGTAAATTATCTGAATAATTTACCGATTTTTTTTTAAGCAAGGGAATACATTCAGAGCATTCTTACCTCATCATTGCAAACAGTATATATATTCAAAGCATTTATTAAGCTTAAATGTTTAATGATTTGATGACATGTATCATATATTTTCCATAATGCTTTCCAAATTTACTTACATGAGAATATGAATATATTTATTTCAAATACTTTGTCTCAAAAAACAGACATGCAACAAAAACACTTTTTAATATTTATATGTGCAAATGCATTTCATTTGGCATACTAATTTACATTTTAAAGCATCATATACTTATATCATGTTTATTTTTATAAAACATAAGGAGTTGAAGTATAGCTATTAATCTCATCTTTAAATGAAGGCACTAAGACTTACACAGATCTGAGGTCTCAAAACAAATTACTGAGAGAGAATCTCAGTCTTGGTCTTTCTAACTTTTTATGGCAACCAGTTAATGTGATGGATAACTTAGTTCCTCAGCTCTACACGTTTCCTTGTATTAAAGGTCCAATTGTTTTTTAAAGAATTTTTCTCCTTGAATGCATATTTCGAAATTCTCAGTTTTAATAATCAATCATATAGGAAATGGGGCTTCCCTCATAGCTCAGTCAGTAAAGAATCTGCCTGCAGTGCAGGAGACCTGCGTTCAATTCCTGGGTTGGGAAGATCCCTTGGAGAAGGAAATGGCAACCTACTCCAGTATTCTTGCCTGGAGAATTCCATGGAAAGACCATGGGGTCCCAAAGAATGAGACACGACTGAGTGACTAACACTTTCACTTTCATGTAACAAATAGAAACAAAAACAGAAATTCAAGTTATATTTTCATGAAAACCTTTCAGAAAGTTTGGTGAAGGCATCAGTGAGTACTAACAGGCTCAGGAGATGAAGAAAATCCAACGTATAAAATGAAGATGAAGATAGAAAGTAACCTAATTGCTAAGGTAGAGCCCTCAAAAAACTAAAGAAAATGCCAGTACCAGCCATGAGAGAATGGTGCTAAATAAGGATTGGTTGGAACCTGTTTAAGAATTAGTTTGATCCTTAGATTTGATTTCAGATCCATTACATGGATTGATTGCTCTACATACCCTGCAGAAAGCTAGAGATTTATTTTTTTGTAAAGGCAAAAGCAGAGGCTACACATTGGGTACTGTTAGGTAGTTAGAATAGGAAATAGCAGCCCAAAATGTCAGTGGCTAAAAGACAAGGAAGGGAAAAGCCCACAAAAATAGAACAAAGGAAGGTCTGAGGACCAGAGTGAGGACCTCAGGTAGAACAAACAGCACTCCTGGCCAGCCCAGTTTACACAGGGCAGGCCCGGGGCGGCGGGGGGCGGGGGAGGAAAAAAACACACAAAGAGGAGCCAAAGGGCCGGGGGTCTTCTCTCCTGCGCACGCATGCATTCTCTCTCTCTTTCTCCCTCTTTTCTTCGCATCTTTGGGTTGGCATGCCCTCACGCCTTGAGGATGTATTTTCTAAATAAAACTGATCTGTCCAAGAACTACATGGACTGTCCGAGAGTTGTAACGTGCCGAGGGCTTTAACGGCTGTTGCTTGAAATCTTTGTTGTGACAAGACAGAACCGAGGAGATTACACTCGCCTGACAGTACCGTAGCCTGAGCTGAGGACATGATTACAGTGCCCAAACAAGGAAATTCAATCAGTGTAAGAATGTCATATGCTGAATCCCAAGAGGGTCTAATCTCTGTCTGTGTGGTTCTAAGAACACTGGAAGCTAGTCCTTTACCATTTGGGCAGCACCACTGAGAGGATCTTTGCTAAGAAATAGGAAAAGATCACAAGGAAGTACCAAAAATTATTGATATAAAGAATTTTTAAACAAATACTACAACTAAAGCATCTTCAGTGTTGCTCAAATTCAACAGAGACCAGCAGCTCATTCAGAGATTTAGATTGGGTTCTTTGGAAAGATTTTGATGAAAAGTTGTATTTAGAACATTAATGGGGGTAGGCTTGGTAGTTACATAACAGTAAACAAAGGAAGAAGACAGAACTGGACAGGAGAAGTTGATTTCAATGAAGTTGTAATTGATCTCTCAGGAGTTCTTGTAGGTGGGATGACTGATTTGTCTCCAACAAAGACTTAACAGCCATCCTCCCTACACATCAATCAATCAGTTCTACTACTGAGGATAACTGATCCTCAAGTATCTCTGAACATCTGTGATCATATCCTTCAAGATGATATGACAGTTAATCTGCTGCAGTGAGGTAACTGGAGAGTTTGGAAAACAACCTGAGAGTAAAACTTGCCTTACTGTCACCTCTACCCAAAAATGGAATACTCTTTTCCAAGCAGATGAAAAGCTATGAGTGAGTGCAAGAGGCACTAGTCTGGCTTTATGATGATGGTGATTTAATGACATTGACATTGATGGTTACCGATGTGATGGGAGAGGGGGCATGCACAATATAATCTTGGTAATATTATGTAATTTTTATTTTTGGAAGAACAGAGTATATTCAGAGAGAGTTATTTGCTGGTTCAGTTAGAATGTGTAGGACTGCATGAGAGCCAAAAGAGCAATACCTTATCAAATAAAGAGTGCATTGAAGAAAGAGGAAAAGATAAAAAGTGGAAAATAAGGTAGAGCTCTTTAGATGACTTTAGAGAAATGGTTGAGGGAAAAAAAGAAAATGGAGGTGTTTATCCTAGGAGTTATGTAACACATGATCAATGCCTGTTGGGTAGGAATGCTTCTCCTACCACAGTCCCACTGATTAGAGCAAAATGGCAAAATTGACAAATTTGGAAAAATCTATCCTTCTCTATCTTTGATTAGAGGATTTTAGATTCCACTATAATGACTGCGATTTAGATAAAAGATACTTGAACAGTGAATTCAAATCATCATCCCCTTACATAAGACCATCACGTCTGAGAAAGGATGTTTGAAAGGATGCGATCTGCTCATTCTGGGCCTTCCAGATGGCTCAGTGGTAAAGAATCTGTCTGTCAATGTAGGAGTCATGTGTTTGATCCCTGGGTTGGGAAGACACCCTGGAGAAGCAAATGGAAACTCACTTTACTGTTCTTTTGCCTGCAAAATCCCATGGACAGAGGAGCCTGGTGGCTATCATCCATGGGGTCACAAAAGAGTTGAACATGACTTGGCAACTAAAAATAACAACAACAATAATCTTCTCATTCAACCCCCAGGGTCTTGGCTTATTGTAATGATTTGAGTGAATGACCTAGGAGTGGTATACAAAAATTCTTAGGATTGTGAGATACAGGTACTCAAAGTACACTAATACTTAAGGGACATAGAAAATGTTGATTTGAAAAGCCTGTATTCGAAACCATGAGGGTTGGATACACTATGGATGAGAGGAACAATGTAGGGGTAAACATATGAATTGGAATGTGTGACTGGAGATTCTTGGTGGTTATGTTACCTAGAAGAAAAGTTATGACAAACCCAGACAGCATATTAAAAAGCAGAGACATTACTTTGCCAATAAAGGTCCATATAGTCAAAGCTATGCTTTTTTTCAGTAGTCTTGTATGGATGTGAGAGGTGGACTGTAACAGAGGCTGAGTGCCAAAGAGTTAATGTTTCTAGATTGCAGTGTTGGAGAAGACCCAATCCTAAAGGAAATCAACCCTGAATATTCATTGGAAGGACTGATGCTGAAGCTGAATCTCCAGTACTTTGGCTGCCTGATGTGAAGTGCCCACTTTTTGGAAAAGACCTTGATCCTGGAAAAGATGGAGGGTGGGAAGAAAAGTGGGTACAGAGGATGAGACGGTTGGATGGCATCATTGAGTCAACAGAGTTGAGTTTGAGCAAACTGTGGGAGGTAGTAAAAGACAGTGGAGCATGGAGTGCTGCAGCCCATGGGGTCGCAAAGAGTTGGACACTTCCTGAGATAGCTGCTCATATAACCCACTTGAAATACAACTGATAACTTATAAACCACTCCCACCATTGAAGGACATCAGATAAACTTCAAGACATCTTGTCTTGGGTAATATCAGAAAGGTTTTTGAGGGGAGTGACACAACAAAGCACATTGCTAAAATAGAAATGGTGTTGTCAAACAAATACTAAAGGGAAAATTCATCATCTACAGTGTATATGACCACTGGTGTTGGAGAAGACTCTTGAGAGTCCCTTGGACTGCAAGGAGATCCAACCAGTCCATTCTAAAGGAGATCAGTCCTGGGTGTTCTTTGGAAGGAATGATGCTAAAGCTGAAACTCCAATACTTTGGCTACCTCATGCAAAGAGTTGACATGCTGAAAAAGACTCTGATGCTGGGAGGCACTGGGGGAAGGAGGAGAAGGGGATGACAGAGGATGAGATGGCTGGATGGCATCACCAACTCGATGGACATGAATTTGAGTAAACTCTGGACAGGATGCAATTCATGGGGTTGCAAATAGTCGGACACTACTGAGTGACTGAACTAAACTGAACTGACAGCGTATATGAGCAAGTTGTTACTCTGCTCATCAGGCAAGTACTAGATCTCTTTGAGAACTCTCTGTTCCCATTACTCTGTGGTTTGAGTCCCATGACATCCCAAAAGAGATTAAGCAAACTGCTCTGAATTGAAGGTTTCAAAGCTATTTGGAAAATAGCACTAATAACTGTCTGTGTGTATGTGCACACATGCGCTCAGCTGCTCAGTCATGTCGAACTCTTTGCCACCCCACAGACTGTAGCCTGCCAGGCTCCCTAACAGGGGGGATATTTTGGCAAGAATACTGAAGTGGGTTACCATTTCCTCCTCAAGGGACCTTCCTGACCTAGGGTTCAAGCCCATATCTCCTGCATCTCCTGCATTGGCAGGCAGATTCTTTACCCCTGAGTCACCTGGAAAGCTCAGCAGTAATAATAAGCAAATGGCAAAACCTCAATAAGAGCAAGTTGAAAAATGGGCAGATTTGAGAGATATCTACTTAACTGTGAATGCAGGTAGGACCCTACTTTCTAGGTACTATTTACATATTCACCAGATCTTGGTGTGTATGCAGTAGCTTTGTTATGTGGCTAAATGTGAGGTTGTAGATAATGACTAGTAAAAACAAACAAAAACTCTTACAGGCCACCTAAGTTACAGAACTCAAAGAGTTACAACAGGTCATGTGGATGTCCACCAAAAAATCTCAATGGTGAGCCAAAAGAGGATCGAAATGCTAAGGCAGATATTTAGTAAGATAGCTGGGTTCATGATGTAGGTATTTATGTAGATATTCAGGCCTTGAACCAGGAGGCTGAAATAACACTGGGCATCTGAGAAAGAATCTAAACCCAATGACAATAAAAAAGGAAATTGCTTGAAAATGGAAGTGGGTGAATTTCCCTGAGGGGAAAAGATGGCATGTTCACAAACAGATTACACTGAACCTTTCTGAGATCACCACAAGCCACAGTTAGATGTTACTGAGTGACTGTGCTGTGCTTAGTCGCTCAGTTGTGTCCAACTCTTTGCAACCCCATGGACTGTAGCCTGCCAGGCTCCTCTGTCTTCAGGATTTAGCAGGCAAGAATACTGCAGTGGGTTGCCATGCCCTTCTCCAGATTTTCCCAACCCAGGAATTTCAGGGATTGGATTCATTACTATCTGAGCCAACAGGGAAGCTCACTGATTTTGAGACCTATGCCATATTAGGCTCTACTTACTTAGACCCAAAGCACTCTGGAATACACAATTAATGTTTGGGACATAAAGTTCTTTATCGATTTTGTTTGTTGATAACTTTTTTTTCCTCTCAAAGTACACATTTTACTGACACTAAATGGTAAGGAAATCATAATATGAGCTGGACATACCATATTCCTTATCATTCTCTGACTGTTGGCCTCATAGGAAATTGGAATAGATGATTGAAACACTATTTATTCAAAAGAGGTGGTAAAAAGGTTTAGCGTTGAATTAGTAAGTCAGATTAATATGTTGAATTGTAGAATCGATGGGAGAAGAAATTAAGTAAGGACTTGACTAGAAGGCAGAAAGTGAAGTGGAACTAAAGATCCTCTTGATGAAAGTGAAAGAGGAGAGTGAAAAAGCTGGCTTAAATTTCAACATTCAGAAAACTAAGATCATGGCATTTGGTCCCATCACTTCATGGGAAATAGATGGGGAAACAGTGGACACAGTGTCAGATTTTATTTTGGGGGGGCTCCAAAATAACTGCAGATGGTGACTGCAGCCATGAAATTAAAAGACGCTTACTCCTTGGAAGAAAAGTTATGACCAACCTGGATAGCATATTCAAAAGCAGAGACATTACTTTGCCGACTAAGGTCCGTCNGCTGGGCTGGAAGAAACACAAGCTGGAATCAAGATTGTGGGAGAAATATCAATAACCTCAGATATGCAGATGACACCACCCTTATGGCAGAAAGTGAAGAGGAACTAAAAAGCCTCTGGATAAAAGTGAAAGTGGAGAGCGAAAAAGTTGGCTTAAAGCTCAATATTCAGAAAACGAAGATCATGGCATCTGGTCCCATCACTTCATGGGAAATAGATGGGGAAACAGTGTCAGACTTTATTTTTTTGGGCTCCATAATCACTGCAGATGGTGACTGCAGCCATGAAATTAGAAGATGCTTACTCCTTGGAAGAAAAGTTATGACCAACCTAGACAGAATATTCAAAAGCAGAGACATTACTTTGCTGACTAAGGTCCATCTAGTCAAGGCTATGGTTTTTCCTGTGGTCATGTATGGATGTGAGAGTTGGACTGTGAAGAAAGCTGAGCACTGAAGAATTGATGCTTTTGAACTGTGGTTTTGGAGAAGACTCTTGAGAGTCCCTTGGACTGCAAGGAGATCCAACCAGTCCATTCTGAAGGAGATCAACCCTGGGATTTCTTTGGAAAGAATGATGCTAAAGCTGAAACTCCAGTACTTTGGCCACCTCATGCAAAGAGTTGACTCATTGGAAAAGACTCTGATGCTGGGAGGGACTGGGGGTAGGAGGAGAAGGGGATGACCGAGGATGAGATGACTGGATGGCATCACGGACTCGATGGACATGAGTCTGAGTGAACTCTGAGAGATGGTGATGAACAGGGAGGCCTGGGGTGCTGCAATTCATGGTGTCGCAAAGAGTCGGACACGACTGAGCAACTGAACTGAACTGAACATATTTATTGTCCCCTTTGATGGTACAATAAATCTCCTGAGGGACAAGGGCTTTATTTGTGTGATTCACTGGTCAGGCTTTAGCACTGAACTTAGAATACACTTAAAAAATGTGAATACAAAGAATACAAATAAAAACAAAAAACCCAAATAGCAACCAAAAAAAGAGAAAAGAAAAGAATCTTCCCTCCTGAAAACACTGTCTCTTCCAGCTCACTTGTACAGCTGTTTTTCTAAAGGCCATTTGTCAGCCTCAACCCAAGGTCAATAGAGAAACTTGCTACACCTCTCCTTCCTCTGGATGCAGCTAGATTAATGATGGGTCATCATCTCAGCTGCACCACCACAAACACCAGCCTCCTTGTACTGTGTTCAAGGCAAAAATCTAGTATTGGGTTGACCTTATAATCTGCTTCTTCCATGAATGAACCCACACATCTCATTGCTACCACACAGAATAAGTGAAAGTGAAAGTGAAGTCACTCAGTCATGCTTGCCTCGTTGCAACCCCATGGACTGTAGCCTACGAGGCTCCTCAGTCCATGGGATTTCCCAGGTAAGAGTACTGTAGTGGGTTGCCATTTCCATCTCCAGGGGATCTTCCCAACCCAGGGATCGAATCTGGGTCTCCTTCATTGCAAACAAATGCTTTACCATCTGAGCCACCAGGGAAGCCAGCAAAGAGAGCAAATACCATTATTTTAGGTATTCAGGGGATCAAACTGTCATCACTTGTTTGAAGATACATTACAGGAGATGGAGAAGTAAACGATGACTGGTATCCTGACTTGTGACTAGATGTACATAGTGGTGGCTTAGCCACTAAGTTATGTCCAACTCTTGTGACTATAGCCTGCCAGGCTCCTCTGTCCATGGGATTCTCCAGGCAAGAATCCTGGAGTAGGTTGCCATTTCCTTCTCCAGNATCACTTGTTTGAAGATACATTACAGGAGATGGAGAAGTAAACGATGACTGGTATCCTGACTTGTGACTAGATGTACATAGTGGTGGCTTAGCCACTAAGTTATGTCCAACTCTTGTGACTATAGCCTGCCAGGCTCCTCTGTCCATGGGATTCTCCAGGCAAGAATCCTGGAGTAGGTTGCCATTTCCTTCTCCAGAGGATCTTCCCAACCCAGGAATCGAACTGGGGTCTCCTGCATTGCAGGCAGATTCTTTACTGACTGAGCTACGAGGGAGGCCCAAAGTCACTTAGTCGTGTCCCACTCTTTGCGACTCCATGGCTTATATAGTCCATGGGATTCTCCAGGCCAGAATACTGGAGAGGGTAGCCTTTCCCAACCCAGGGATCAAACCCAGGTCTCCCACATTGTAGGTGGATTCTTCACCAACTGAGCCCCCAGGGAAGCCAGGACGCTACCTAAAATATTAGTGAAGAAGATGGTCACTTTTAGCATAGGAGGAAATCACAAATTTGAGCCTGGCTTTGTGAATGTTTGTTTCACTTACAAGACATTCAGTTGGTGCTGCTGAGAACGTATTTGATTTCCTTGACCTGGATATTAAACTGGGAAATCAAGAATCTATGAATAGCTATTAGAAAGATGGACATGTGTAAGATTGTAGAGGTGGGGAGGAAGGATGGGTAAGAAGATGGTCCAGGAGTTTGAAGTTCCTCCAACATGTAATGATTGCAAAGAGGTGGAAGGAAAAAGCAGGAAAATTGCCGTTGTAAGTGATGGTTTCAGGAAGAGAGTGAACGACAACATCACCTGCTGCAGAGATGACAGGTAAGAGGAGACCTGGAAAAGATCTCCAGATGCCACAGCTGCCCTTAGACGGAACACTGTCAGGACACGGCCAGGGAAGGAAGCAAAAGACAGTGAGTTAACAAGCGAGTAAGAGGTGAGAAAACAGACCCATGGAGTGCTGTGCAGAGTAGACAGATCACTTCCAGGATCTAAATCAGAGGAGGCTTTATTGGGCTTTCTTGGTGGCTCAAATGGTAAAGAATTTGCCTGCAAATGCATGAGATGGCATTTCGATCCCTGGTTCAGGATGATCCCGTGGAGAAGGCAATGGCAATACACTCTAGTATTCTTGCCTAGGGAATTCCATGGACAGAGGAACCTGGCGGGTTACAGTCCATGGGGCCACAAAGAGTCTGACGTGACTGAGTGATTGTTACTTGAACTTTTTTCACTTTTAGTGGCTGTAGATAAAAGGAGTAATATCTTCCACAGTGTACTGAGAACAAGAGAGATTTTGTGTGGGTGTAGGCAGGTTTGCAGATCTTATAGGTGGATGATGAGAGAGATTGTGTTTATTGGTTTAGTTTTCAAGGAAAAGGGAACAATTTCCTCTGCTGAGGGTAAAGAGAGACGTTTGGAAGTAGAGGTGGAGTCCAAGTTTGTAAGAGAATGAAAAAGGCTCATCCTTGTCATGGAAAGAGAAAAAGTCAGCTGCCCAGAGGTGCACAGAAGGACTGCAATGCAGAGAGATGGCCTCTTTCTTCAATCAGGACACTCTGCACATCTTCACTGTCACCAATATGGTCTAAGCAGCCCCATCTGCTGAGCTACAGCAGTAGACAGCCTCCCTGTACACTCTGTCATCCATTCTAACTCATTCTGCTCACGACAGCCAGAGAGATAGCAAAAAAACACAGATCTGTTATCCCTATTATTCTATGGTCAAAACCCTTAATAGCTTCCTATCATTATTAAGATGAAGACCAAAATCTTTAACTCAAATAGTGTGACCATAAAATACATCATCCAACACCGGAGCCTTTCAAGATTGATGGCACGTACTATTTGCAATGATGCGGGGAGAGCTAATGTAAAGTAGGACCGCCCTGGGCAAAACGGGATTGAGTATTACCTTGTATATTAGATGGTACTTGGCTTAGCTACTTCATCCCTCTCCAGCTTCTTTCACATCACATTACCCTCAGCTTTCTCCTTTCTAGGTAAACAATTATTTTTATTTTTCTCATATGCCCACCTCACTCCCACTGCAGGTATTTTGCACTTGCTATTCCATGCACAAGAAATGTGAACTTTTCCCCACTCAGAGCTTGGAAACACACCATGGGTTCAGTGTTATCAAAAAAGAGACGTTACCACGTATGACAGTTGTCGTGAAGGGAAGGGACTGATGAGTGTTCATACCAGGGACCAGACCACCACCCCCAAGTACACTAGCCCACAGAAATGACAAGTGTGCATGAATATGGAGGTATAACCAAGATCTCCCATATCTTCCTTGTGGCGATGAGAAAAGGCTTGCTCAGGAAGCAAGGTGAGAAATTCTGACTAACTGTAACATAGTTCTTAAAATGCTGTCTTGACTTGTTTTGAGTTCTTGGCTAGAGGCCAGTCACTTCCCCTTAAGCAGCTTAAATCCACATTCCAACCACCTGTGCTATGGGGTCTCAAATTCAGGGCTGCTACACACTCACCTGAATTGTCCCAGACAAGGACCCTCTGTCCAGAACCTGCCGAGACGATGTGAACTGGGCAGTCCTAACCCTGTTTCCCTGGCATCACCTGTCCTTCCCCCAGAGGCCACGCTCAACACTCGTGTCCACAGCTTCTGCTCCCTTTCCCTGTGACCCACTCACTACTCACCCGAGAGGCCCTGCTCTTTCTCCCCAGGGCTCTGGGAGTAACGAAGATGTGAGGCTCTTTCCAGTTTCTCTCTCTTGATCCAACTTTGGCCTCACTGTACTTCAGACAAGACAGTGTGGTTAAAACACAGAACTCTTGCCTACAGCCTCTCGAGGACCTCTGAGATACGGTATGATGTGGTGGTGCTCCAAGGTGTCTTGCTCTTTGCGACCCCCGTGGACTGTCACCCGCCAGGCTCCTCTATCCAGGGGATTCTCCAGGAAGATCACTGAAGTGGGTTGCCATGCCCTCCTGCAGGTGATCTTTCCAGCTCAGGAATCAAACCCACGTCTCTTGCATCTCCTGTATTGGCAGGCAGATTCCTTATCACTGTGCCACCTGGGAAGCCCTGCTACCAGCTGTTAATCCTCAGAAATTTGGAGGAAATAAGCCTTTGATTATTTTTGACTGCCAAGTTTGGGGATAATTTGTTATGCAGCAATAGATGACTAACATTCAAGCTCATGTTCCTCAAAATTGGCATTATATTTGGGCTTTTTCCCCTCTCCATTAAATTAGATTTCTTTTGTCTGAAGGCTAATTTTTTCTGATCTCCCTCTTGCATATATATAGGAAAGAAAGAGTATATACACACACACACACACACACACACACACANCATTCAAGCTCATGTTCCTCAAAATTGGCATTATATTTGGGCTTTTTCCCCTCTCCATTAAATTAGATTTCTTTTGTCTGAAGGCTAATTTTTTCTGATCTCCCTCTTGCATATATATAGGAAAGAAAGAGTATATACACACACACACACACACACACACACACACTCCAAACAAACAATGTATCTGGCAAGAAATTATCCTTCTAATTCAGATCAAATTTTATAAATGATATATCTTTGGAAATGATTCATCCATACACCTGCTTCACAGATTTTCATATAATCAAATCATTTTACCATAATTTGATTCTATCACCATTCAATTCAATGAGTTAAGTGAGTACAAAGTGTCTGCTTAAAATTCTGGCTGGAAGTGACGGGAATGCAAAAGAAGGAAAGTATGCAATTCCTGTTCTCAAGGACTTAATGGTTTAATTAGCTAGTTCTCCAACTTTAATTAGTAAACTTGATAAATATGCAAATTCTCATTCCCCATCTAGATTCTGATTCAAAAATGATCTCTGGTGGACATAGAAATCTATGTATTTAAAAAGTTTCTGATAGAATTTTGGTACAACTGTACACTAGATAATCCCTTGAAAGAAGGCCCAATTTTAGGATGCATATAGAATGGTGACTAAGGAGTTAATATTTTTTTAAAATCAAAGAAGCAAATCTAAAACATGCATCACTGGATTTGCTTAGAGAGAAATCACATTCTCAAAAAGGCAATGGCAACACTGCAGGATGGACATTAAAATCCTGAGTTCTAGGGAATTCAAACTGGGGCTCTGTGATGGCCTGGAGCAATGGGAATGGGTGTGAGGTTGGAAGAGATTCAAGAGGGAGGGGGCATATGTATACCTATGGATAATTCATGTTGATATATGACAGGAATCAAACCAATATTGTAAACCTATTATCAATTAAAAAAAAAAAGGCAAAATTTGAGTTCTGGGTCCACTTGTCCATCCATCTCTCTCACACTGAACAAATTAGTTTACTTCACTGGGTCTCAGAGTCTTCACCTATAATGCCAGCGAAATGCATTCAATGTTTTCTTAAAATATTCTCAATCTTTAAAATTAGACAAACTCAGAAAGCAAGTTGCTAGACACCAGTGTACTATTTTTGCCACACTCCCAAGATATGTTTTCTCTCCAGAATGTCTCTTCCTCAGCTTTTAGTATACAAAACTGAGTTAATCATGTATTATCTGCAAGATTGATAAAAGGACCAAATGAGACAACATAAGTAAAATTGCCTTTTAACTGTAAAGAGTGCTCAGTGAACATCCCCCAAACTCTGCAGGAAGGATTTTACC
This sequence comes from Oreotragus oreotragus, assembly GCA_006410675.1. Taxonomy (NCBI): domain Eukaryota; kingdom Metazoa; phylum Chordata; class Mammalia; order Artiodactyla; family Bovidae; genus Oreotragus; species Oreotragus oreotragus. The sequence goes on from SJYX01020356.1 coordinate 133,042, forward strand.
TGCCTTTTCTCATTTAAAAGTCTCAACTTCCTATGACAAAATTAGTATTCTCTGGTGGCTCAGTGGTAAAGAATCTGTCTGCAGTGCAGGAGAGGAGGGTTAGATCTCTGGGTTGGGAAGATCCCCTGGCGGTGGAGGAAAGGCAACCGACTCCAGTATTCTTGCTTGGAGAATTCCATGGACAGAGGAGTCTAGCAGGCCACAGTCCAAGGGGCAGCAGAGCTGGACACAAGTTACTGCTGCTGCTGCTAAGTCGCTTCAGTCGTGTCCGACTCTGTGCGACCCCATAGACAGCAGCCTACCAGGCTCCCCCATCCCTGGGATTCTCCAGGCAAGAACCCTGGAGTGGGTTGCCATTTCCTTCTCCAATAATGAAAGTTAAGTGAAAGTGAAGTCGCTCAGTCGTGTCCGACTCTTCGCAACCCCATGGACTGCAGCCCACCAGGCTCCTCTGCCCATGGGATTCTCCAGGCAAGCGCACTGGAGTGGGCTGCCATTACCTTCTCCGGGACACAAGTTAGCGACTAAACAATTGTATTTTTACAGTTGAGGACAAGGATAGAAAAGTTACAGAAGTGACCTCTTGTCTCACAGCCACTTACAATATCACCTCACAGCTCAGGTTCAAATTCAGGACCATCTCACCATGAAAGCTGACATACATGGGTAACTGGAACACACCATCACAGGGAAAGAAGCCTTCTTTATCATTCCACTCTGGCATCTCTTTCATCTCTAGCAGTAACAATCACTGAATATATCCGCTAAGACACTGATTGCTGATTCCATCCTTGCCCCTGAATCTGCATTTTCGGCATGGAGAATCATACTGCATGCCTTTGGTGATTCTTACCATCAAGAACTTCTGGAAAGCATGGTTCTGTCCATCTCTTTTCTATTGATTGTGAGTACCCAGGAGAGGCTGGCTTCCCTGATGGTTCAGCTTTAAAGAACCCGCTTGCCGTTACAGGAGCTGCAGGAGAGTGGGTTCGATCTTTGGGTCAGGAAGATCCCCTGGAGAAGGGAATGGCAACCCACTCTAGGATTCTTTTTTGGAGAATCCTATGGACAGAGAAGCCTGGCAAGCTACAGTCCATAGGGTTGCAAAAAGTCAGATATGACTGAAGCAAGTTAGCACGCAAGCATCAATGAGAAGTGATTCTCACCTTGTATTTGGGGCTTGACTGAATCCTATGATTAAAATCTCTAGCTCAGAATGAGGGGTATGCCATCTGCATGGCCCGGTCTTTTCAGACTGAGCCTCCTCCATGGCCGGCTTCGCTGCCTGCTGTGGGATACGGGCTCCGTCTCATCCCCAGTGGTCCCCAGATAAACAGCTGCACTGCCGCGTTCATTGTTGCTGAATCCCCTCATTGTCCATAGGAAGTCTCTGCCAGCGCAAGGCGCTGGGAAGTCTAGAGACAGGTCAGCAACAGAGCTTCCAGGATTCCTTTCTGCACTAGTCATCCGGCGAATTTTGTGCCTGGCTGGACTCCAGGGATTCTCACAGAGGGTGGTGCAGCTCTGAGAAAATGCAAATAGCCTCGAGATTTCTTACAAAATGAAAGGTTTTATCCACTTTATCCGTTCCTGAGTCATTACTGATCTGCCATCCTTGTCAATTCAAAAATGCTTTTCAAAATAATGGAGAGCAAGACATAGAGGCGCCTTCAAAAGACAAATCTCATGAAGGAGTGATTAAAATACAAACAACAAAGTAACATTTAATACCTATTATGACTTTTCATTACGCCTTTTCTGTCCATAAGATTAGATAAATTCCATTTGGCTAGGATATTTTTTTTTTTCCTTGCTCGTAAAGTTTTTCCAAACAGTGCCTGGCAAAATGTCTTATTGAGCACTTTGTGCATATGTATTGAATAAATGGAACAACTTTACATCTCTACAGATATGAATAAGATTATTTGAACATATCATCAGTCTTGGACTATTCCAGACTGAGATGGGTTATAGGAGTAGATAATTTAAAAGAACGGTACTTTTCTCTCCAGCATTAAAAAGGAAGTTGAATTCCTGGAGTGGAGTTGGATGAAGAAAGTTAAATCAGAAAATTAATTTTCAGTGCATCCAGCTTCTATAAAGTCACAATCTAGCATTATATAACCTGAATCCATCTCACAGACGTATTTTATTTGGTCTTCATGCATTTTCGAAAAAAAAAAAAGCCATTTAAAAAATCACATTGTTTCACATAAAAATAGAGGTTTCTGTCTGTCCTTGCAAAATCAGATCATCTGGCTAGATGTGGTTCTGAATTCCACATGACAACCATCAATGGTTACCCATAGATGTTACCTAGTAAGACAGTGTGGTACCACAGTTTTTATGTTAGATGTGGTTCTAAATTCCACAAGACAACCATCAAGGGTTACCCATAGATGTTACTTAAGGAGATGGTGTGGTCCTATCATGTTTAGGTTCTTTGGAGGATTACAGTAGAATCTTTTGGAAGTAACACATGCTGTCATTATCATCAGAAATATCAGTACTTCAACACCTCAACATCATCAACATTGTGATACTTACCCACCAACTCTGCACAGACCTAGGATGGGTACCCCAACATAAATATTACACCATCTTTCTCCTTGATTCCTCCTCTGTGTTCTTATCCAACAGAACTTTCTGCAGCAAAGGAAGTGTTCTCTATATGTGTTGTTCAGTATTACAACTACTAACCTTAAGTGGCTACTGCACACTGGGAAATGTGGAAAGTACAATTAAAGAACTGAATTTTTTATTTTATGTAACTTTACCTAACCACACATGGCTAATAGCTACTATACGGGACCACACAGCTTTAAAGCTTCACTCAAATATAGCTTATTTTTTCTCCCCTGTCTATCAAACTCTGCTCTCTAGACTTGAAACTAATTTATGTTCTATCATAAGAAACTGGCAATATTTTATACATGTTATCTCTTTAAGCAGCAGTCCTCAACCATTTCGGCACCAGGGACCTGTTTCATGGGAAGATTTTTCCATGGATTGGGGAACAGGAAATGATTTGGGGATGATTCCAGTTCATTACATGTACTTTGCACTTTATTTCTATTATTATTACATCAGTTCCACCTCAGTTCATCAGGCATTAGATCTCAGAGGTTGGGGGCCATTGTCTTCAAGGACAATTTAACAGTTTTGCGATGACAAGATGGCATTTAAAAATTGAATGAATGAAAAAAAATGAATTCTTTGGATATCCTTCCCCACCCTACCCTCACGATTCTAAACAGGGACTCAGATCTCATATTATACTTGTTTAACAAGTATCTTCTAGATGATTCTTAGAATCAGGTAAATTTAATTCAAAGAGGGACAAGGACGAGGAGTGAGCTTGCATCATGCAATGAATGTGTGTAGGCGTTTTTGAACAAGTGCCAACCTCCCGGCCCACCTTCCACTGCCCCACCCTCACCTCGACCTCCCCCACCTCAACTACCTGCCTCAAGTCCATTCCTTCCAACGGGCCTCTAAGAGGGAGTATGGCCCTCTGGTGAGTCATTTCCTAACAGGCACTTTTCAGATATGAGCCAGCTCTGTTCTCTTGTGACGATTTATGCCCTAAACCCACAGATGCTACCCCCTGCAGCAATGTTTGAACTAGGTGACCTTGAACTGCTTTCCATCACTGTGTACGTCATGATAGAACCTTGACTGTGCTGTGCAGCCATCTTTTCTCTCCTGATACTTTGAATTTGGAGTTCTAAAAGGAGAAATGATGGTAAGATTAAGATGATAAAAACTTACGATGGGGGCAGCCTGGTTTATTCAGATCCCTGTGAAGGATCTGGTAAAGTGATTCCTAGGAAAAGAGAAAAAAGAAGCAAGTGCTCAGAAGCAAAGAGAGGCACCTCCAGGCCTTGGATGGAAGGAGAGAATGAACCTCCTTTCATCGAGGGGCTTTTCAGTGAGGACAGGGTGCAGGTAGCTCTGGCTCGGGTGACAAAACTGAATGGACATCGAGGCTGACATCAGACAAGGACCACTTGCCACACTGGCTGAGCTCTCACTGCTTTCTGGGGAATCCCTAAAGAACCCCCAGATGGCCACTCAAGGACCCAAGACAAACGTCTCTGCTACCTTCCAGTCGATTGTTCTGCCCCAAAACGTGCAATACAAGTTCCACTGTTCCCAGATGGTCTTAATTCTTCTCTCCTCTCTCTTAGAAACCCTCTTTACCTCACTCTTTCCTGTGAGAATAAACAATTAGCATAGTAAAATAAACTCACTGTGAAGTAGTTACCCACTTGTCTCTGGGTTATTTTACAACACTGATTCCCATCCCTAGGTAATACCTGTGCTCCGGTCAACCTGGGGATGATTCGGTTACACATCCAGACAAACCAGCAGAGATGCATGAACAGGTATGTGGGGAACAAAAGAACCCTTGTCCTAGAATACTAACTCCAAACTAGATGTGCACCCCAGGAGCATTTCAAAGGTGTGGACTACTGGATTCTTAATCCATAGGGCTCAGATAGATTTGAGAAACTGGCATGTTTTTACACCGCCTTGGTCTTTCTGATGCTAGGGGGTACAAGTATTTTAATTTCGAAAGCACTGTCCAAAAGGAGAGTCACCTGGATGGCTCAAGCAGTAAAGAATCTGCTTACAAGGAAGGAGACACAGGAGACTCAGGTTCTGTCCCTGGGTCGGGAATATCCCCCTGAGAAGGAAACGGCAACCCACTTCAGTATTCTTTCCTGGAAAATCCCATGGACAGAGGAACCCAGCAGGCTATACTCCACAGGGTTGCAATGAAGCGAACAATATTGAATACATGATGGATGGATTAGCCCTATAGGAAAAAAAAAATCAGATACTCAAAAAGATGTTTGTGGGGTGTATGTGTCCTGATTTTTTTAACATCGAAGGGTATTTCTGATAACCCTGAAGTCACATTTTTCCCTTACTGTTTTGAAGTCATTGATTTACTGCCAGTTTTGCCTGGAAGCCTAGCCCAGGCTTTCATATGAGGTGAAACAGCTGGGTTCAGCAGTGTCTTTGGTCAAGAGAAGACAAATGGACCCAGTACTGGCTAAACAGAAAGCCATGTGTGAACAAATTAGGTAACAGCTAGCTCAAGAACCAGTGGTAAAGAGCTGACTGAAAACCCAGGGGAGAATTCAGGACTTGAATTGAACAACTACTAATCATTTGCACATAATCAATTTTTAAAGTCAGGGGGCTAGGGTAAAGTTTCTCAAACTCAGGAGTATTGACATTCTGGGCTGGGAAATTCTTTGAGGTTAGAGGCGGGGAGGTTGTGTGCATTTTCGGGTGTTGAACAGCCCTCCTTTCCTCTTCTCTCTAGATGCCAGCAGTGCTTCACCCCAAAGTGTGACGATCAAGCATTTCTCCAGACTTGGTGGCTCAGAGGTTAAAGTGTCTGCCTCCAATGCGGGAGACCAGGGTTCTATCCCTGGGTCGGGAAGATCCCCTGGAGAAGGAAATGGCAATCCACTCCAGTATTCTTGCCTGGAGAATCCCGTGGATGGAGAAGCCTAGTAGTTTACAGTCCACGGGGTCACAAAGAGTCGGACACAACTGAGCGACTTCATCACCATCACCA
>SJYX01020356.1:142465-184652 GCA_006410675.1 Oreotragus oreotragus
GTCAACTGTAGCTCCTGTTTAGTTTCAACAGACTCACAACTGGGAGACGATGCCAGTTCAAAGTGAATTAATCTGAAAGTTCATCTGGAAATGCTGAAAGGCCTGCTGCACCCCACAGCTTAGGTGCAGACACTCAGGGTAGACCTGAAAATCATAATGTCTGTACCGGAATGCATTCATCTGTAAAGTGAAAATGATCATATTGATGTTAAATCTGAAAAGAAAAAGCAAAGGCTTGGATGGAAGTTAAAATATTCCCCTGGTAGATGTTAGTGTTTGTAATAGTTCTCCACAGTTCACTTTGCCCTGTGTCATGAGGCACTTTGGATTCACAGAATAAAAGAATCCCATCCACACATTTTGTTCTTAGAAACAGTCTGCATATTTACTCACTGTATTTACTAACACAGATTACTAGTCACTTTCTAAAGCTCTTCTTTGCAGAAACTTATAACAATCTTTGCATCTGGGCTCCTCTTTCCTCCAATTCTACTTTCTCCTGTAAGGGAGGCTAGAAGCCAGGGTTCATCTTTCTCCCATCGTGGGTCATATACGGGGACAGTCCCGATGTTTACAGGAAGTTCTGTCTCTAGAGGTTGGAGGAGGATCCTTGTTTCAGAACGAATCTCAGTGGAGATGAGGCTCTACGTATGAGTCCAACTGTTGACGCTTCAACTCATTTCAAACACAGGTACAGTCCTTATGAGAGGGGCTGAGTGACTGACCATGACCTGACAGAGCTTTGAGGAGAGCACAATAGTCAGTCAGGGAAAATATGACACATAAAACAAATGATCTGAGGCTGAGTATATTCACAGATAAAAACTATAGCGTGGTTCGGGAAAACCCTAGGGTGTATTTACAGAAGAATTTAAGCATCTGAGCTGGGACAAGTGTAATGAGAGAACTTCAACAGTCAGAAAAACTTTCAACCAGTAAATTGGAGTGTCGGGGGCAGAGAACACTATGCAGGAAGGAGCTGGATAAGCATAGTAACAGAAGCAGCAGGCAAAAAAGCAAGATTGGCCATTTGGACAGAGATAGGGTTCCCAAGGGGATCAAATAGAAGATTGACGGTGAGGCAGAGGCCATATTTCACACCCAAGGTAAATTATTTTGAAATGTATTCTGCTAGCAACAGTCTAGTGTTTGGTTTTACCAGGAAGTGATCAGAGCAAGACACTTATATTTTAATAGACATATCTGTCCCTTTCTATAAAAATGGAATGGAGTAGGAGGAAACTGAAGGCATCACCAATCCCCAACGGGGTTGTTTGTTTATTTGCGACAACTGGTATTTCACTATATTAGACGACAGACTCAGGTTGACTCTTGGCCAAGTGTAATCTCAGATGTTAGTGAGAAGTTCCACATGTCCAGTACCACAGGAATTACAGCTCCTCGACGATTTCCAAAATCTGGAATTGCACACACGTGTCACAGTAACTGAGCTACAGTCTTTCCTGCCTGTGGGTCTTTACTGAACTGCACGTTCCATTTTTTGAATAAGAAAGAGGCTCCTTCCACCTGTTTGTCACATACCTTTCCATATTTACACTGCCAGAGAAATTATTGCAATCAATAAGGCCGATTAGTCTTTTTTGTCTTCCCCTGATCTTTAGCATCTGTGCTCCTGAAGTCAGTCTTGTATTAATACGGTATATTGATTTTGCATTTCTAAATGACAGCAACCCCAGCCCGGTTGCCGCACATTCCTCTCCTCAGCCCTTGCTCTTCCTGAAGGCTGATCCCAGACATCGCACGGCGTCACCCTGCCCATCCCCACGTCCCCCATCATTTGTAATCCGGCCTAGAACCTCCTCTATCTTCTCTCACTCTTAGCCCTGTGAGGTAGGCCCTCTCCCCACAACCAAAGGGGTAACAGCAGCGGGACTCGACCGGCAGGGAGAAGTCCTCGGACCCTCGCACTCCCAAATCCCTCCCTCCCTCTGTCTCCGGCTCCGCCGCTCCCGGAGCGCGCGCCGCCGCGGCAGCCGAGAACACGCGCAGTCGGAAGGCCCTAGGGTTCAGATGCCGGGGGCGGTCGGCCGCGCCCTCGGCCCCGCCCTTATCTCCTTCCAGCCCCGCCCCCGACCCATCTCCGGCGTAGCCTGTGCTCACGCTTCCCCGCCCGAGGCTCCACCCCGCCCACCACCCGCCTCACCCTCCAAGGATTCTAGGCCCCGCCCAGGCCCCGCCCCCGGCCGTTCCCGCCCCGCCCCCGGCCCGCGTCGCCGTCTCTCGCCCTCCCCGGGCCGCGCGGCCGGAGCTGGCACTAAGCACTGGCGGTCGCGGCAGCCTCCCGTTCTATGCACGCCAGCGCCCCGCCGGACACGGCGTCCCCGAGAGCGCCCGGCGCGCGCGGATCTGCCTTCCGCGGCCCCGGGCTGCCCGGGGGCGTCCGGCACTCCCCGAGGGCGGGCGTGTCCGCGCGGCGCCGGGCGGGGCACAGGCGCGGGGCCTCAGCCTGTTGGAGCGCCGGGGGCGCCGGACCCGGGGGCGTCAGACCCGGCGGCTTCGGGAGCCCTGCGGGGGCCGGGCCGCCCGAGTCCCACGCAGAGCAGTGTTTTCCAACTCTCCGCCTGCGTCTAATCGGGCCCACCGCCACCCGGAGACACCCCGTCCAGATCTGCCGAGGTAAGCGGACTTGGCTATTGAGGGGTCTCTTGTCCTCAGATCACTGCCAGGGGTCGGGGATGGGGAGCGGAGGATGGAGCTGGCATGTTCGTAGGAAGCGAATCACAAAATGCAACAGGCGGAGCGGAGCAGGAAACTCCTAGCGTTCATGTTTCCCACAGAGAGGAGACTTGTCCAAGACTGAAACTTGGTGAGGTTCTTCGGAACCCAGACGGGCAGCCGCGAAGCTGCTCCTTGAGTCCGGGTTTGGGTCTGAGCTCCCTCTGGTGGCTTCTTGTAAGGATGGAAAACCAGGCTTTTCGGGAGGGAGACTGGAGCAGAACCGGCGTTCTTCGCTCCCACACACTGTCATGATTTCTCCTTAGACAAAAGTGACTGCGCTTAGTATATAGTTCCTCTGGCAAAGACACCTTGAGCCCTTGAAAGCTAAACCCTCATCGAGAATCATAAAATGGTCCTTTCAACTTTGGGTTTTTGTCTCTGAGCCTTCCGTGATCAAAACAAGAATGACAGCGGTACTCAATCTTCTCTTGACTGTATTTGAGTAAAAACATTTTAAATTACAAAAGCAAGCCACCGTTAAAATAAATACTCTTGGGAAAGTTACATCTTGTAGCCGCTTGTCTTCTACCATCATTGTTATCCTAATATGTGCCTTGAAAAGTATGAGAAAAGGAATCGTTTAGTGTAACTTCAATTGTGTTAAAAAACAGATCTTAATTGTCATTCCAAAATTTCTATCAGGAGATGGTAGAACGTTTAAATCTTTCGTTTATGTCCCAGCATACCTGTAGCTTCAGAGAATTTGTTTTGTTTTGTCCCCCGCCCCGAACAAAATTTCTGTTTTGTTTTTCCAGTGTCATGAAAAAGGAACGGAAAAGAGACGGCACTGTTGGTGAAAGGGGAGTTTTCTTTCCCAGTTGGTGGTTACTTCATGATTGGAAAAGAAGTACCTAGGTGGTTGCAAAGATTAGGTTTTCATAGTTGTACAGATGAAGCTGATAAAAGAAGATGCTTTCTCAGATGGGTCATAATAGGCTGATGAGTAAGTAAGCCTGAACAAGACAGATTTGAAATGAGGGCAGGAATCTGGAGTGTTTTAAAACCAAGTAGGACTTTGAACACTTGCTGAGGATGTTTTTCTCCCAAAAATGGAAGAAGAAAAAAAATTCTCACAGCCAGAAGTGTAAAAAGCTGAGTGGAGTAACAACCCAGTCTGCTCCAAGGATTTCAGTACTTCATCAACTTCTTTGAGAGCACACAGACAAAGGCATCAGACCTGTATGATGATCTTATCACCAGTGATGGTATCCTGTGCCAGGAATGACTTCTTAGTTTGGATTTTGGAGTGGTTTTTTTTTTTGTTTTTTACTAAATTTACAATGTGAGCTTTTTGACTCTCCATGTTAGGTAGATTTCTGTCATGGAAGTAACTTTTGAATTCATAGTATTCTTGACTGTCTCCACTCCAGTTTGCTGTGTGACATGGGAAAATCAAAGGCTTTAACATTCCTTGAAGTTTTATTGGGAGCAACACTGCATCAGGGAGGCAGATTCACAGTGTAAGTTTTCTCTTTTTGGCAACTGTACTTTGAATGAGCTGAATGTCAGCAGGATTTCACAGCACATACAATTTACAGTCTTTGTTTTATCAAGGCCTTAAATGTATGTTTTATACTCAGCAGATGGGAAGCACATTGAGCGCTGCATTTGACATGTATGCCTGAGGAAAGGAGCTCCCCGATGGATCATGGCGTTAATGTTTACAGGACATTGCTTATTTTTAGTATTAGTGATGTTTACTTTCTCTACTTTGGAGGAATCTGTGAGCAATTACTCTGACTGGGCAGTTTTCACAGATGACATAGATCCATTTAAGACACAGAAAGTGCAAGATGTCAGACCCAATCAAAAACCGAAGAAGAGTATGCTTCATCCACGTTTGTATTTTGATGCTGGAGAGATCCCAGCAATGAGACAGAAATCTCGCACGACCCATTTGCACCTTTTTAGAGCGATCAGAAGTGCGGTGACTGCTATGCTGTCAAACCCGACATACTACCTACCTCCACCCAAGCATGCTGATTTTGCTGCCAAGTGGAATGAAATCTATGGTAACAATCTGCCTCCTTTAGCCCTGTACTGTTTGCTGTGCCCAGAAGACAAAGTTGCCTTTGAATTTGCCTTGGAATACATGGACAGGATGGTGGGCTACAAAGACTGGCTGGTGGAGAATGCACCAGGGGATGAGGTTCCAGTTGGCCATTCCCTAACAGGTTTTGCCACTGCCTTTGACTTTTTATATAACTTATTAGATGGTCGTCGGAGACAAAAATACCTAGAAAAAATATGGGTTATTACTGAGGAAATGTATGAGTATTCTAAGGTCCGCTCTTGGGGCAAACAACTTCTTCACAACCACCAAGCTACTAACATGATAGCACTGCTGACCGGGGCTTTGGTGACTGGGGTAGATAAAGGGACTAAGGTAAATCTATGGAAACAGGTTGTAGTAGATGTGATGGAAAAGACAATGTTTCTGTTGAATCACATTGTTGATGGCTCTTTGGATGAAGGTGTGGCCTATGGAAGCTACACAGCTAAATCAGTCACACAGTATGTTTTTCTGGCCCAGCGCCACTTTAATATCAACAACTTGGATAACAACTGGTTAAAAATGCACTTTTGGTTTTATTATGCCACCCTTTTGCCAGGTTTCCAAAGGACTGTGGGGATAGCAGATTCCAATTATAACTGGTTTTATGGTCCTGAGAGCCAGTTAGTTTTTTTGGATAAGTTTGTCTTAAAGAATGGAGCTGGAAATTGGTTAGCTCAGCAAATCAGAAGGCACCGACCTAAAGATGGACCCATGGTCCCCTCTACCGCCCAGAGGTGGAGTACCCTTCACACTGAATACATCTGGTATGACCCCCAGCTCACCCCACAGCCTCCTGCAGAATATGGCACTGCAAAAATGCACCTGTTCCCTAACTGGGGTGTGGTCACTTATGGGGCCGGGCTACCAAATACACAGACCAATACCTTTGTATCTTTTAAATCTGGGAAGCTAGGAGGGCGTGCTGTGTATGACATAGTTCACTTCCAGCCATACTCCTGGATTGATGCCTCCTGCAGAATATGGCACTGCAAAAATGCACCTGTTCCCTAACTGGGGTGTGGTCACTTATGGGGCCGGGCTACCAAATACACAGACCAATACCTTTGTATCTTTTAAATCTGGGAAGCTAGGAGGGCGTGCTGTGTATGACATAGTTCACTTCCAGCCATACTCCTGGATTGATGGGTGGAGGAGCTTCAACCCTGGACATGAACATCCGGATCAGAACTCATTTACCTTTGCCCCCAACGGGCAGGTGTTTGTTTCTGAAGCTCTCTATGGACCTAAGTTGAGCCACCTGAACAACGTACTGGTGTTTGCACCGTCACCCACCAGCCAGTGTAATAAGCCCTGGGAAGGTCAGCTGGGAGAATGTGCACAGTGGCTCAAGTGGACTGGCGAGGAGGTTGGTGATGCGGCCGGGGAAATCATTACTGCCTCTCAGCACGGTGACATGATATTTGTGAGTGGGGAAGCCATGTCGGCTTACTCGTCAGCAATGAAGCTGAAAAGCGTGTATCGGGCTTTGCTTCTCTTAAACTCTCAGACTCTGCTAGTTGTTGATCATGTCGAGAAGCAAGAAGATTCCCCGATAAAATCTGTCAGTGCCTTCTTCCATAATCTGGATATTGATTTTAAGTACATCCCATATAGGTTCACAAACAAGTATAATGGCGCCTTGATGGACGTGTGGGATGCTCACTACAAGATGTTTTGGTTTGATCATCGTGGCAGTAGCCCCCTTGGTAGTATACAGGAAGCAGAGCAAGCCGCTGAATTTAAGAAACGGTGGACTCAGTTTGTCAATGTGACGTTTCAGATGGAATCCACAATCACAAGAATCGCATATGTCTTCTATGGGCCATACGTCAATGTTTCCAGCTGCCGATTTATCGATAATTCCAATTCTGGACTTCAGCTTTCTCTCAATGTCAATAACACTGACCATGTTGTTTCGATCGTGACTGACTACCAGAACTTGAAGACAAGGTTTGACTACCTGGGATTTGGTGGCTTTGCCACTGTGGCTGATCAGGCCCAAGTAACCCGCTTCGGTTTGGGCACTGAGGCAATAGTAAAGCCCATAAGACGCGATAGAGTTATTTTCCCGTTTGGATTTAAATTTAATGTAGCAGTTGGGTTGATTTTGTGCATCGGCCTGGTGATCTTAACTTTTCAGTGGCGATTTTACCTTTCTTTTAGAAAGCTTATGCGGTGGATCCTCATCCTTGTTATTGCCTTGTGGTCCGTTGAGCTGCTGGATGTGTGGAGCGCTTGCACGCAGCCCATCTGTGCCAAGTGGGCGAGGCCGGAGACCGAGGCGAGCGGGCGGGCACTGGCCCCGGGTGGCCAGCGCACAGACCCGCCCGACGTTGTCATTACCTCACTTCCTGGTTCCGGAGCCGAGATTCTCAAACAACTGTTCTTCAACAGTAGTGACTTCCTCTACATCCGAGTCCCCACAGCCTACATTGATATCCCGGAAACAGAATTGGAAATCGACTCCTTTGTGGACGCCTGTGAATGGACGGCGTCGGATGTCCAGGGCGTGCGTTTCCGTTTACTCCGAGGCTGGTTGCAGTCCTTGGTCCGAGACACAAAACTCCATTTGCAGAACATCCATCTGCACGAACCTGGTAGGGGGAAACTGGCCCAGTATTTTACCATGAATAAAGACAAGAAAAGGAAGTTGAAAAGGAGAGAGTCTCTGGCAGAACAAAGAAGCAGAATGAAAGGCGCCTTTGACAGAGACGCTGAATACGTCCGGGCTCTACGGAGACACCTGGTCCACTACCCCAGCGCTCGGCCGGTGCTCAGCCTGGGCAGCGGGAGCTGGACCTTAAAGCTGCATTTCTTTCACGAGGTGTTGGGAGCCTCCATGAAGGCCTTATACGTGGTGAGGGACCCTCGGGCGTGGATTTATTCCATGCTGTACAGTAGTAAACCTAGCCTTTACTCTTTGAAGAATGTACAAGAGCACTTAGCTAAGCTGTTTAAAACGGAGGGAAGTGCAGGCCGTTGTACCTTGAACTCAGGCTATGCTGTGGAGTATGAACTGCTGCGGAAGGAACTGTTGGCATCCAGACCTCACCCAGTCTTGCTGCTGGCCCATGCGTGGCTGGCAAACACGGCCGCTGCCCTGAGGATAAATGCAGACCTGCTGCCCACCAGCTACCAACTGATCAAGTTTGAAGATCTTGTGCATTTCCCTCAGAATACCACGGAAAGGATTTTTGCCTTCCTTGGAATTCCTTTATCTCCTGCTACTTTAAACCAAATATTGTTTGCCACCTCCACGAACCTTTTCTATCTTCCCTACGAAGGGGAGATATCACCTGCTTATACTAACGTTTGGAAGCGAAACTTGCCGAAAGATGAAATTAAACTGATTGAGAACATCTGCTGGACACTGATGGCTCGTCTAGGATACCCAAAGTTTATGGACTGAATGCTGCAGGTCAGCAGAGATTTGCACTACTTTCCAACCCAATTTGTGGATATGAATTAGAAGTTTGTTTATTCTTGTACTGTGTGTGTTTGTGTGTGTGTTTGTGATCAATTCATTACATGCAGAGAGAGATTATTTTAAAAATAAGCACCATATTTGGCCTAGCAGGATTTATTTTTATGTTACCACTTTCCTTGTTTCTGAATTTTTTTTCTGCTAAGATGTTTATGCCACAGAGGTGTAGATGAAGTTATATTACCATGGTCAGGGGAGATAGGAGGATTATAAAGGTGTTTGTCTAACTCTCCGCTTCATCTGTAACTCAGCTGATCGAGCCCAGAACCTCATGCACTGCTGAAAGCCTGGCAGTTGATGTTTTACCCAAGCGCCTCTTGCTTTCAAGATGAAATACAAAAGTTTCTTAGTTTTTTAGAAGGTGTCCCAACACATTTATCTTGCACGCCACACGTACACACAAATCCTTTTACTGTGTAGAATGTTCACAGGTATCACTGGGGAAATGGTGAAAGCTCCTATCGGAATTATCGGATCCCTTCTGGAAAATACAGATGGAAATACAGAATGGATTTGTTTTTTTTTTTTTTGGGTCAGAAACAGTGACCTGAAAATCTTCCTTAAAGTTTTTTACTTAGAAGTCATAAGGAATCAGTCTTGGAACAGTGGATGCTGAAGGCTGGTAGGGTATTTTAGGCCCTCTTGTCTCTTTAAAACCCTCTCATTCTTGCTTCCTTGAAACTGCAGCTGTTTACCATTACCGCTCCCACCCTGTCCTTTCTGCCACTGTCACGCAAAACAGTTCCTAATGGCTAAACCCTGCTATTTGTGGGGATTTTTTCCCCCCTGTCCTGATGATTAATTTTGTGTCAAAGCCTGAGACCACCTTAGAATCAGATTTATCCTTGTGGAATTATCATTGTATGAGTCAAAGCAGTGCTGCTGCTGCCAGTGTTTTTTTAGAGTGGAAACAGAATTGGAAAACTGCCTGACTTATCCTGCGTCCCTTTGAATGAATCTCCAGACTGCCGGTGTCTGCAGAAGTTGAAGGCTAATGGCAGATGATGTCAGAGGCATCTGTTTCCTTTACCATCTGCATCTTATTATAAATGTCATCGTCATAACACATGGTTCATTTTATTTTGGTAGACGCTGAAATCAAAATGCGATGCCATTAGAAACCAGTGGAGCAATTACAATGAACTGGATGAAAACCACGAGGCAGTGTGGGGACTTGATGCAAATCTCAGTCTTCTTCCTGATGTTTCAAACTGTAGTTTCACACCACCCCCCCTTACCCTCCAGGCTCTAACACTTGGAATTCTGTCATTCTGACCTAGATAAAAGTGGCTCTTTCTCAGTAGTTTGTTGTTATGTCAAAATGTGCCTCCAGGGTGATCAAGCTGTGGGTATGTTACATTCCAGCTGAAGCTAACCAGGCTGTCATTTTTCTTCCATTACAGTAGGGAAACAGCTCTCTCCTACTCCCCCACCTCTACTTCCCGGTGTAGCTCTCCCTGCCCTCTCTCTACAATGTCAAAATGAATGAAAGTCCTTTTGTATTAATACAGGTTGAGAGGGCAACCATAGACTCAAATCCGCACTATTATTCTCAAGGAAGATTATTCTTCCTATCTCAGGGTTATCGCGATGCATGTAACATTTCTACATGGATGATAACACCATTTCCATTACTGGTCAGAGTCTCAGTGTCTGCTTTCAATTTCCAGGATGTATGATCTTATATCAAATAAAAAGGCTTTGGGTTGAAAATAACATGAGGTTCGATCAAGGTAAGAATTACCAATGTGTGCAGATAGCGGCAGAGAACACAGATTCTGGAGCACTGCCTTTCCTTTAACTTTGCACAGAAACATGCTCACAGGCAGAAGAGAGCCAGGTTGAGTATGCGCAGGGGTTGGGGGAGAGATGTGGAAAATGAAAAAGAGCAGTTCTGTGAATGAATATGGAAACAAGATGAGAATACATTATTAATAGATAAGGAAAGGGACGCACTTAAGGTGATCTTCACAGGGTATCTTTCACCACGTAGCAAGGTCAGGGTGAATTTCTCTGTCTACTTCTGACCCAAGGGAAAGTTTGCTGGAGGAGAAGACATGTTCATTGGTTCTGTTTCTGAGGAATGTTACACGTAGGTGAAGGCTGGCCCAGCCATTGCATATGCAAGGACTTGTTGATGCTTGGGACCCACTTATGCCTTAACATCCCAATTATGATCTCAGAACACCTAGGTCATGCACTTCCAGAGTGTTATCCTAGGAAAAATGTGAACTAACTTTTACTACATTTTTACTCTGATCATCACATAAATAATTAAAGCAACCCTGATGACTTTGTGACATTTTCAAAGGAAACACAAAATGTTCTTTCCATAAAAACAATTCTTTCCTTCATTAATTTCCCCAAGCTTGGGCCCAATTGGAATAAAAGCATTTATTAAAATAATGCTGTTTACATATTGAAATTCTGAAAGAATGGATTAATTTTGCTGACATAAAAAGTAACAAGTGTGGTGGTAATGTTGATCTAGTTTTCAAAAGTTAAAAATGATGCAAACTACTCACTTCGGATAAGAGAGGCCATATCCATAGCTGAATTTACTTTAAGACAATTCCAGAAAGAAGGAAATGGGAGAACCTGCTCAGTAGAAAGAAGATAAGTCTATGATTACATTTAATCTATAGAAACCCAGAAAGGCATGAATTTTAGGTAGATACACTTTAATACCTACATACTGAGCCTAGAACCTGAGTATTCGATGTTTGATTAACTGGCTTTTTGGACAAACAGAATAATTAGTACTATAAATGCCTGGCAGGAATGGGGTAATTATTTATGTCTAATTTCCAGGCATAGTATAGGATCTGTCATAAATACATTCATATTTGAAGAGACTCTCTCCACACACTAGTTTCTTTTTTTTTCTTTTTGTAGAAACACCACCCCTTCTGTCTGCCACTGACTTTTGATTAGCATCATTTATCAGCAGAGATTTTGGTGATTTGGTTTAGGATCATCATGGATGCTGTGTGTATTAATCAGTCATGTGTGACTGTGACCCTGTGAACTAAAGCTTACCAGGCTCCTCTGTTGAAATTTTCCAGGCAAGGATACTGAAGTGGGTTGCCATTTCCTTCTCCTGGGTATCTTCCCTACCCAGGGATCAAACCCAGGTCTCCTACATTGCAGACAGATGCTTTACCATCTGAGCTACTATATAAAGCCTATCTCATTCAGTTATCTATAAGTAAACATTAACAATGGTTTTAACATCTGACATAACTCTGATCATAATTAGAAAAATGTCACTAATTTAGTGAAAAGTGTAAGTAGAAGATAGTATGTTACAACACCACTTACAGAGGTAAGGGAGCCTAATATTCTAAGACACATCTAGGAATTTAACATACATATGTGGGCTATCTACTGCTTGTTTAAATATAGACCAAAGTATGTCTAAAAATAGCTGCTAAGGCAATGTTTTCCATACTTGACTAGTATCATTATTTCCCTTCATGTTGGCAGAAAAATTGAAATAACATTTTAAGAACTAGACTGAGTTTTTGTTTTTTATTTTTTATTTTTTGCACAAAGAATGGAAGGAACTTAAAACAGATTCTCACATTCTCTAGCTAACTTGTAAATGCTTAGCTGTAATTTATATGAGCTTATGTTGTGTTTAGTCCAAGTAACATGTTTAGTTCCATTTCCAAAGATAGGTTTGGAAAAGGCTTCCAAACCATAGCCAGGTGTCTTGTTTTTGTTCTTCATTTTCATTTTTCTTTCACATCTATCCAGTTACACAGCAAAGAAAACCTATACTGGAGACCATAGCCCAGTATATTCGAACTACATGTGTAACATGACTCCTCTGTTAATAAAAAGCTAAAAGCAACTCGGCTATGGTTGGGATAATTTGCAATAGCCCTCTTCTCTAGGTCTTTGGGTACCTGTGCTAGGATTTTGTCTGGAACTGAGAAGGCAAGAGTTGGGAAATGCAGTCCCATGATTTCAGCTACTAAACTTGCACCCTTCAGTGATGGCCAAGCCATGACTCCACTCTTGTAAGTTAATTTTAAGTCCTGCCTTCAGTCCATTTCACTCTTCTCTGTACTTTGTCCTAACTTACTAAGTAGTAAGAACATCCTGGTACTGTATACCTGGGCTCCACAATTGCCCCTCCTATCATTGGTGGAATCTCCATTCGAGCAGGAGATCTATGAAAGGAAGGTTGGTGCAGGTCCCTTGAGTCATTCCAATAGGTAGGTAGTGCAGAGGGTTGGCATAGTGGAGACTTTTGTTTTTAAAGAGAGAAGGATCCACCATAAATTCGTCTCTTAGTATGTGCTTCACAGAACCTTCAGGTTTTCATGTTCATCATTACAATCTTCACAACAGCTCACTGGTGTTGATTTTACAGATAAATCTGAAGCCTGTATTCTCTTTGCAGGGAATCTGTTTTTGTGAAGGCATTTGGAGCAGGTTTACAATTCAGTTAGCAATTCACAGTAGTTTTGGGGTCTCTACCTCCAAGGTACTGATTTGCATGAGGGAAGAAGACAAAAATGAGTTGACTCTGTGCCTGCCCTATGAAGAATTGGTGTTCTCTCCAGGGACTTCAGAGTCAGTAGGAATTCATCAAGAGGAGAAGGAGAGGAAGGGCGTGCTGGTAGCGATTACCGCCCGAGGAGAGGCACTGCTAAGTGTCAGCTGCTCTGCCTTAGAAATGGTGGTTATGAGAAAAGGGAGTAGCTTATGGAGCTTCGGTACATTTGGAGCGAAATCACCATGCATGCTTTTCCTAGTTAGATTTGACTCTATCGTCACAGAACGTCCCATCAGTAAGTAGTGAGAGGCACAAGCGGAACAAAACTGCTGATACTCTCTCCCAATTCTCCCCTGACTTAATTGCCCCAACACATTTCTCACAAAGAAATGTGGTCCATGACTGAACAGCAAGGGATGCACTGAAGAGAAGGCTGTGTGAGTGTGGTCGGACTGGGGTGCATGCAGATTGCTGCTGGTAATAGCAGTAAAGGATAACTCAGAGTATCTCATCCAGGCTCCAGCTGGCCAGTAGCATCTCCTTTTCCTTCCCCTGCCCTCCCAGTGCCTCCAGATTCACATTACCAGGCGGAGCTGACCAATCCTGAGAAGGCAGCAGTGAACAAAACCTATGGAGCTGACAGTCAACCAAATATATTTTAAAGTAATTCATTTGGCGGGGGGGTACCAAAAAACTGTTCTTATCCCTGCTATGGAAATAGTAGAACGAAGGGAAGGAGGGAAGGAAGAAAAGAAAAATGGAAGGAAGGAACTCTGAATCTAAATCTGAACACAAAGTAAAGTGCACAAGGAGAACTCTTCCTCGAACAATTAATTTCATTATTGTATGCATTATTTAAGAATCTCTTTGAAATCTTATTATAGCTAAAACTTCAGAAAAAAGGATAGATTGTAATCTGAGCAAATCTTTTCTGTAGTCCATTGCAGTTGCTCTATCTTATTTCTTTAATCTATTTCTGTATTGCTGAGACTCTTGAGATGAAATGAATTTTTCCTTTCAAGGATATTAACACTGGTGTTGAATTTCATCTAAGTGTCAGGATTTACAGCTTCCTAGAGAGTGTGGTGTTTTCCCATATACTGTCTCCGCTGTTTCCAAGCGAGGGTTGTATACCATGATCCCACTGATTTAAAGAAGCAGACATTCATACACATGGGACATCCATGGTGCTGTTCATTCTTTTGGAAGTTAATTCAGCTCGCATCACCATCACTTTTCTCGCTTCGTGAGTAAATGAACAACACAGAAATCTCTAATCCCTGCATTAAAATCTGACATCCCTCTACGGACAATGCATAAGACACTTCTTACCTTATTCATGGCATAATGGAAATAATGCTCCCAAACTTTGTTCTACTACAATGAAATATAACTGTCCAACTTTATTAGTGTTTATTTATTGTTCTAAGTATTCATTTATTCCTTTGCCTTGTTTCAAAAGATTAATTTTGTTTTATATATTTGTTTAGAGTTTCTGGGATTTTAAAATAAGGCTTTTTGAACTATGTTGGACCATTTTATCTTGATGCCTTAATGCGGTATTCCACAAAACTTTGAAGGGAGATTTACAAGAACACAATACAACCAAGAAGTGATGAAATTTCTTCCATAAAACACCCATGAAAAGACAACTGCATATAAAGAGTGCAGTTAATAAAAGTTAACCCTACACAGTGAAATAGGTGGGTTCTGCTCTTCATTTTTACTCCAGGCATTAACCTGGGTGTCCTGGCATTCAGGGTTAACTCGAGCACATCACACTTACAGCAAGCTTATGTGCACCAAGGAACTCATGTAATTTTTCTTTAGATTGACCAAAATAAATGGAAATGTACATGCATTCAGTTATACTTTATCTTTTACTCAAAACTAACTATAAATTTTGAGTTTATAGTTACTGAACAAAAACCCCATTACTACAAGGTACTTGCTTTTATGCTCAATCAGTCACTCAGTCGTGTCTGACTTTTTGCAACCCCACGGACTGTCAGGCTGCTCTGTCCATGGGATTCTCCAGGCAACACTGGAGTGGGTTGCCATTTCCTTCTCCAGGACTTTCTTGTGCACCCACATGAAAATCTAGCAGGATTCCATTATCATATGAGGTGTAAGGTTTTCTGTGTATAATCAACATATTGTACTCATGGGTTTTTCACAAGCTATGTTTATGCCTTTCTCCCATTTCCTTGGTTAATTTGAAGAGGGAGATTTCTATTAAGAATGTTATATTAACAACACTTTGTATATTATATGAACTTTGAAATTTGATAAAATTTGAGTACAAATCCCTAGGTCAATAAATAATGACCAGCTGTGAGGTGTTGGGCAGTTTTCTTAATTTGAAATCATTTCCCCATCTGTAAAACTCCCCCAGAGTTGATGTAAGGATTAAATAAAGTCACATGTGAAAATTCATAGAATGATACTTGTTTCCTCTTTGTAATTACCTCCAATTCATTTTCTATCAAACACATATGTAACAGAATACACCACTCCCAGGAAGAAAATATTAAAATGGTCCCAGAGAATTTGAGCCTACATAGTTGGGATATAGACCAGATAGACACCTATTTTACTATTTCATATATCAACTGAGTTGTAAAAACATGTAAAACAATTATGCAATTAATATACTAATTTGGAAATAATTTGGAGCATTTTTCATGCTCACATTTTAAGAAAAAAATCATTCAAATTTTCACTTAGTTCACTTACTTCAGTGCTTTATTTCTAGAGTCATGGTTTGAGTTATTCCAAAGAATATTGTATTTCCTTCTGAATTTTATTAAGATAGAGACTCTTTTAAGTTTATGTTTAGTCACCCAGGTGTATCTGACTTTTTGGAACCCCATGGGCTGTAGCCCACCAGGCTCCTCCGTCCATGGAATTTTTCAAGCAAGAATACTGGAGGAGGTTGCCATTTCCTCCTCCATGGGATCTTCCCAACTCAGAGACTGAATCTGCGTCTCTTGTGTCTCCTGCATTGCAGCAGAATTATTTACCTGCTAAGCCATCAGAGAAGCCTACTGAATTTAAGTATGATGCTATTGCTTGAAATTTTATATCATGTTACAAGAGCTAGTTGTATAATATTAATCATAATTTTATGTTCAGAACTTCATTCAGTAGATACATTATTATGATCTTCTGCATCAAAATCAATGTATTTTTCCTATTTTAATATTTCCATTTATTTATTATGAAATATGCCTAAAAGCTGGGAGTGTTGAAGACTCTGTGTGAACATGACATTTACCCCACTGGCTATGATGGAATAAGTGAGGACCAACCCTGTGGCTCAGTGGTAGAGAGTCTGCCTGCTAATGCAGGAGATGCAGGTTCAGTCCCTGGGTTAGGACAATCCCTTGGAAAAGGAAATGGCAACCCACTCCAACATTCTTGCCTGGAAAATCCCATGGACTGAGGAGCCTGATTGGTCACAGCTCACAGGCTTGCAAAAGAGTCAGACACGACAGCAGCTAAACAACAGCATATCCAAGTTACACATGTCATGATTATATACCTTGACACCGTATGCAACAGATGATTTTGTGAATATAAAATGATCTCTTTATAGAACACTTAATGCACACATCCTTCACACACATTCTTTGGCTCAGGGTTAAGTTCTACAATACGTTATCATCTGCCTGGTGCTTTGTAAGTGTGGGTGTTTTTTCTCTTCTGTGGCTGTAGATCACAACCCAGGAGCAGCTCCAGAGCCTCCATTTGGAACCTCAGCCTTCCAGCAAGGAGCCGGGGACAGCACACGCCTCTGCCCAGGGAACAGGTGCCACACAGCTAGGATCACAGGGTTCATCCCACTGAGGACAGGAATTCCTCTTCTGTGACTGGTTTTCCCTGGATACTGCAGTCCAAACCCTGGCTGAGGTTCACTGTATGCAAGTCAGAAGACACTGTTTTGCTGAGCCTTGCACATGTCAGGTCTGCTGCCCCCTACTTCTCCAGCTGTAGGTATGATGGATAGGTTATGCTAATGTGTGGTGCTGAAAAGATGTGCTGACCCTATCAGAAGCCCTCTTCTGTGATAGTGATAAGTCTCTGTGACTAGAGCTGGGACTTAGAGTCAGAACCCCTATACTCACACCCTACCATGTGGTACAGAGCGTATACCTCTGACCTTCCATTACTGTATCCTCCCACCCTTTCCAGCGACCCCAGAGGTAACAACTATCCTGAGTTTTCTGTTTACCATTCCTGTGCTCTTCTTTATAGCTCCACCACATATGTCTCTGTATATCAACACATTGTACATTTTTGCATGTTTTTATACATTATGTAAACCTAACATACTGCATATGTTCTTACACAGCTTGCTTTTCTTCACTCAAAATTTTGTCTAATGCATGTTGATTTTTACAGGTGGAGAGCACTTATTTCCAACATGATGGGTTCCAATATAGACTACTGTCCAAACAGCATACTTAATGAATCTTTCATCTTGTTGAATTTGGGGAATATTTTTAATTTTTATAATTTTAAACATTATACATAAAACTTTATATATGCTATATAATGCACATATGTTAATGCAAGAATTTTGTCATTGTGGTTTTTTTTTTTTTTGTACCCAGAAACCTTCCCACCCAGCCCCACTCCAGCCTAGTGTATATACTGAGGGCTCAACACGCATCCTCAAGTATTCTTGATACCAAATAATTATTTGCACAGATTGTTTGTACCAGTTGACACTCTAGCAATTGTTGAAAAGCTTGTGTTGCTCCAAAGCTTCTCCTGTACTTGGCATTTTCATAGTTTGAAATATTTTTCTGTCTAGTGGGATAAGAGTGCCATGGCTTTTTTTTTTTTTTCAGTTCTGTTAATAACACAGAACACGTGTGCAGCACATACACTAGTGTACACACACCCACAGTCATCCTTATTTTTCCCATTTGTGTTTCTTCTTTTGTGAAAAGAAATCATGTTCCTGTCTTTTGTCCATTTTTCCATGGCATTCATTTTTTTCTCATTGCTTCATTGACATTTACTGTATATTAATAATACTAATCCTTTTTTGGTTATACTTGCTGTGAATAACTTCTTGGCTTATATTTTTATGATCTTTGTACTATGACTTTTATGATACATTTTGATATGCAGGTGTTCTTAATTTGAATGCAGACAAAAAATGCTTACAAATAATTTTTCTTTATTATTTATACTTTTAACATCCTATCAAAGAATCTTAGTGTCTTGGCACTGAAAATATTCTCCTCTATTTTCCTATCATTATCAATTGCTGCCAAACAATATTACCGCACATGTAATGGCTTAGAACAGCACACATTCACGTCTCTCAGTTTCTGTGGGTCGGGAAACCAAGCCTGGCTGAACTTGGTCATCTGCTCATACATGTGGCTGCAGTGACGTTGCTGGGACTTGGATCTCATCTGAGACTCACCCACTTCCAAGCTCACGTGATTGTTGGCAAGACTGAATTCTTTGTGGGCTATTGGACTAAAAGCCTCAGTTCTTTTCTGCTTATTGGCAGGAGACCTTGAATCACTCGCCATGTGAGCTTCTCCATTGGCAGTTAACTTCACGATGTCAGGATGAGAGAGTCTATAGAGAAGCTGCTAACATGCTATCATAATCTTTGAAGTGGCACCCAGGCAGCTTTGATTAGAAGCTAGTCAGAGGTCCCTTTACTCCTACACCCAGGGAAAAGGGTTTCCACAAGGACAGGACTACCAGGAGATGGAGAGCTTATTTTGCCTTTTATATTTAAATATTTAATCTGCGTACTTAGTTGGTCAGTCATGTCCGACTCTTTGGGACCCCATGGACTGTAGCCCACCAGGCAACTCTGTTCATGAAATTTCCTGTCATTTCCCAGGCAAGAATACTGGAGTGAGTTGCCATTTCCTTCTCCATTTAATCTGCTTTACATTAACTGTTAAGTCCATTCTGAGTGTTTTGTTTTTTTTTCCCCTGTATGAATAACCTGCTGTCCTAGACTGAAAAGATTCAGTACCCTCTCCTTTCCACTAATTTTCAGTGCCATTTCTACTGCATATCAAGTCCTTATATTTTGTGTGAGCTGATTTCTGAGTTCTCTACTGTACTCCACTGGCAAATTTGATTACCCGATGACAATACTGCACTGTCTTAATTACTGCAGTCTTTTTATTGGCCTTGAAATCTGGCAAGGCACGTCATTTTATTTTCTTTTTACTATTTCTTAAGCCTTTGTTCTTCCATATGCATTTTAGAATTAGTTTGCATAGCTCCTCAAAGCAAGCAAACAAAGAACAATACATGTTATTGTAAATGCATTACATCAATTTTGGGAGAATTGACCTCTTTAATTAATCCCAATTCATAAGCATGGCATATCTCTCCTTTTATATAACATTTGTTAATCCTTTGATAGATTTAAGTATGAGCACTTTATATATTACAGTGGATCATATTTATTTTTGATTATATGTCCTAATTGATGATAGTATGTAGAAAATACAGTTGACTTTTGTGTATTTATATTATATCAGGGAACTTACTAATTTAATAATTTACCTGTAAATTTTTTGGAAATACTTATATAAGATGATTTTGTAATCTGTAATTAATGGAATACATTTCTTTCCTTCTAATTTTATAACTTTTTAATGTTCTTACTGGATTTGTTAGGACGTCTTGTAAAGTACTGAGTGGATCTGGCAATGTGAATATTCTTATACTGTTCCTAATGTGAATGGAGTAATTGTACATTTCACCACTGAGCAAATGAATGGATGCTGTGTGTATTTCTTAGATTCCCTTTATGAGGATGCGGTACTCCCTTCTATTGCCAGTTGATAATTGCCTTTTTTCATCAATGCATGATGAGATCTATTCATGCTTTTGCTGTATTTATTGTGATAATCATATGTTTCTTTGCCCTAATCTGTTAATGCAATGTATTTTGTGAAGATTTTTTTTTTCTTTTGAGATTAAACCAAATTTGGCTTTCTATGATGAAACCAGACTGGGAATGATTTATTATATTTGTTGCTGAATTGAGCTTATTAATAATTAAGATGTTTATATCAACATTTGTAATTGTGATTTTCTCATGATATATTTGTCTAATTTTGAAGTCAACAAACTTGTCACACAAAGTAAGTTGAGGATGTTCTATTTTTATATTCTCTAGATGAGTTTGCCTGTGATTGAAATGACCTAATACAAGAATGTTTGTTAGAACTCATTTGTAAAATTATCTGAGCATTCTGTTTTCTTTGTAGGAACACTTTATCTAAATATAAAATTTCATTTGGTGGTTATAGGGTTATTTTATTTACCTCATGAATTTATTTTGAACCCTATTTTGGCAAATTATGTTTTTAAGGAATCTATCAGTTCAATTCAGTTCAGTCGCTCAGTTATGTCTGACTCTTTGCGACCCCATGAATCGCAGCATGCCACGCCTCCCTGTTCATCACCATCTCTCGGAGTTCACGCAGACTCAAGTCCATCGAGTCTGTGATGCCATCCAGCTATCTCACCCTCAGTCGTTCCCCTTCTCCTCCTGCCCCCAATCCCTCCCAACATCAGAGTCTTTTCCAATGAGTCAACTCTTGCATGAGGTGGCCAAAGTACTGGAGTTTCAGCTTTAGCATCATTCCTTCCAAAGAAATCCCAGGGCTGATCTCCTTCAGAATGGACTGGTTGGATCTCCTTGCAGTCCAAGGGACTCTCAAGAGTCTTCTCCAACATCACAGTTCAAAAGCATCAGTTCTTCGGCGCTCAGCCTTCTTCACAGTCCAACTCTCACATCCATACATGACCACAGGAAAAACCATAGGCTTGACTAGGCGGACCTTAGTCGGCAAAGTGATGTCTCTGGTTTTGAATGTACTATCCAGGTTGGTCATAACTTTTCTTCCAAGGAGTAAGCGTCTTTTAATTTCATGGCTGCAGTCACCATCAGCAGTGATTTTGGAGCCCCAAAAAATAAGGTCTGTCACTGTTTCCACTGTTTCCCCAACTATTTCCCATGAAGTGATGGGACTGGATGCCATGAGCTTCGTTTTCTGAATGTTGAGCTTTAAGCCAACTTTTTCACTCTCCTCTTTCACTTTCATCAACTGTTCTTTTAATTTTTCACATTTATTGAGCTAAATTTACTCAAAATGCAGATTATCTGATTTGCATTTCTAATTATCCATCTCCTACACGTGTATTTTCTCTCCCTAATACTGAGTATGTGTGCCTTATTTCTTTATGTTCCTGATGCTTTTTGGCTGGTGGGTATTGACAATAATAGTCCCTGTAGTTAAACTGCCTTCTATATTGGTGGTGGTTTAGTGTCTAAGTCATGTCCAACTCTGCAACCCCGTGGACTGTAGCCTGCGAGGGACCCCATGGACAGTAGCCCACCAGTCTTCTCTGCCCTTGGAATTCTCCAGGCAAAATACTGGAGCAGGTTTCCATTTCCTTCTGCAAGGGATCTTCCAGACCCAAGTATTGAACCCTGGTCTCTTGCATTGCAGGAGATTCTTTACTGACTGAGCTACCAGGGAGCCCTGTTTATCTCCTCTATTAGTAACATAAGTAGAAAGTCCTTTACAATGACTAATTTTTAGCTTTTTTGTTCTTACCTTATGTTTATTTGCTATTGCATAACCAGCTCCTAATCTTATGTATTTCCTTTATTTCTCTAACATCAGTTGTTTTTCTTTTTTAATCTTTAATTACATGCCCCATTATTTTTTGTCAATATCTACCAGCCAAAAACCACCATGAAGAAACTGGATTTATTAGAGTAAGAGGGTTTTAAGCAGTACAGTTTTGCTCTTCCCTATGTCAAAAAATGAACTAACAAAAACAGCATTAAAAAAAAGGACCAATTAGAAAATAGGATTTTACCACAAACAAATAGTCAATATCTTTAATGTAGAAAAGATTTACTTATATGTAAGCAAAAAGTGACTACAACTTTAAAAGAGACAGAAGTTAAAAGCAATAGACCAGATAATCGGTTTCACTAATTCAAAGTACAAATACTGTCACTTTTCTTTTCTTTTACAGTTTGTATCTTGGTCTCCAAATTATTTCTACTTAAGGCCTGTCCTCCCAGTACTAAATAAATTAAAAAAAAAAAAGTACAGGGGAAAAAGTCTAAAATTCCTTGGGATTTAATCAAAAGGTTTAGGACTACTTCCAAACATAAATCAAGAAAGAGCTTTAATCCCATGTGACCAATACTTTCCCTGTTTCTCACTGGTATAATGTATCGCTGTAGATGACTGGGCCTGTCCAATGCAACAAATGATGCTTTTCTACAGAGGCTAGAATCACATGCTTATATTGTTTCTGCAGGGTTCACATTAGTGACCCATGCACAAAAGGCCAGTTCATTTTAATTCAACTCCTCCACTCCCTTTTTTTTTCTTAATTTTATTCTTAAAAGCACAACCTACTGGACCACTGTTCTTGGGTCTAGAAAATTTGCCTATATTAGGTATGTATTGATATTATGCAGAAATCACTCCCACCTCCCGCACCATCCTTGCAAAAACCATTAGACATTTTTATAGAAACTGGATTACCAGCCTAAAATTCCTTCCCAGGGGAATGTTATTTCAGGTATTTTCTAGTCCTTTCTCGAACAAGTAATTGTTTTGGGGGGGCCATGCTGGACCAACTTTTAAGAGGTCTCTACTTCCAGAAAAGAGGTATTTTGAAAAGAGGTATCAGTTACAGATCACTTCACGTTCACAAATGCCCTGGGCTCCTTCTGGAAAGAAATTGGCAATCACCAAGGAAATTGATTCAGATTATTTCAGGAAATAGTGTTATAAGATGGCCAGAAAACCACCTAACCCAGTCCAGCGGGGAAGAAAATCGAAGGTGGATATCCAGCTTCCCCATCATTGCCAGGGCACTTCCCAGGAGGCCCGCTCCAATCTCACCTCATGGGGTCCCCAGAAGAATCCTAGGAGCTCAGTAGCTGGGGAAATGGAGAAGAAAGACGAGACTTAAGAGCAAACAGTGTTCAAATCTCCATGAACTGCATTCCTGCTTCCAGTGGTACCTGAGTGGACAGTCTACCCAGTAGCTCTGCACATGTGCAAAGCTGAACTAATCAATGAAAATCAGTAACAGGAAAATCCATAAATACCTGGATATTAAAGTGAGGTAAAGACACTCCTGAAAGACCCACTGGCCAAAGAAAAAATCAAAAGAGATATCAAAAAATATCTTGAGACCAACAAAGATGGAACACAATATATAAAAACTCATGGAGTGCAGCAAAAGTAGTTCTGTGAGGAAAGGTTATACTAATAACTGTAAGTGACTACATTAAGAAAACAGGTCTCAAATAAACAACCCAATAGCATATTTCAAGGGGCTAAGAAAAGGAACAAATTAAGCCCAAATTTAACAGCAGAAAGCCAATATTAAAAATTAGTATAGAAATAAATGAAATAGAGAATAGGAAAACAATAGAAATGATTAACAAAACTAAATGTTCATTCTTCAAAAAGATAAACAAAATTGTTAAAAACTGTAAGATGATTTACCAAGAAAAACAGAGAGAGGGCTTAAAAATAAAGGCAGAAGTAAAAGGAGAGAAAATAAAATTAATACCACATAAATACAAAGGCTCTTAAGATATTATGATAAATAATTATATACCAATCAACTGGACACCCTAGAAAAGTTAGATTTATTGCTAAAAACATGCATCTTGCAAAGACTGAATCCTGAAGAAATATAAATCTGAAAAGACCAATAATGAATATGAAGATTGAGTCAGTAACAAAAAAGTTAAATAGTAATAAGAACTGGAGAAAATAAATATTGGAGAACGCATTAGTATCAGTGTCACCTAGTTATAGTTATCTGATTACTTTAGAATGTTTTCGTCAACCTGGGTACAGGAAAAGGCTTTCTAACTAAGACTCAATATTCTCATGCCTGAGTTCACTTTTGATTAAAGACCAAAGAAACCAAGATTGCTTCACCTCTCCCACAGACAGCAACATTTAACTCTAGAAAAAAATGTTTTTAAATAAATAATAAGCACACACATACACAACTACTAGAAGACACTGGAGAGTGACCATAAATTAGCAGAAATCTGAAAGAATTTCACTATTGGAAGAAGGAAGAGGCACTAGCGATTTTCTTATTTCACCACTTCTAGCTTGAAGGCAGGACTCACCTGCAGCATAAACGGAAGCTAAAATGCCAACAGACTAGAAAATGCCATTTTCCAGTGAAAGAAGAAACTGGAGAAGGGGAGTGCCGGAGACTAGGGGCACAATCTCCATGCATAAACTCTGCCTAAGTATCTTCGAGTTTGGGCTCCATCATGTCTGACTCTTTGTGACCCATGGACTGTAGCCCACCAGGCTCCTCTGTCCATGGCATTTCCCAGGCAAGGATGCTGGAGTGGATTGCCATTTCTGCCTCTAGGGGATCTTCCTGATCCAGGACTCAAACCTGAGTCTCCTATGTGTCTTGCTTTGGCAGGTGAATTCTTTACTACTGCCCCTAAATACCTGGCCCATCCCTAAACCATGAGAGCTAAGGGCTTAGTCTTGGCTTAAACATAAAGATAAAATAACCAATCTAAGATTCAATCTGTTGAAAGTCCAAAAATGAGCAGAATTAAAACCATTAAATCAATAAACAGTGTTTAGTAAGAGTTTATCATGCATTGCTTCAGTTCAGTCACTCAGTTGTGTCCAATTCCTTGCGACCCCATGAACTGCAGCACACCAGGTTTCCCTGTCCATCACCAATACCCTGACCTTACTCAAACTCATGTTCATTGAGTCGGTGATGCCATCCAACTATCTCATTCTCTGTCATCCCCTTCTCCTCCTGCCTTCAATCTTTCCCAGCATCAGGGTATTTTCCAATGAGTCAGCTCTTAGCATGAGGTAGCCAGAGTATTGGAGTTTCAGCTTTAGCATCAGTCCTTCCAACAAATATTCAGGACTGATTTCGTTTAGGATGGCTCTCCTTGCAGGCCAAGGGACCCTCAAGAGTCTTGTCCAACACCACAGTTCAAAAGCATCAATTCTTCGGTGCTCAGCTTTCTTTACAGTCCGACTCTCATGTCTATACATGACTACTGGAAAAACCATAGCCTTGACTAGATAGACCTTTGTTGGCAAAGTAATATCTCTGCTTTAAAATATGCTGTCTAGGTTGGCCATAGCTTTCCTTCCAAGGAGTAAATGTCTTAATTTCTTGGCTGTAGTCACCATCGGCAGTGATTTTGGAGCCCCCAAAAATAAAGTCTCTCACTGTTTCCACTGTTTCCCCATTATTTGCCATGAAGCGATGGGACCAGATGCCATGATCTTTGCTTTCTGAATGTTGAGCTTTAATTTTTTCACTCTCCTCCTTCACTTTCATCAATAGGCTCTTTAATTCTTTGCTTTCTGCCATAAGAGTGGTGTCATCTGCATATCTGAAGTTATTGATATTTTCCCCAGCAGTCTTGATTCCAGCTTGTGCTTCCTTCAGCCCAGGGTTTCTTGTGATGTCCTCTGCATATAT
The DNA here is from genome assembly GCA_006410675.1 of Oreotragus oreotragus. Taxonomy (NCBI): domain Eukaryota; kingdom Metazoa; phylum Chordata; class Mammalia; order Artiodactyla; family Bovidae; genus Oreotragus; species Oreotragus oreotragus. The sequence goes on from SJYX01020356.1 coordinate 167,795, forward strand.
GTTAAATGAGTAGGGTGACAATATACAGCCTTGACATACTCTTTTTCCTGTTTGGAACCAGTCTGTTGTTCCATGACCAGTTCTAACTGTTGCTTCCTGACCTGCATACAGATTTCTCAAGAGGCAAGTCAGGTGGTCTGGTATTCTCATCTCTTTCAGAATTGTCCACAGTTTATTGTGATCCACACAATCAAAGGCTTTGGCATAGTCAATGAAACAGAAATAGATGTTTTTTTTCTAGAACTCTCTAGCTTTTCTGATGACCCAGCGAATGTTGGCAATTTGATCTCTGGTTCCTCTGCCTTTTCTAAATCCACCTTGAACATCTGGAAGTTCATGGTTCATGTATTGTTGAAGCGTGGCATGGAGAATTTTGAGCATTACTTATATTATCATGCATATACATTTGCAAACCAGGAGCTTTCAAAAGGGGCTTCTTTAAGTTACAAGGATGACTTACAAAGTAAAAACAAAGAAGTTGCTTACCCTTTGGAGAGATTACAATGGGGGTTTCTGGTTGGCAAGGGATTGCTTAAAAGTGATTACTTCATACTTTTTTTAGGAAGATTACGTAAGTTTCTTTTAGGATTATCAGATGCATTTGCAAGAAATAACCTAAGTTTTTTCTTTTGTGCTCATGAAAAAGACTTAGTTTTGCTTATACAACTTAAATGGTTTTGTCTTCTCGGGAAATTCTCAAGTCTGGTCTTCATTTTGCTTTTAATTTTAATACCTGCTACTCAAAAGACTGAGTTTTCATTTTGGGAACAATTGAACTAGTTGCCTATTAAAACCAAAACAAAATAAAAATGTCTCTTTAGGGTAAAATAAAAGAATCCAAATTTTCCAACAAAATGCTTTTCATAGCACACAGAACACAGTTTAAAATCACACAACATATAAAAAAACAGAGAAATGTGACCCATATTTGAAATCAAAGACAATTTTTTGAGACTGACTCCTAGAAGACACAGATTTTTGAATTAAGAGACTAAGATTTTAAAGCAGCTGTTATAACCATGCTTTATGGCATAAAGGAAGCTTAATTTGCAATAGCTGAAAAAGAGACTATTTCCATTGAGAAATATAAAATAAAAAGTAAAATTTCATAGCTAAAAAGCACAATATTTGAAATCTTTAAAAAAACAATAAACATGCTTGATGGTGATACAGCAAAATGGAGATAGCAAATGCCATGAGCCTGACAGATCCATAGAAATTATTTAAAGACTAAAGAAGATATTAATAATATTTAGAAGCAATAATATACATATATTTGGAGTCCTATAAAGAGAGAAAAAATAAGACTAAATATATTCAAAGAATAACAACTGACATATCCTCAAATTTGTGGCAAGATGCAAATTTATATTCTGTGAGCTCAGAAAACCTCAAGTATGTTAAATGTGAAGAAAACTATGCCAAGACACACCATAGTCAAGTGGCATCATGTATACACTGGGAAATAATTCAAATGACTTCTGGCTTTAAAATAATAGAATTGAGATTTGACAGAAAACAGCAAAATTCTATAAAGCATTATCCTTCAATAAAAAATACATTAATAGCACAATAGAATTTAGAGGATATTGGGCCAATGTCTCTATAGTGCTGAATGAACATAACAACCTTTCAACCCAGAAGTCTCTATACAATCAACAGGTAGCTCAGGAAAAAATAAAGACATTGTGTTATGCACAAAACTTGATAAACTGTATCACCAACCCATGTGAGCTACAAGAAAGGATAAGGGGATGTTCTTTATGTAGAAAAGTAATCAAACAGATGGAACCTTGTATTTTCAAGGAGTGAAAGAAAAGCCAATAATATGAGCATAAAGAGGGAATGCAGTACTGTGATTATCCTCAGATGAAAAATGGGGACCTGGAGGCAGGGAAGTGGGTATTCCTTGGAGTTGCCTAGTACACACCCCAAAGTTCTTTAAGTTTTTTTTTCTTTTTTCTTTTTTTTTAAGAATCCATCTACATGAAACACTATGTTGTTTAGCTGCTAAGTCATGTCTGACCCTTTTGCAATCTCATGGACTGTAGCCCACTAGGGTCCTCTGTCCATGAGATTTCCCAGGCAAGAATATTGGAATGGGTTGACATTTCCTTCTCCAGGTAGAATTTCTTTAAATCCTTATTACCAAAGGAGGTAAAAATGTCATAGACTATCCCATGATATAGACAGACATGTTTTAATAGTAAAATCATTAAACTATTGTTAACAATTATAAGACAATTTCTCTGTAAAAATATTCACTTAAAATTGAGAAGCAAGAACTAAACCTTGCCTGTTGTGTGGCTTTACATATGAAGCCCTTGGCCATTAGATTTAAGACTTGGGCAAATTGAGAACTGATTGTGATGGAAGGCATCCTTTTCATCTGACAAAGGCAGAAATAAAAATATTGTTTGAAATTGCCCTTTAACCCAGGAGGTTGGAGGAATATAACACCTAGCATTAACTTTCTATTCTGCAAACCAAGTGTTTCTCTGTTAGCATTTTTAGGAATCTCATCCTGCTAATCAAAATGTATATATACTTCCAAATCTCCAGATTTTTTAAATGAACTACTGCAAAGGAAGTTTCCTCTTTCCTGAAATTATACCACTGAGTTTTGAAAAGTACCAGACTTCTGCTCAGTTTCTATAAATTTTTGTCTGAGTTTCTACAAAGCATACCAGATGGTCAAAACTATTTCTTTTTCCCCTTTCTTGATTTTGTTTCTATTGCTTTAGTTATCACTTCCAGCTTGCTGTGATCTACAGATCTTAAAGCTATGCCCTTTATCTGTCTTTCTCCTGGGTATTAATCAAATTTTTAACAAGATAGGGATAAAAGCCAACACACACTGTAGACAGACTATTCCACTTTGCAGTTTAATATTTATTAGCATTCTTTGGGCATCTAGCTGCAATACAACTTGATTTTTCTGTGAGAAACCATTAATCTTCTTTTGGCTTATTTTCCTTATCTTTAATATGGGGTGGATTTCATAGCAGTGTTTCTCAAAGCATCCGTGGTAAGGGACAGTTTTGCTTTTTAATTTCTATTTGCCAGATATCTGTGTTTTTGTACAATACAATAAGAATGAAATGTAAAAAAAAATTCTAGAAAAATGATAAATAAAAGATAAATGAAATCAGAACCATTTTATTACTAGACTCAAAAGACATAAGGCCGCATTTCAATAATCCAATCAAATAGATAGGAAAATAAAACTTGCAAAAACTATATACAGTACTCATTGAAATTGTGCACATAGGTAATTAATACAGGAAATATTTTTACATTTGTCACTTTTTGTTGTTCTTCAACTTTCACCAAATAAGAGTTGTTGTTGAAATAACAATCCCTACACTAAACTGCTAGGTGTACATTTTGAATCAATTCTGTTTGTCAATAATGTTTTTTCACGTGACAGATGAACTTACATTTTGCTTGTTAACTGATCTAATTTAGATTGGATAAATGACATCGCCACTCATACAGGTTAACCTCAGTTTTTATTTCAGAGCACTCAGAGAAGCCTGTCTCAGAGACAGGTATGCTGAGCAGATTGGAAGAGAAGAATTTGAAGTAAATTCAGTAAACTTACTGAATTCACTTTTAACATAAAGTAGATGATTCTATATTTTAAAAATGTATCTTCAATCCTTCATCATCAGTGAGTTTTAGCCATTAATCTTATAAAAGACTAATTAGTTATACTTTGATAAAAGAAATGGAGTTCATCTTTTATTCTGGTATGGATATTTGATGAAAAATGAAATTTAAAATATTCAAGATAAAATGCAAAACACATTTGTGTTTGGTGGTGGTGGTGGTGGTGGTGGTGTGTGTGTGTGTGTGTTAGTCACTCAGTTGTTTATGACTCTTTGCAACCCCACAGACCACATCCAGACAGGTTCCTCTGTCCATGAGATTCTCCAGGCAAGAACAGTGGGGTGGGTTGCCATTTCCTTCTCCAGGGGGTCTTCCCAATCCAGGGATCGAACCCGGGTCTCCTGCACTGCAGACAGATACTTTACTGTGAACCCCTCAAGAAGCCATGTTTCCACAAACATACAAGATCAAAATTCATTGAAGCAAGTAGTGTGAATACTTCCTGCCAGGCATGGAAGTATTAAGATGATATAAAAAATTCAAATACTCTGGTACAGGGCAAAACTATTTTTGGCATCCTGATCAGTTAGCAAAGCTAGACAGGAGATTTTAAAGTAAAATTAGCATTCCTTACCAAATTTGAAAATATAACTATCTGTTAGGAAATATTATTCCAGTATTTTCTATGTAGACATTTAGATTGAATCTGAGACAAAATACCATTAATATCCTAGTCTGTCTCTGTACTTTAAAGAGCTAATCTCCAGTGTGTTGGCTGTCACAGTGCTGAGTCACTAATACATTTTGACTTCACGCTAGGAGAAACTACTTCACACGTAGTATTTAAAAGTGTTCATGTTTCTTACTTCTTTTGACAGTTCTTAGCAGATTTTGTTAAATCATAATGTTTATTTAAACATTTTTAAAATATGTACCCAAATTGCTTTTATTTTCATGTAGTTTGTACATAAAATCATCTCATGTAGAAAACCAGAGGATACATAAGATGCAAAAATTACCCATCTATAAATTACTACCACGTGAATTTAAATCTTTTAATCTAAATAATGGCAAGGAGGCTTATAACTGTGAAAATCTTAGTAAAATCATACCTAAAATGATAGAAAATTTCTGCTCATGATTGACTTTTGCTTATGGACAATATTCACTAAACTTCAAGGAGGATTGGGTCCAGGCTTCTTTGTGCTTTCATAAAAGTTTGATTATATATGTATGTATAAGGTTATTGTGGCTGCTGTAACAAATTACCATTAACTTGGCTTAAGACAACACAAATTTACTATCTTTCAATTACAGAGATCATAAATCTGACATAGGTCTCAATGGATGAAATAAATTTATGTGTAGATCTGTGTTTCTTTCTGGAGTCTCCAGAGGAAAACGTGTTTCTGTGGATTTTCAAGCTTCTAGAGGGCACCCTTGTTCTCTGACTCATATCTTCATTTCATCACCTGTAGAGACTCTGGGCCATAAGCTTCTCACATTGCCATCTCTTCACGTCTCCCTCCTCTCTCAGCCTCTTTTGAGGATCCTTGTGATTATACTGAACCCACCCAAATAATATATAAGAATCCCCCAACCCCAAAGTCAGCTGACTGGCAACATTAATTCAATATGAAACCTTAGTTCTTCTTTGCCATGTAGGCTAACACATTCCTAAACAGAGGAACAGGTGACTAAAGATTGAACTGGAAGCTTTATCAGTGAGAATGACTAGGCTGGAGGACTATGGGGGAAATGGGGTCTCTGATCCTTTAGATTAGATATATGCAGAGTTTTCTCAAAGGTCTCAAGTGGTGCTGGAAGCCTCCCATGGGAATCAACCCTGATGGTACTCTCAGCATGGGGGAGGAGATTCGAGCATCTCTTGTTGGGGGCAACACAAGTGTGGGCTATGGGCCAGTTAGACTCACCACCAATAATGTCACCCCCCCACCCCGGGGAGAAGAAACAGGAGAGCAGTGACCAGCATACAGCCCCTCCAGGTGGGCCCACCACAAGGGGTTGGAAGCACTCCCCTCTCCACCCAAAGACCAGTCACGCCATTGGAAATGCAATCTATCTACTCAGCTCAATCTGTCAAAAACAGTTGTGGATAAAGACAAACTAGCATTTACATTTGAGTATAAAGAGCATGGGCAGCTGCAGCAGCGCACAGAGCGCGGTCAAGAGGAGCTACCCCACATCCGAGGTCAGGGGCGGCAGCCGAGAGTGCCAGGCTGCGACAGCACAGGAGCAGCTGAGAGGAGCTACCCCTGCCTGAGGTCAGGGGCGGTGGCCGGGAGGAGCTGCCCCACGTCCAAAGAGTGGTGGCTGCGCGGGCACCAGAGGGCCTAGAGGAGCTACTCCACATTCAAGGTCAGGAGGGGTGGTGTTGAGGAGATATCCCTCGTCCAAGGTAAGGAGCAGCGGCTGTGCTTTGCTGGAACAGCCCTAAAGAGATACCCCATGTCCAAGGAAAGAGAAACCCAAGTAAGATGGTGGGTGTTGCGAGAGGGCATCAGAGGGCAGACACACTGAAACCATAATCACAGAAAACTAGTCAATCTAATCACACTAGGAACACAGCCTTGTCTAACTCAATGAAACTAAGCCATGCTGTGTGGGGCCACCAAAGATGGGCGGGAATGGTGGAGAGGTCTGAAAGAATGTGGTCCACTGGAGAAGGGAATGGCAAGCCACTTCAGTATTCTTGCCTTGAGAACCCCATGAACAGTATGAAAACACAAAATGATAGGATTGTGAAAGAGGGACTCCCCAAGTCAGTAGGTGCCCAATATGCTACTGAAGATCAGTGGAGAAATAATTCCAGAAAGAATGAAGGGATGAAGCCAAAGCAAAAACAATACCCAGTTGTGGATGTGACTGGTGGTAGAAGCAAGGTCCGATGCTGTAAAGAGCAATATTGCATAGGAACCTGGAATGTCAGGTCCATGAATCAAGGCAAATTGGGAGTTGTCAAACAGGAGATGGCAAGAGTGAACGTCTACATTCTAGGAATCAGTGAACTAAAATGGACTGGAATGGGTGAATTTAACTCAGATGACCATTATATCTACTACTGCGGGCAGGAATCCCTCAGAAGAAATGGAGTAGCCATCATGGTCAACAAAAGAGTCCGAAATGCAGTACTTGGATGCAATCTCAAAAACGACAGAATGATCTCTGTTCGTTTCCAAGGCAAACCATTCAATATCACAGTTATCCAAGTCTATGCCCCAACCAGTAATGCTGAAGAAGCTGAAGTTGAACGGTTTTATGAAGACCTACAAGACCTTGTAGAACTAACACCCAAAAAAGATGTCCTTTTCATTATAGGGGACTGGAATGCTAAAGTAGGAAGTCAAGAAACACCTGGAGTAACAGGCAAATTTGGCCTTGGAATGCGGAATGAAGCAGGGCAAAGACTAATAGAGTTTTGCCAAGAAAATGCACTGGTCATAGCAAACACCCTCTTCCAGCAACACAAGAGAAGACTCTACACATGGACATCACCAGATGGTCAACACCGAAATCAGATTGATTATATTCTTTGCAGCCAAAGATGGAGAAGCTCTATACAGTCAACAAAAACAAGACCAGGAGCTGACTGTGGCTCAGATCATGAACTCCTTATTTCCAAATTCAGACTTAAATTGAAGAAAGTAGGGAAAACCGCTAGACCATTCAGGTATGACCTAAATCAAATCCCTTATGATTATACAGTGGAAGTGAGAAATAGATTTAAGGGCCTAGATCTGATAGACAGAGTTCCTGATGAACTATGGAATGAGGTTCGTGACATTGTACAGGAGACAGGGATCAAGACCATCCCCATGGAAAAGAAATGCAAAAAAGCAAAATGGCTGTCTGGAGAAGCCTTACAAATAGCACTGAAAAGAAGAGAGGCGAAAAGCAAAGGAGAAAAGAAAAGATATAAGCATCTGAATGCAGAGTTCCAAAGAATAGCAAGAAGAGATAAGAAAGCCTTCTTCAGCAATCAATGCAAAGAGATAGAGGAAAACAACAGAATGGGAAAGACTAGAGATCTCTTCAAGAGAATTGGAGATACCAAGGGAACATTTCATGCAAAGATGGGCTCGATAAAGGATAGAAATGGTATGGACCTAACAGAAGCAGAAGATATTAAGAAGAGGTGGCAAGAATACACAGAAGAACTGTACAGAAAAGATCTTCACGACCCAGATAATCATGAGGATGTGATCACTAATCTAGAGCCAGACATCTTGGAATGTGAAGTCAAGTGGGCCTTAGAAAGCATCACTAAGAACAAAGCTAGTGGAGGTGATGGAATTCCCGTTGAGCTGTTTCAAATCCTGGAAGATGATGCTGTGAAAGTGCTGCACTCAATATGCCAGCAAATTTGGAAAACTCAGCAGTGGCCACAGGACTGGAAAAGGTCAGTTTTCATTCCAATTCCAAAGAAAGGCAATGCCAAAGAATGCTCAAACTACCGCACAATTGCACTCATCTCACACGCTAGTAAAGTAATGCTCAAAATTCTCCAAGCCAGGCTTCAGCAATATGTGAACCGTGAACTCCCTGATGTTCAAGCTGGTTTTAGAACAGGCAGAGGAACCAGAGATCAAATTGCCAACATCCGCTGGATCATGGAAAAAGCAAGAGAGTTCCAGAAAAACATCTATTTCTGCTTTATTGACTATGCCAAAGCCTTTGACTGTGTGGATCACAATAAACTGTGGAAAATTCTGAAAGAGATGGGAATACCAGACCACCTAACCTGCCTCTTGAGAAATCTGTATGCAGGTCAGGAAGCAACAGTTAGAACTGGACATGGAACAACAGACTGGTTCCAAATAGGAAAAGGAGTACGTCAAGGCTGTATATTGTCTCCCTGCTTATTTAACTTATATGCAGAGTACATCATGAGAAACGCTGGACTGGAAGAAACACAAGCTGGAATCAAGATTGCCGGGAGAAATATCAATAACCTCAGATATGCTGATGACACCACCCTTATGGCAGAAAGTGAGGAGGAGCTAAAAAGCCTCTTGATGAAAGTGAAGGAGGAGAGTGAAAAAGTTGGCTTAAAGCTCAACATTCAGAAAACGAAGATCATGGCATCCGGTCCCATCACTTCATGGGAAATAGATGGGGAAACAGTGGAAACAGTGTCAGACTTTATTTTGGGGGGCTACAAAATCACTGCAGATGGTGACTTCACCCATGAAGTTAAAAGACGCTTACTCCTTGGGAGGAAAGTTATGACCAACCTAGATAGCATGTTGACAAGCAGAGACATTACTTTGCCAACAAAGGTCCGTCTAGTCAAGGCTATGGTTTTTCCAGTGGTCATGTATGGATGTGAGAGTTGGACTGTGAAGAAAGCTGAGCACCAAGGAATTGATGCTTTTGAACTGTGGTGTTGGAGAAGACTCTTGAGAGTCCCTTGGACTGCGAGGAGTTCCAACCAGTCCATTCTGAAGGAGATCAACCCTGGGATTTCTTTGGAAGGAATGATGCTGAAGCTGAAACTCCAGTACTTTGGCCACCTCATGAGAAGAGTTGACTCATTGGAAAAGACTCTGATGCTGGGAGGGACTAGGGGTAGGAGGAGAAGGGGATGACCGAGGATGAGATGGCTGGATGGCATCACTGACTCGATGGACGTGAGTCTGAGTGAACTCTGGGAGTTGGTGATGGACAGGGATGCCTGGCATGCTGGATTCATGGGGTCGCAAAGAGTCGGACACAACTGAGCGACTGAACTGAATAAAAACAAATTTTTAGAAACTTACTAGAGTCAGTTAGTAAGTCGTCCCTGGTGACTCAGATGGTAAAGAAAGTGCCTGCAGTGCAGAAGACCTGGGTTCCTTCCCTTGGTTGGGAAGATCCCCTGGAGAAGGAAATGGCACCCCACTCCAGTATTCCTGCCTGGAGAATTCCATGGACAGAGCAACTTGGTGGGCTACAGTCCATGGGGTTGCAAAAGAGTAGGACACATCTGTGTGACTAATGAACACTTTTACTTTCTAAATCAGTTAAAAAGAAAGTTGATAGCATTATACCATATTATAACTATCCAGAAGTATGTATGGATAGGCAAGGCCTATCTCAATAAACTGAACTGTAAAAAGTAATTCTCCAAATAATCTGCTCCTCCACTTGTTCAAATAGTTTTCATTTTAAAACTATTTATTTTGGTAGCAGCTGTTTTACATATATTTTTGGTAGCAGCTGTTTTTAAACCAAACAGAATTTTGGTTTAAAGCATGGAAAATATTGAGAGGAACAATTAAAAAAATTATCTGAATATTTATAAATATGTTACTAATACCTGTTTTTCTTTCCACCAGAATCCACAGGTTGCAAAGTACGTTCCCAATAAAACAAGGCATCTGTGTATAAAGTGTGTGATAAAAGATCTGTGTCCTCTGGAGTCACTACTCTTTGACACCAAGGCTGGGACCATGCGTATCTCAATAATTAAACAAAAGTTTGTTGAGGCAAAGGATAAATGAATCTTCACATCGAGACAGGAAGTTATTTCCATTTGGTAGGAGCCAAACTTCCTGAGTTCAAACCCTGTCTCTACAACGAATGACTTTAGGCCAGTTACTTAACATCTCTCTGACTCAGTTTCCTCAAGCAATACAAGGATTATAATAATAGAACCTACCATAAGGTTATTGTAAAGTTCAGTTGAGTTGAACACGTAAAGTTCTTAGAACGACAGGTGGCATGTTTTATACTATTACGTGTTCCTGGTAAAATAAAGAATGACTCAGAGGTTGTTTTTTTCTTTTTTTCATGTCTCATAGTTAGAAATATTCATGACTTGAGCTCAGCATACTGATTCTTAAGCCCAGCTCTATTTCTAAAACGTCTGAACTATGTTCAAGATACATAGGTGGGTTTTTTACCACTAGTGCCTCCTGGGAAGTCCCCACAGAAACCAATCTTGAAATGTGTGTCATTTTTACTGTTCATGGATTTTTGTAAGATATTGACTTTTTATCTATCTAGTTACAGAATAATATGAAATAATTCTAATATGAAACAGTCAAATCTTGATTGCCTGATAATGATCTCAGCGAGTCAGCAGTGAGCGGTGGTGTGAAGTGAGATCTTAATTCCCTGTTTAGGAACTGAATCTGGGTGAGAACCAGGAATCCTTGCCACCAGACCAGCAAGGACTAGAAGCTAGAAACTATTTTTTTCTTGGTCTTTGCCCCCAGTGAAAAATGCATCCATCACAGAGGCAGAAATCATAAATGCAGGTATAAAGTTTATTATTAGAGACATATCACAACAAGTGGGAGAGCACACAGAGAAATGGTTTGTTTAGTTAAGATAGAAGCAAGGCAGAGAGGAACACCTGAAGCGAAAGGGTGAGAAGGAGTGCTGTAAAGAGACCTTAAGTCATTTATATAGGTCACTTCTTCCAGCTGTTTGTCTTCCTTCAGGCCAGTTATCTGGTTTCTTTTCCCACATCTGACCTGTCTTGGGACACCCTCTTGGGATGCACAAGCATCTCTTAACCAAGATGGATCTCAAAGTGAAGGCTTCTGGGAGGAGCACGCCTAGCATTATCCCTTGACACTTGACTCACAAGGAGGATTTCTGTGCATGTGTAGTGTCTCCTTTGTTCCAAAAGAGAGGTGAGTGGAGATCCCTTAACCTTTTACTCAAACAGGGTTTTACCCCTTTTTGTCCTTACCGTGACTATTACCTTAAGGTGTTTACGAGAGACAAACACTAGCTTTTTACCCCGTTTCTGTGGTTACTTCCAATTTGGACGGCAAATGGGAGGCTGATTATAAATGCCTCAACTGGGGCTCACCTATCTCTTGTCTCAGGAAATGCAAACAGGAGGCTGGTTGTAACTGTTTAACCTGAAGCCCATCTACCTCCTACATCAATAGGAAAGGGATGGGAAGAAATGGGTTTTACAGCAATGTGACTTTTCTCCATCTGAGAGAAACATTTATGCATGGGCAAGAAAAAAAAAAAAGACTACGTGAGTTACTTGAGAGATAAATAGGGTACCTTTGTTTAAGTAAAATGATACATCATTAAAAGTGCTTCAGCTGAGTTTTCAATTCAACTCACAATATCATTTGAGTCATTCTGGCTGCAAACCAAGATCCTGTCACTACAACCTGAGGCTTTGCTGTTTATAACCATCATTAAAATATTTTTTGAGATAATATACCCTAAGCACAGATTTTCAGGTAGACACAGAGAACTCACATACTGGTGGGAGGCTACGTGGATAAAATGGGGACTAGAATACTATCATGGCTCTGAGTGCAGAGAGGAAGACTGTGACTGGAATGTGGGGAGGCGTTATGCAGCCCACATCAGTGCCGTGATGTTTCAGCCACACTGTGTAGTCTGGGTCTTGGGAGTCGGTGCTTCTAAATTTTAATATTTGATTTATTTGCAGCATGACTTGGGGCAAATTACTTAGCCTGTTGAGCCATTGTTTTGTCATCTGTAAAATGAGACTACTAATACACATTGTCAGTTGTTTCTAAAGATGACAGATACAAAGGACATGTTAAAGGGTGTACATGTATTTCCATGTGTTCAAAACTATGTACTTTTATAATTTAGTTTAAGTCCATAAATTTTTAATCTTTTCCATCATACACTTACTTTTTTTTCCGCTGCAGTTCAATAAACAATTGCTATTATACCTAACTTTTTAAACAAAGTTTTGCTAATAGTAGCCCTCTTAGAAAAAGGACATACATATATTTGAGGAAATTATGAAGCAAGGCCAATCTGAATTACTTAGAAAGTAAAAATGTAAACTATGTTAAGCTTAATATTATCAAGTGCAAAGCACTTAGACCTTTTCAATGTTTAGCCTTTGTTCAAAGACCAAGTCATTTTCTGATGTTCCACATACGCATTAACTTCTTTCATAAAAATTTCTCTTATTGATCCTTCCATTTACTGAACTCCTAAATATTTAGAGTAGGTAGTATTCTAATTCCCAATCAAATACACATTTAGGTACCATAACTGTATTTTCTTTGTAAATGTATGTTGATTTTTTTTTTCTTTCTTTCAAAGGAAGTCTTTAAAAATATGATAATTTTCTTCTAGGATAATGATGTTTTTGAATGCCACACAGAAAACAGCCTCTTTATCACCGATTGTATTTCTGTAAACACGCTTCAGAGGAGCCTACTTCTCCCTTTTCCACCTTAATTCATTCATTAGTGGTGATTTCCTTTGGTCCCCCGGACTTCCTTTCATCAGTGAAGGAGCACCATCTGGTAGCAGATAACAGTAAAATCAAGCTACAAAGAACACACGCAGGGAGGACTCCCCTCAACCTCCCTCCTCCCAGCCAATATCTGCTTCCCTCTGCTGTTTGGAGTGACATTTTAAAGGGAAAACTGGGAATCATGATAGTAATTTGAACTAGGTTAAGCCATTTTGATGTTTGATGAAGACATCTGTAATGAGGATTTCAAATCACCAGTATAATCAGTGTTTGCTTGTATTAAAGTTCTATGTCTTAGGCGTTGAATTTATGTAGTTCTTGAGAAACATTTTTAAAAAATATTTTCCACTAGCTGAGTAAGTGCCTCTTATTTACTGATGGTGGTAAGTTAAATTTTGGCTAGTTAAGTCTTGTATCACATATTCTTAAGAAGTTAAGTCTGAGTTAATGGAATTTGTTTATAATTAAGAATACTATGGCATGAGTAATCACATACATCATCAAGTATCCAGTATATAACCACAAGTTAATGTGACACCATTTGTACAGATAGGACTGAGCAACTGAACAACAGAAATAAACATACAATTAGTTACCTAAGATCCAAACTGATGAACACTTGGAAATGTTAAGCAATGTTGGATAGCAGAAATCGCTTTGTTTTCACTATAGATGAATTAAATTTTAATAGATTCATTATTTGTAATTTAATTTTTAATAGTCCAGAATTTAGACTGTCAACTCAATGGACATAGATTTGAGAAAACTCTGGAAGATAGTGAAGGACAGAGGAGCCTGGCATGCTGCAGTCTGAGATTGTTGAGTCAGACATGAAAAACAACAACAATAGACCATTTAAATATGCAAAATCACAAAGTTATGTATGAAGAGAGAAACATGAAAACCAAAAGAATAGTCTTCCCTATTTTATTTAAAGATTTGTCTTTACACCCATGCCGATTCTCTCATAACCTCCCAGGGTCAGGCCTCAGATCCACGCCATTGATGTTTTCATAAACAATGGGAGAAGCAAAGGCATGGCTTGAAATATTAAGCTTGCTTTCTCAATTAGGAAAGAACTTTCCAGAACTAGGAATGCTTCCAGCTTCACATAAACCCACATTGCAAGCAGTAGGTTTAATAAATATGGATTTATTTTTTTCTAAGATAATAAAAAGTCTTGAGAGAAAGGTAGATACTAGTTGTGATTCAGTTCCATGATGCCAGGGTGGCAGCTCTGATAGTCTCTTGGTAACAAAATGGCTGCCAGTATCAAAACATTACATCCACCCTCAGGGCAGAAGGGATAAAGAAAGTGATGGCAACAGATATTTCAATCTTTTTACCAGAAAAGCAAAATCTTCCCAATAATATTCTAGCAGAACTTTTATTATGTCTCTTTGGACAGAAATGTAACATGTGAACATTCTTAGCCAAGTGAGTGTAGAAATAGGAGAATTTATCATTTTATCTCCTTAGGGAGATAGGAAAAGGGAAAAAGGATTAAGAAAAGATGTTTGATAAGCATGTCAAAAATGTTTAACCTAGTTCCCAACCTGAACTTCAAGACACATCAACAGTTTTTTAAAAGTTTGTTTGTTGAATAAATAGTGTGAATGGAAGCTCTGGCACCTTTTAAGAAATATGCATCTTCTAAACCCTTCTAATATAAATTCTGGACCACTAATCCCCCATTCCATTGTCTCCACTGTCAAAATTACTTTCTCTCTCTCGTGTGTGTGTGTGTATGTGTGCGTGTGTAAAGAGAGGGAGAATTATTGATTATTCCTCTTAATCCTTTAGGCAGGTGTGATGGAGACTGGCTAGATGTTTATCGTTTCTATTTCATTAATCTGATCAGATCACATCTCTCAACATCCTTAACTTCCCATAAAATAAAGTGTGAGCAGTGTAACTGGGTTTGGACCATGCCTGCAAATGGTCCAGAACATCACAGAAATGATGTCCTATAAAATCTTTATGCTCTCTCTCTCTTTCTCTCATCCTTGCAACTGTAAGTGCAGGACTTCAAGATGGCAGAGTGACAGAATGAACCAGCACTGACTCTCTGTCATTGGGGGAGAGGCACTAATCTTCACTCATCTGTCACATGAGTTAGTCACTGATCTGAGGGGTTTTTCTTCTAGCCGCTTATGTTACTTACCACCAATGGTGTATTCTCATGTGTAGTTTTTCCCAAATGTCCAGATAACTGGGTGATTGCTTGTACTTCAGGGATTATTATCAGCAAAATGACAGAGGAAGAAATATGTGCTGATGTAATTAAAACTGAATACAGCTTTTTATGGTATAATTAATGTCTTTATATGGACTCCTCGGGAGGTTACAACTTAACGAGTAGGTAGGCAAACCTCTTAAATAACTTGGTAACCATCAAGATTAGACAGCTTTTTAATTAGAGAAAGAAGTAAAAATGTCTTTTCACAATCATTAGGCACAATATATCAGAGTATCAGCTAATTGCAAACAGATTTAACAACAGTCTTGACATAATCAAGGAGCAACTATTACTTAAAGACTGTTAATCAAATAAAAAACTCAGTGAATCATCAGAGGTAGCCTAATCTGACAGAAGCTGAGTTCTTCCATGGCAACTAATTCCACTGGGGGTAGAGCAATCCTGATAAAAGTGGATTCTTCCATGGCAACTAACTGAGGCTGCTCCCTTTCCGTTGCTGTACTTGGGTTTTCCAGGTTTCTTACTTGTTCTTCTTTTAATTCTTGAATTTTGTTAAAAGGACAAGTGCTCTTTCTCTCCTTTACTACCCAGAGATTTCCTAATTATTCTCCAAGTCCCAGAGCAACTGCAATCTACATGAAGCATTGCTGTTTCCTGAGTTTCTTTAAGCAATGCTGTCTGCTCTCTCCATTGGGCTGTTGAGACAAATTGCACCTGCCTTCTTCAGCACTTAATATTTATACGATCTATGCCTGCCTTTCAGCCAAAGATATTTCCATTTATCACGGAAATCTGGAACACAGAATAAGTGAATTTATTTGTGTGATTGATTTACAGCCCAATAAGAATTTGGATTTTTCATAGTCCTTTGACAGAGCAGGATCATATTCAAACAAAGTATAGAAAGAAAAGCAATTATATATGTGTGTATAAAGTACAGGCAGCTGCGCGAGCCGGCGCACTAAGCGCGGCCGAGACGAGCTACCCAGGTCGGAGGTCAGGGGCAGCGGCTTAGAGTGCCAGGCTGTGACAGCTCAGGAACGGCCGAGAGGAGCTACCCTGCGTCCGAGGCCAGTGGCGGCCGGGATCAGACACCCCGCATCTGAGGTCAGGGGCGGTGGCTGGAAGGAGCTATCCCACGTCCGAGGCCAGGGCTGGCAGCTGGGAGGAGCCACCCACACCTGAGGTCAGGGCGGAGGCCGGGAGGACCTACNGCCGAGAGGAGCTACCCTGCGTCCGAGGCCAGTGGCGGCCGGGATCAGACACCCCGCATCTGAGGTCAGGGGCGGTGGCTGGAAGGAGCTATCCCACGTCCGAGGCCAGGGCTGGCAGCTGGGAGGAGCCACCCACACCTGAGGTCAGGGCGGAGGCCGGGAGGACCTACCCCGCATGAGGCCAGTAGCGGCCGGGAGGAGACACCTTGCGCCTGAGGACAGGGGCGGTGACCCTGAGGAGCCACCCCAAGCCTGGGGAGGAGCAGTGGCTGCGCAGGCACAGGAGTGCCTAGAGGAGCTGTCCCACGTTGAAGGTCAGGAATTGCAGCGGTAAGGAGATACCCCTTGTCCAACATAAGAAGCAGCGGTTTTGCTGGAACAGCCGTGAAGAGATACCCTACGACCAAGGTATGAGAAACCCAAGTAAGATGGTAGGTGATGCAAGAGGGCATCAGAGGGCAGACACACTGAAACCATACTCACAGAAAACTAGTCAATCTAATCACACTAGGACCACAGCCTTGTCTAACTCAATGAAACCAAGCCATGCCTATGGGGCAACCCAGGACGGGCGGGTCATGGTGGAGAGGTCTGACAGAATGTGGTCCA
>SJYX01020356.1:192393-223293 GCA_006410675.1 Oreotragus oreotragus
GTTTTCATGCCAATTCCAAAGAAAGCCAATGCCAAAGAAGGCTCAAACTACCCCACAATTGCACTCATCTCACATGCTAGTAAAGTAATGCTCAAAATTCTCCAAGCCACGCTTCAGCAATACATGAACTATGAACTTCCAAATGTTCAAGCTGGTTTTAGAAAAAGCAGAGGGACCAGAGATCAAACTGTCAACATCTGCCGGATCATCAAAAAACCAAGAGAGTTCCAGAAAAACATCTATTTCTGCTTTATTGACTATGCCAAAGCCTTCTACTATGTGGATCACAAT
Organism: Oreotragus oreotragus; assembly: GCA_006410675.1. Lineage (NCBI taxonomy): Eukaryota > Metazoa > Chordata > Mammalia > Artiodactyla > Bovidae > Oreotragus > Oreotragus oreotragus. The sequence continues at coordinate 192,685 of SJYX01020356.1, forward strand.
AAACTGGAAAATTCTGAAAGAGATGAGCATACCAGACCACCTGACCTGCCTCTTGAGAAACCTGTATGCAGGTCAGGAAGCAACATTTAGAACTGGACATAGAACAACAGACTGGTTCCAAATAGGAAAAGGAATACTTCAAGGCTGTATATTTTCACCCTGCTTATTTAACTTATATGCAGAGTACATCATGAGAAACGCTGGGCTGGAAGATGCACAAGCTGGAATCAAGATTGCCGAGAGAAATATCAATAACCTCAGATATGCAGATGGCACCGCCCTTATGGCAGAAAGTGACGAAGAACTAAAAAGCCTCTTGATGAAAGTGAAAGAGGAGAGTGAAAAAGTTGGCTTAAAGCTCAACACTCTGAAAACTAAGATCATGGCATCTGGTCCCATCACTCCATGGGAAATAGATGGGGAAACATTTTCAGACTTTATTTTGGGGGGCTCCAAAATCACTGCAGATGGTGATTGCAGCCATGAAATTAAAAGATTCTTACTCCTTGGCAGGAAAGTTATGACCAACCTAGATAGTATATTCAAAAGCAGAGACATTATTTTGCCAACAAAGGTCCGTCTTCTCAAGGCTATGGCTTTTCCAGTGGTCATGTATGGATGTGAGAGCTGGTTGTGAAGAACTCTGAGTACCGAAGAATTGATGCTTTTGAACTGTGGTTTTGAAGAAGACTCTTGATAGTCCCTTGGACTGCAAGGAGATCCAACCAGTCTATCCTAATGGAGATCAGTCCTGGGTGTTCTTCTGAAGCTGAAAACTGAATGCTGAAGCTGAAACTCCAGTACTTTGGCCACCTCATGCAAAGAGTTGACTCATTGGAAAAGACCCTGATGCTGGGAGGGATTGGGGGCAGGAGAAGAGGACGACAGAGGATGGCATGGCTGGATGGCATCACCGACTCGATGGACATCAGTGTGAGTGAACTCCGGGAGTTGGTGATAGACAGGGAGGCCTGGCATGCTGTGATTCATGGGGCCGCAAAGAGTTGGACATGAATGAGGGACTGAACTGAACTGAAGTGCCTGTTTTAATTTGCCTGTAAAGTTACTTCTGCTATTTAGTGTCATCGAAATTTGCAGGAAATATAGGATTTTCTGCTTGACCCCCCCCATTAGTCAGTTTTCTTATTTGTTGTTTAAGGAAAACAGACAACAAACAAGTTGTTTTATTTTTAGCTATTGTTATAAGTTAAATATTCAGGTTAGTTCTAGTTCTGTTACCTACAATTTATTCTTTTTGCTTTTGGGGAACATCCTGTCTTTCCATTACTTTTCATTTTTTTATCACTGAATGTCTTGGGAGATATATTTTGTGATAAATTCTACTCTGTGGCTTTTGTTTACTTTTTCAAAGTGATTCATTTTATTATTCATTAATTATCAGATTCAACTATAACTCCCAGAAATTTGTGGTAAGCAGTACAGGAAATACTTAACTTCTGAACGATTTTTCAAAAGTAACTTTCCTTGTTTTAATATATTATTTTGAACAAAAGTAAAATGTGATTTTTCAGAAAATTTCTGACATTTTATTGTTTCAATTATATATGCATTAACTGATTTCGAACGCCACAATATATACACTTTAAATATTTTTAAAAGGATGAACACAGTTCAGTTCAGTCGCTCAGTTGTGTTCAACTCTTTGCGACCCCATGGACTGCAGCACCAGGCTTCCCTGTCCATCACCAACTCATGGAGCTTGCTCAGACCCATGTCCATTGAGTCAATGATGCCATCCAGCCACCTCATCCTCTGTCATCCCCTTCTCTTCCTGCCTTCAATCTTTCCCAGCATCAGAGTCTTTCCCAATGAGTCCGTTCTTCACATCAGGTGGCCAAAGTATTTTATTGGAGTTTCAGCTTCAGCATCAGTCCTTCCAATGAATATTCAGGACTGATTTCCTTTAGGATGGATTGGTTGGATCTCCTTGCAGTCAAAAGGATTAACACACTGCCGTATTTTATAGTCCCTTTTATATCTAAGTCTTTAAAAATCATAATGCCTGCTATTCACTTTCACATAAGAATAATTTATTCTTTGTTTAAAATTTTTCTTAGATCATGTTTTTCATGCAAATTTGAGAATTTTTACTTTTTTTTATTAAGCAGCTAAATTATCTACCTTCCTACTCAAGATCTACTGATTTCTTTTTCCTCAGTTTTATTCAGAAATGATTTTTCTAATTGATTTTATTTGTGTCCGCATACATTAGCTTGAGTTTCGGTAGAAACGAGTAGCACTCACAAAAGCAGTGATTAAAGAAATGAAGGAACTGTTTACAAAGGTGTGGACTGAGTTAAGAGAAACCAGTGTGTTTGTGTGTGGGTGTGTGTTCAGTCATGTCCAGCTCTTTGTGACCTTATGGACTATAGCCCGCCAGGCTCCTCTGTCCATGGATTTCCTTGCCAAGAATACCGGAGTGGGTTGCCATGCCCTCCTCCGGGGATCTGCTCAACCCAAGGATTGAACCGGAATCTTCTGGGTCTCCTGCATTGGCAGGCAAATTCTTTACCATTAGCACCACTTGGGAAGCCCAAGAGAAACCAGTGAGAGATACTTAAAGGGGTAAGAGGGGAGGGAGATTGCCTGTATCTGTGAGAGCCGAGCTGTAGGAGAGAACCGCTTGATGTGGGCTGTGGCCTCTGCAAGCCAACTTCAGGCAGGAAGTAAACACTCCCAACTCTCAGTCTCCTGGTGGTTCTGGCCACCCGCCCCCCACCACCAGATGCCAGGAGACGAGGGAGCCAGTTGGTACAGTCAGTGGGCATTCATGTAGTTCTAACGAATGAGACCTAAGGGGAAACCTGAAGAATGTTTGCGTAATTATTTTCTTTTGTTGATAAATGGCACCAATGCTCCTTGTTCCAACTTCCCCCTCCCGCTTCCCTCTTCTTTCTTATCTGGAAAGCAGATGTGAACCAAAATTCCTGGCAAGGACATTAAGCAACTAACTCTACCAGCCTTGGGTCACCTACATTTGAATTTTTTTTTTAATATGAAAGAAAACAAACTGGAATATTATATTTAATAATCCTTGTTGCTTTTCATCTCCAATATACTATACTTCTCATAATCCTATGTTTTCTGTCTTTGAAATCGCTCTTCTCATTTCCACTCCTATATGGCTTCATTATAGGTGATTAACTGACCTTTTTCTTTATGTTCTCCAAACTCAAAACTATCCTAGGACTTCCTCGGTGTCTTAGTGGTAGTGAATCTGCCAGTGCAGGAAATGTAACAGACTTGGATCTGATCCCTGGGTTGGGAAGGTCCCCTGGAAGAGGAAATGCCTATCCAGTCCAGTATGTTTGCCTGGAGAATCCCATGGACAGAGGTGGGTCACACAGAGCTGGACACGACCTAGATACTAAACAACAAATCCTAGTTATGGAGTAAATGAGTCCTCCCAAAACACCAGCTCCACAGCCATATTCCCTTGACACCACCTCAGTAATGACTCTTCATTCACAGAGTTCATGACAGTGCACTCCAAGGATACATACTTTTAGGCTCTGATCTACTTTGAATCTGCCAGTGCAGGAAATGTAACAGACTTGGATCTGATCCCTGGGTTGGGAAGGTCCCCTGGAAGGGGAAATGCCTATCCAGTCCAGCATGTTTGCCTGGAGAATCCCATGGACAGAGGGGGGTCACACAGAGCTGGACACGACCTAGATACTAAACAACAAATCCTAGCTATGGAGTAAATGAGTCCTCCCGAAACACCACCTCCACAACCGCATTCCCTTGACACCACCCCAGTAATGACTTTTCATCCACAGAGTTCATGACAGTGCACTCCAAGGATACATACTATTAGGCTTGATCTACTGGCTAGATATTATCTCTCAGCACTTCCTCAAGGTATATGCTATTCTGACACAAACATTTTAATGCCAAGTGCATTTTGACATATTCACATTGATATTGTTATTATAAAGAGGAGAAAAGTTGGGTTTTGCTGGATTGGAAAATAAACCACAATATTTATACTCCTTTCTCTCCTTTCAAGTGAGTATGTGAAAGTTGCTCAGTCATGTCCGACTCTTCGTGACCCCATGGACTATGAAGTCCATGGAATTCTCCAGGCCAGAATACTGGAATGAGTAGCCTTTCTCATTCCAGGGCATTGGCCAGGGGATCTTCCCAACCCAGGGACTGAACCCAGATCTCCTTCATTGGAGACAGATTCTTTACCATCTGAGCCACAAAAGTTACCAGTTAAGGAGCAAAATACATACTGTCACCCCCATTAAATCATCCCTGAGCCTTAAACACTAACCTACCCCCTCTTCTGTAGGGAAATAAACTCTGACATGGCTCTTTAAAGGGTTAAAATTCTGAAATAAGCCCATGTCTATGCTTAAGTGAAACTTCCTCCTGGTTCAGTGGTCAAGAACCCATCTGCCAAAGCAGAAGACATGGGTTCAATCCCTGGATTAGAAGAAGGAAATGGCAACCCATTCCAGTATTCTGGCCTGGGAAATCCCATGGACAGAGGAGCCTGGTGGGCTAGAGTCCATGGGGATGCAAACGAGTCAGGTATGACTGAGCAACTACACAGCAACAGCACAATGTTTAGGGAAAACAGAATTAACCTACGGAAAGCAGAAACGTTAACAACACGAGTCCCCGCGTGAATGCTGCTGCAGAAGGTGACGTGTGCCAGATTTCTCAGGGCTCGCCAAGGTCCTTCTGTTTCAGCTCCATCAGAGCATGTGTTCTGTTCCCCTTCACAGGAGAATCTGTGGGGTCCCCATGAGCAGGGGTATTCTGGGGGCTCATTCTGTAGCAACACTGCTTTAGGAGACTCCTTGGTATATATGATTCACAGAACAACCTGCTGCTTCCACTCCTAAATTGTTGGGATCTTTTTTTTTTTTTCTAATACAATGTTGTAATTTTTGTCTAAATGCAATTTATATATTCTTGTGGATGTATACATTCAGAAATTCAAATAAAATATTAAAAACCAAAGCCCAGAATAAAAGAAAAGTGACTTTGTAAAAGATTATTACTATTCCTTAAAAAGTACGCTAAAAAGTAAATCTTTTGAACCTTATAGAAGACCAGAAACTGCACTTATTTTAGTTTAATTCCTGTGGCCAGAATAGACAATAACCAAAATAATATATGAAACTATATTGGTGTGGCTCAAGAGAAATGTTTCAATAAGAACTGTTCATATAAAAACATTATTAGATTTTTATAGATTCTGATGATGTAATGACAGAATAGAGTTTGTAGTTTTGGTCACATTTTAGAAAAAAGTGAATAATTAATTTGGCATTACCTACCATACCACTATATCTTACTATATATATAATTAAGAAAGTTTACTTTCTAATATATATGAGATTTCTAATAGATATTAGAAATTAAATTAATATATGAAACTATATTGGTGTGGCTCAAGAGAAATGTTTCAATAAGAACTGTTCATATAAAAACATTATTAGATTTTTATAGATTCTGATGATGTAATGACAGAATAGAGTTTGTAGTTTTGGTCACATTTTAGAAAAAAGTGAATAATTAATTTGGCATTACCTACCATACCACTATATCTTACTATATATATAATTAAGAAAGTTTACTTTCTAATATATATGAGATTTCTAATAGATATTAGAAATTAAATTAAGCTTTAAAGTTGTCATTCAAAATGTCAGTTATGTATTTTGCTTTATAAAAAAGTACTGTTTCAGCTATTCAAATCAAAATGATAAGTATATGACTTTAAAAAATGATAAATAAAAGTGGAAGACATAAAAATGGAAACATGTAATATGCTTGAAAGTAGAGCAAAAAGTATTCTGAAGGAAAAAACTGCTAGAATAGCTAATATTATGTGAATATGCATTCAACATAGGTGATAATAAATATTCAGGCTCTTTCATTCCACTTGTCCTGAAACTAACAAAGTGATGTTTGTGAGTTTCTGTGTATAAATATGAACAAAAATATTGAATTAAGACAATTAGTTGCAAACAGCTCTCACAAATGTGATGTTCTTGTGTGTGACTTGGTATATAACACATTACTCAAGTATACTTACACAAAGTATATTTACACAAAATATCATCACTGCTATTATTCTAGCAGAATCTAAGAGAGGGTGCAGCATAATGAAAAATACTTCACAGATGATGAAGGCACTGTTCTGTGCACCGAGACTTCATGTTTTCTGAGTCTTTAGGAAAAGTTAACGTCTTTACCTACGTCAACCTACTCCTCAGACAGGATCATCTTTTCTAGTGACAGTTGCATCATACAAAAAATTATATGAACAATTTCTTAAAAATAATTCAATGACTTAAAAGTTACCGATAGATAATCTGTGGTATAACTTACCACTCTGTAGAAAAGCTTAGTAATAAATGTACTATACTTTTAAAATACTTTTGTAAAACTATATATTAATTTGCAAACTTGTCCCAGAAATATATTGAACATTATCCATGGGTATAAGCTAATAAAGGATCACTGATGGCATGGGGATGTTGGGATTAGAAATGTTATGAGATTTGATGATATCTGTCAGGTAAAATCAGATGTCAGTCATGACTTTCTGCTCATAACTTCTCATAATCTAAAAAAGGTTCATTCTCTAAGCCTGTGAATGTTTTAAATAGCTCATATTATCTAAACTGCTGTTTTGTTACAATTCATTATGCTAATGGTCTTTTAATTAATAATACATTTGGTTGATTACTAATGGAATAGGGAAGAGGAATGACAAACTTAGTAATTAGGTCTTTTGTAATCATAAAAGTAACATCTTCATTAAAGCAAAAAGTCAAAATGAATTTTGTGTCAAGCAAAAGTCTGCTGTAATGGAATGAGTTAGTGTGAGGTAAGAACCGAAATATCTTTTTCATACATTGTTGTGCATAAAAATGCCCAAAATATTTCATTCTGACAGGGTCTTTTGGACCCAGCTATGTCCAAAGAGTGTGAACATGCCTAGAGTAAAATGCCCTGGTTCTCCTCTGTGTGACGAGTTAGCCCAAAATAAATTACAGTGCATGTCCCTTTATCCCTGTCTGAACATCCCCATCTTTTCCCAATATACATATCCGGTTCAATCTGTACATTCTCCTTATTACCTTACCTTAGCCTCTTAATAGACCTTGGTGACGATAACACTACTTTTCATCTGTACCATGCATCTTTGCATTTAATCCCATAATACCTCCTATTTTAAAACTAATCAAGGAACTTCCCTAGTGGTCCTGTGGTGAAGACTTCACTTCACCTTCCAATGCAGGGAGTGAGGGTTCAATCCCTGGTCTGGGAGCTAGGATCCCACATGCCTTTTTCAGTCGAAGAATCAAAACATAAAACAGAAGCAATTTTGTAATGAATACAACAAAGACTTTAAAAATGGTTCACATCAAAAATCTTAAAAAAAAAAAAAAAGAAAGAAAAAGAAAAAAAAAGCTTCCAAGATAAAGAAGAAAAGCACACTACTCGATGGGTTTCTTTGAGTTCTGCAGACAGCCTGTCTCACACTTAGGTGTGTGCCCTGACCTACATGGTCTGTGACAGGAAAGAGCTGGCTTTCAGTGGAGCCAGATTCAGACATGCACCATGGCAGGTCTAGACAGCTGCTTGGACCATATGGCTGATTCCGCATGTAATGTTATCAGAGACGAGAAAAGACACCATATGTAATAAGACCTAATGGAACAATTACTGCATTGACCGTGAGAGTTTTCTGATCTAAAATATGCCAACTGAGATAGGAATTGTATACCTTCTGAAAGCATAGCTTTTGGCTAGTTCCTGAACCCTGGAGGAGTCAGGGATTTTTGACCGTGGAACATACTCCAATTTTTTCAATGTATTACTGAGTTTCATTAAAGGACAAAATTGTAAACCATATGAAAGACTTTTAAAGGCATTTTGCATAGAAGAAGATGAGACAATTTCTTTTACATTTCTATAACCTCTACTTTATAGGTAATTGTGATGCAGTTGATGATTCCTAAGCTTTTATATCCTAGCTGCTCATATTCCCACGAAGCCCTATAGTGAATGTCACAATTCAACTTTTATAATAACACGCATTGATGGCCATGCATGCATAATGGATTCCACTGAAATGGTGACCATTCTATTCCCTCAAAGCTCTTTCCTGTTATAAAACATGTAGAAGGTTATTATTATAGTTTATTAGCAATCATTTTCCTCTTTAAAAGTTTAACACTATCTAGAGGAAACTTCATGTGAAACCAGTAACAGTGAAATTCTTCCACAATTCATTAAAATTGCTTTTTTTTCATACATAAAATAATGATCAGCAAACTGTACCAGGAGACAACTTTGGCATACTTTAAAACAGCATCTGCTAGTTAAGTATTTAAACTATCAAATTTGATAGGAAATAATTAAACAAATTTATTTTCACAGAGATATTCTGAATCTCCATAAAACTTGAGGGTTCTTCCTTGTGATGACTTCTTATTTTTTCTCCACTAAAACATATTTTATTTGTTTATCCCCACACGGTTAACTATTGCCAGAGAGATTCATTTAGGGCAAATAGTTGACTTCTTTGAAGAGTCCTGTGTCAATCAAGCAGGCTCCAGAGAGCCTTTTTCTTTGGTGGGTAATGGACAGGTAATGGACAGACTGCACAGGTAACTGGAAGTCAAGGGATCACCATTTACTACAGACAATATCTCTGATATATGATGGAAGGTTTCTAAAACCTAAACCCCCAGAGTCAGATCATGTCCATGGAGCACTTTGTCTATGACATGTAATATACTAACAACTTTTAGAAAATCAAGTTCTTCTCTTTCCTTTTCAACGTTTAATGTTCCATGGCCATTGCTGCTGCTGCTGCTAAGTCACTTCAGTTGTGTCCGACTCTGTGTGACCCCATAGACGGCAGCCCACCAGGCTCCCCCATCCCTGGGATTCTCCAGGCAAGAATACTGGAGTGGGTTGTCATTTCCTTCTCCAATGCATGAAAGAGAAAAGTGAAAGTGAAGTCGCTCAGTCTGTCCGACTGTTAGCGACCCCATGGACTGCAGCCCACCAGGCTACTCCGTCCATTGGATTTTCCAGGCAAAAGTACTGGGGTGGGGTGCCATTGCCTTCCCCGTCCATGGCCATTACTATGGATTAAATTGATATTTTTAGAAATCTGTTCCAACAGTTATTATTTATTTCACCCAAAACATTTTTATCTCTTTAGATTCCTTGTGAGAGGTTGAAGTGATCTAACTACTAATTCCACAAAACAGTTAGTCTTAAACCCAAACACTGAAGAGTATAATCTCCCACATAGGCAATCCAGAAGCTTCAGAAGAGACACAAATAACTTATTGGAGTCATAAGATATTATTTCTTGGTGTCATCATGACATGGTTATAGCCCTTATACATCCCTTATGGAGAGCAAGAAAATTTCTTTATCTGTGTGTAAACACAAACATATCATTAAAGTACTGATAGGTTAGTGAAATATAGCACTAATATTATTTGTAATAGTGATAACTAACAATATCTCATGAAAATTAAATTAGGGTGGTAAAGCTTAAACCTAAAGAAAGTCCTACTGTTAATAATATGAAAAAAAGAGGCAAAGTCAGAAGCATATAATTTTAAAACTGTAAAAAGGAAACGTATAAACAAAGGGATAATAATTTTTTTAAGCACTACAATAATGAAGGTGTGACATGTAGAATAATTTTCCAGTGGTCTTAGGCAGAACTCTCTGTGGTTTTGTCTGCATTTTCCAAATATCCTGTATTCGTGTTCCAATCTCTTCCAAAAATTCTGTGATGAACAACAGTTTAGGGTGCTTAATAGGTGTTATCCCAATTCTTATAGGTTTTGTGGTCGTTTTAGTTGAGAAATTTTCATCCAAAGGTGAATTCTTTGTCATCAGTTTCTGTACTGACAATAGACTCCTTGATAAAATCTTCTGCCAGCAGGTTTTAAGGGTAACCTTTCTCTGATATCTCTTTCAGGATACTAGCTCACCTATTTTTAGGTCACATGAGGAACTGGTTAGGTGGTTTTTTGAGGAAAGGCAGCCTGTAGCCATTAATGATAAGACATTATATTTGTTCATTCCCTGACAATGATCAACTAGAGCAACATTAAAAAGTTGGAATTCGGTATGAATGGTGCCATTTCTAGTTGCAGGGGTCTGCTTATAAATGATTCATTAAGAGACAATCTCTGCATATCCTAGAGGCAAGACCACAAGATCATATAATGTTAAAAAAAAAAAAAAAGGAAGTGTTAGTCATGTCCAACTCTTTGCGACCCCATGGACTGTAGCCCACCAGGCTCCTCTGTTCATGGAATTCTCCAGGCAGCAATACTGGAGTGGGTAGCCATTTCCTTCTCCAGGGAATCTTTTCAAGCTAGGGAGAGAAACCAGGTCTCCTGCATTGCAGGCAGATTCTCTACCTTCTGAGTCACCAGGGAAGTTCATATAAACTAACGGTAGTAATTGAAGCCAAAGGAATTCAGTGGCATCTGGTTGGTTAGCTAAAAATTTTAGGCTTAGTGTTTTTTGTTTTTTGTTTTTTTTCCCCTATTTTTCAAGAGTATTGGGAATGACAAGAAAATGAAGTTTCCGAGCAAGTGACAAATCTTTGTATAGTTTACAAACGGCTGGGCCAGGAAAATATGTTCCTCTATTGCTGGATAGATAAATCTGAATGTCCAAGCAGGAAACACAGTATCTATTTTTGTTTTAGCCACTATGAGGTTGTAGTCCTATAGGAAATTGGTGCAACCTGTTCAGATAATAAACTACTATTAGGATATTGCCATATCCACAGCAGAAGGAAATGATACAAAATCTCTTTGAAGAGCTGAAAAGATATTTTAGGACATAGTTCCAGTTCAGTCTTACCTTTACTTTTTCTTAATTATCTAAGTCACACAAAAGTCATGAATTCCCCAGGCTCTGCTGTCTCAGAAAAATTTCCTTCCGGCTTTCTCACAATGTTTGCTTAATGGTTACAGTTAGTCTCTGCCATGTTGCTTCAAGGCGGGTTTTGGCAAATGTGTATCTGAAATTTTATCTGAGGTGACTGGATGGCTATGCTAACATTTCCAAACGTAATTCCCGTGGATTTTACACTCTGATCATTTCCAGCGCTCATATTTTGATTCGGGGCCACATTTCCATATCTATGACAGAATTTTTGATTCTCCTCCTGCTTTGTGTTTGTTTTATAGAAGATTCTTGCATAAAGATTCTGCCAGCGTGACCTATTTAGCATGATAATCTAGTAAGTATTTTCTCTAGACTCAATATTATCTTTTCTTTTATTATTGACTTTTACACTAATGACAGCAGGCATCACATCAGTATTACTCCAAACACAAACATAGACACTTTCAGTGTATATACTTATTTCTTTATTTACAGCAAACTGACATGCCCCAGAAAAGTGAAAGTTGTTCATTTGTGTCTGACTCTGTGACCCCATACAGCCCATGGAATTCTCCAGGCCAGAATACTGGAGGGGTAGCCTTTCTTTTCTCCAAGGGAATCTTCCCAGCCCAGGGATTGAACCCAGGTCTCCCACATTGCAGGCAGATTCTTTACCAGCTAAGCCACAAGGGAAGCCCTAGAAAAGGCCAGCTTTTACCCTTTGAACCTATTTTGCTCCTGGTTAGGAATGAAATTCTACAAGATACTAACTATGAACAGCTAGGCTGGTATCAACTCTTTTTATTTAAAAATAATTGCTAGGAAGGAAAACATTAAGACTCATTTGGTATGAGAAGGGACAAAAGTCTTTCCTGGGCTCCGATACTTCTCTAACTACAAAATTACAGTGATGAGATTCTTTTTCTCTGTGTAAGCCTCATAGAGTTGCTTGATTAGGGACATTATAAAAATGAATGGCAATGTGAGAAAAAAGCAAAATTTATTTACAATTAATTAACTAGAAAAATGTGTGTTTTTCATTAGCCACAGAGACTCAGTAGAGTAGCTTTGGATTTAGAGATGATCCTAGGGACTTTCCTGGTGGTCCAGTGGTTAAAAACTCCCTGCCAATATGGGGGACATGGATTCAATCCCATTCCAGGAATTAAGATCCCACAAGCTCTGGAGCAGCTAAACTCGTCGGCCACAGCTGCTTAGCCTGCGCTCTAGAGCATGCTCAGCAACAAGAGAGACCACTGCACGGAGAAGCCTGAACACTGCAACCAGAGAAAGTCTTTGTGCCCCAAGGAAAACCCAGGGCAGCCAAAAGTAAAATCAATTAATTAAAAATAAAGATGATCCTAATAGAAGTCATGAAGATGCTTTGATTAATTTAGCTGAGGATCTTAATTTCTCTGAGGGAGGAAGGGTGAGTTTTGGCTACTGGGTCAGAAGATCAGTTTTTTATAGACAATAAATCTTTGATGTGGGCCCTGAGTTAGTGCCCTAAGGGTATATTCTTAACCTCTTCATATTCACACAAAAATAAAGATCTACATTAATCTAAGAAGAGTAGATCTGAATTCTTATGGATTTTGTTCCAGTTATTCTCTCTATGCCCCATTAGTCTTTTCTCCATAGGGACTCTGGGACTTTGGGTAATTCTTTGCTCATTTTTTGTCTCATACATAATGTAGTGTTCTAATTTCTGGATCAGCCATAATCTGAATATGTGCAGATAAATTAAAGGAAATTTAAATATATTTTATCAGACAGTTCTATTTGCTGAGTAAATCCTGCTTATTAAAGTTTTACATGTTATAACAAAAAGAAGAAAGGAATATTCTGTGATAACATTCTCCAGAAGGTCTATATTAGAAATTGAAAAATACTTAGAACTGTTACAAAGTTCTACTACTTGAGTAGTTCTAGTAAAGCAGAGAAAATAAAATTAATTTTCCCTTAAGCCTTCTACAACTGATACATGCAAAAGTTTGCTGATTTTTAAAATATTTTATGATACAACCAGATATTTTGCTTCAAGACAAAAATTACTTTTTTTCCTTTTTTACTTAATACAATTTGTCTTCAATTTTTTTTTTTCAGACTACTTAACATTTTCTCTAAAGCTGAAATTAATTGTGGGTGGAGGGCTTCCAAATTTACCAGTGTATTGCCATTTTTCTGTATTTGTAGTCAGTGCCTCTCAGGAGATAAGAGAAATGGCAGGAAGTTTTTGGAGTACTAATTTTTCCTCAAGCAGACATACTAAACAGGTTTTGATAGTTTTTCTGGTTTCCTATCAATATGGTAAATGGGATCTTCCAAGAGTCCTTTTGCTTCCAATTAGTTTACCTGTATCCTGCTCTGTTGGAGAAGGCAATGGCACCACACTCCAGTACACTGGCCTGGAAGGTCCCATGGACAGAGGAGCCTGGTAGGCTGCAGACCATGGGGTTGCAAAGAGTGGGAAACAACTGAGCGACTTCACTTTCACTTTTCACTTTCATGCAATGGAGAAGGAAATGGTAGCCCACTCCAGTGTTCTTGCCTAGAGAATCCCAGGGACGGGGGAGCCTGGTGGACTGCCGTCTATGGGGTCGCACAGAGTGGGACACGACTGAAGCAATTTAGCAGTAGCAGCAGCATCCTTCTCTATGAGCTCTTAATTCTTAGGGAACCAAGGAAATTTGGTCTTATATTTCTTTCATGAACTGGTTGTTCTCTCCAGAGTTAAAACAATGTTACTTTTTATGCTGCTGCTAAGTCGCTTCAGTTGTGTCCGACTCTGTGTGACCCCAGTAACGGCAGCCCACCAGGCTCCCCCGTCCCTGGGATTCTCCAGGCAAGAACACTGGAGTGGTTTTTTATATGGATCTCTAAAATTTGGGTTATTATTCAAATTGTAAATTTCACATTTCCATTTGTATTTTTCTGATGAAATTTAACCATTGAATCCATTTGTAGAAAGTACATGATTCCTTTTATTTAAGCTGTCAAGTCCACCTGAACCTCAAGGCAGCCTAAAGTTCTATTTATCATCCTTATATAGTTTATATTTTTAAGTTGGACTTTGTGGAAAAGTTTCTTAAATAGCATTATGTGGTGATATTTTTGCCTTTTAACAGTTAAAAAAATTATATGACTAGAGTATTTAAATCTTAGTTTTGCCATGCTGCTTTTTAATAGCTTTATCTCTCTAAGAGTCTTATTAACTAAACTAGTTGTTGTGGGTATGTGTGTACTCAGTCACACAGTTATGTCCAACTGTTTATGACCCCGACCCCATGGACTTGTTATATATCTGTATTACAAAATAATATATGTCTAACAAAATCCTGAAATCTGCAGTTAAATTCTGTACTTCTCCTTGTGGTTTAGGAAAATCTGCAATTGTTGTTTTTATTTAACCTGATGCCCTGGAGGCCCAGTAGCTATTTTAAACCATGGGGTAATCTTGGGCTTGTGAGGCAAATACTAATGATATTAGAGGAGAAAAAAGTCCTTGATTAATCATGTCACAGAATTGGCTGCAATGCCAGCCTTTGACCAGCTACCTCCAGACTTCCTTTTCTTCATGTTTGGGAGTTCATGTAAAAAAATTAATAAATACAACAAAAAAAAATAAAAAAAAATAAATAAATAAAACAAAACCAAAAAAAAAAGAATATACCTGATTTCTGAAGTCACCACAGTTCGGTCTCATTCATTAACAACTGCATCTAAATTCCAACTAATACAGAATTTTAAAGTATAAGTGAACAGAAAGTAAATACAAGCAAGAATAGCAGAATAGTAAGTGGCAGCTTAAGAGGTTAAAAACAGCAGCAACCAGCAACCAGACAAATTGTTAAGGCAGCATACATGGAAAGGAAGGGAGACATTTTTCAGGATGCTTCATATCTAGTGACTGACTTGCAAGAAGGAGTGAGAAAAATGATATTCTAACAAAATACCTAAGGAGAGTCAGCATTTAAGAATGTTTCCATGACTCTTCTCTTTCTGTGGGTGAGAATATTGTTGCAAAATGAGAAAAAGAAGCAAAGAAATGCTATCTCTGCTTTCCTTAATGAAATGAGGTCCTCTTTTCTGAAAGAAGTGGTTTTCTTTGAAGATTATGAATGTGGTATGTCTGAATATTTTTGAAAATCTTCATTCAGTGTTTTGGTGTAGTAGAAAAATTAAGAGAACAAATGCTGCTCTGTGATGTACAGCATGTATCAGTAGTATCCTCAAATAAAAATCACAATTTCCCTTTTTTCTTTCTTGCTTTTTTCCTCATTCTTATTACTGATATCCTTAACTACATGATTTTGTCTTTTTAATTCTTACCTGTTTCTATTTTTTTATTTGAAAGATAATTGCTTTAGAGAATTTTGTTGGATTCTGTTTCTTAACTGTAAATTTTAGCTTTGGACAAGATGATCTTCTTAGACTCTTCCAATTCTGACATTTTACAATTTTACGCTCCATATCTAAAATTGGGAAATAATGCATATTGTCCCCAGCTTTATCAAAACCTAATTGACATCAGACATTGTATAAGTTTCAGGTATACGAAGTATTGATTTGATTCATTTATATATTGCAATATGATTACCATTTTAGTGTTAACTAACATCTTCGTTACATCACATAATTACCATTTTGTGTGTGTGTGTGGTAAGAACATTATCTCATGCTTGTATGAATGCCTAAGTTTAGAGATTCTAGATAATATGCTACTACTGGTTAAGCAAGTTATCTAATATAAAAAAGCAGGATACCAAAGAAATTGTATACTTGTGTATGTGTGTGTTATTCCCTTTACTCTATAAGCTTTTAAAAAAATCACCTAGGAAATATGATATTATTTTATAAATCTATATATTATTTTATGTTTTGCAGGGATGAAAGTGAAAGTCACTCAGTACTGTCTGATTCTGGAGATCCCATGGACTGTGCAGTCCAAAGGATTCTTCAGGCCAGAATACTGGTGTGGGTAGCCTTTCCCTTCTCCAGGAGATCTTCCCAACCCAGGGATTGAACCCAGGTCTCCAGCATTTCAGGCAAATTCCTTACCAACTGAGTTACAGGGTGGAGATGGAGAGTTCGGGTTTGAAGTTTCCAAGGGTAAATACAGGTAAATTTTATACTAAAAGTCTTTCTAAAGCTCAGTACTAAAAGTCTTTCTAGAAGCTCCCATGGAGATCTTACTTAACTTCTTAACATTGTTTATTTTTTCAAATAACGGGCTACTAAAATCTATATACAATCTGGCATAGATAAAACTTTGAAGAATTCTACATTTTTGCTGATCTAATACCCTTTTATTTCACAATGTGCCATCTTGATTATAATTTCTGAGGGGCAGTAATTTAGCTTTGGACTGAACTTGTGGTTTTCTTCACTATTATCAGCCTGTCTTTGCAGATGCTTCATAGATGCTCAGGCTATACCAGTCTTCTGGGAGCTAATGCAGTCCAGTGAAAATTAATAAACAGATTACACAGGATGACTGCTGTTTTCAAGGTTTTTCCCATAGCACTTCTGAGATTCCAACATGAGCTCTAGAATCAGAGCAGGCGATTCTCTACTGTGGCTGGTCCGCTGTTTAATTCCCCACACCTGGCTATTCTTTGAATCCGCAGATCTGAGAGAAAATACAAAATACAGGTTCAGACCCCAGCTGGTCATCATACCTACCAAGGCTGTCAGTGCTGAGATGGACAGAGCTGCAGTAAATTGAGGAGGAGAATAATTCTTCTTTTGTGTCTCCCTGTTGAAAGTGTGTGCAGTGTCACTCAGCTCAGCCGGGCAGTTCTTTCAGATCTGCTTTCATCTGCTCTTCCCTGGACGCACACACACTTCTGAGGTGGCTGCATTGGAAAGGGTTCAAGTAGCAGTAGCCAGTAGCCAGGTGTCAAAACATCAGACTGCCCTGTGTTCCACAAGTTTTATTGCTGAATCTTGCTCCTTTATTGCCAGCTTCTTGCTTTGTAATAAGATCATTTTTGAAATCTGGCTTCTCTTGTTCTGCTCTGCCACTTTCATAAGTGTGTCCCAGTTTCAGCTCTGGCCTTACATTGCTCTGTGTGTGTGCGCAGTCACTCAGTTGTGTCTGACTCTTTGAGACCCCATGGACTACAGCCAGCCAGGCTCCTCTGTCCATGGAATTCTCCAGGCAAGAATACTGGAATGGGGTGCCATTTCCGACTCCAGGGTCGTGTCCAACAATTTGTGACACCGTGGACTGTAGTCCATGGAATTCTCCAGGCCAGAATACTGGAGTGGGTAGCCTTTCCCATCTCTGGGGTATCTTCCCAACCCAGGGATCAAACCCAGGTCTCCCCCATTGCAGCGGATTCTTTACCAGCTGAGGTATCAGGGAAGCCTTATCTTCCAGAGGTAGGGATCAAGTCTTCATCTCTTGTGTCTCCTGCATTGGCAGGCAGATTCTTTACCACTGAGCCACCTGGAAAACCCAGCTTTACACTGCTAATTTTATTTATATCTCTGTTCTTCCAGCACTTGTGTATGTGTGTGTGTGTTTGCTTACTAAATATTTTATAGGACCATATGAATTAAGGTCATGTTTTAATGAATTACTTCTTTCATATATGTATATTTCATGTGCTTCATCATATACTATTTAATTTTAAAAAGTTTTTTTTTTATGCTGTCCATTTTTAAAGTATTCATTGAATTTGTTACAATGCTGCTTCTGTTTTTTGCTGTGTTTTTTTGATCAGGAGGCATGTGGGATCTTCACTCCCAGACCAGAGAGGAACCTGTGCCCCTTGCATTAGAAGACTTAAAAGTATGTGTGCAAGAGGCAGGAAGACAATAAAATGATTTTAGGTGCTGGTTTGTATGTGTGTGTGCACGCCTCTCTACGTGTGTTCTGCTATTCTCTTCTGAAAAACATACATTTCTCTAAATGAAACCAACAATAATTAAATACAGTAGCTGAAGGCAGTGTCTTTTATTAAAAAATCTATCATTTTTGGTTTACTTATCTCAAATCTCATTTCAAGAGAAATTTACAATTTGATGTAACATGTTTATTGTTCCTTAAATTTCAGTTTCTAATTATTACCCCGAAAGGTATGTCTCAATTATTACCCCCAAAGGTACTTCAAAAAAATCTCATTGCTCCTCTTGTGAAAATAGGCACAAATTTTATTTTTCTTAAATCTCTTCCAACAGCAAATTCTCTTTCTGAAAAAAAAAAAAAAAGGTATATTACATTTATTCTATTTTAAGCCAACGGAAAACAAAATAGCACAAGGAAATTTAATTATTTCTTCTTTTTTTTNTTCAAAAAAATCTCATTGCTCCTCTTGTGAAAATAGGCACAAATTTTATTTTTCTTAAATCTCTTCCAACAGCAAATTCTCTTTCTGAAAAAAAAAAAAAAAAAGGTATATTACATTTATTCTATTTTAAGCCAACGGAAAACAAAATAGCACAAGGAAATTTAATTATTTCTTCTTTTTTTTCTTAGTCATCCTTATTCTTATAGAGATAACAATATTTCCATTAAGAGCATTTATGGCTAGCTCCAAATCCTTCACTAGATTCTGAGTCCATGTGTAAGATAATTAGCCAGTAACCACTTGAGTGCAAGAAATAATAGAGGTTTGGGGTCTAGCTTGATTCTTCTCAGTGAATCACATAGGTAGATATCTCTCTTGTCGCCTAACGCTGTCACTCAGGGGCATCCAAAACTCCTTGCCGAAAAGAGAAAACACCCAAGTCAATACGGTGGATCTGTGATTTGGTCATCAGAAGTTATTCACAACACTGGGGGCCCATCAAGCGAAGCTCTCAGACCAATGCAAGGCCTCCACATGAAGTGTCCTTGAGACTCTGGGGGTACTCTATTTCTGGTTAAAAGCTTGTTCAATTTTATGATTGCCTTTTTTATTTAGTAAGGCATAATCCTAGAGAAAAAACTGGCAGAGTGGAAGAGACTTTCAATTTAATTGAAATATTTCAAAGTTTCCTGAGCTGTGAATATGAAAGAGAAACATAGCCCATTTGCATAATAAACTTTATGTATGTTGATCTCTTGATTAAAAGCCAAATGTACATGAAAATGATGCTTAATGTTGAATTTTAATCAACCATAAGTTTGGGAAAGATGAAGCCAGTTATAACGGTCTTTGCCTCCACTGTGTTACATGAAGATCATATGAAAAATTGATAATGTGTCAAAAAATATACTGCAGTGGTTTTTCTTCTCTGTTGTCAAAAAAACTTCTTTGCGGTCAAAAATCACAGGGTTCCCTATTCAATCAACAACAGCATTGTAGACTTGAATAAACTAAAATTATTTTTAAAATATGGAACATAATTTGTATAAATATTCAAAACTCTACCCAAGAAATTCCAATCATTTCTGTTTCTAACAACCTCTTGGCGGTCACAAGTTCACATGCAATTTGCTTTCTCTGAAGCCAGACCCCGACATAGTAGACTATGCTGCTCACTCAGAATGCTTTTGATTTTACATTCACCAGTATCAGTCTAGTATGTCTCTTGTGTGTGTTTCATTTCTTAGATAAATACTTACAATCAATCATGGCACGTAAAATTATGTGGAATTTAACAGGAGCAAAAAAGTAAAGTGTTAGCAGCTCAGTGTCCGACTCTTTGTGACCCCATGGACTGTAGCCCACCAGGCTTCTCCGTCTGGGCAAGAATACTGGAGTGGGTTGCCATTTCCTCCTCCAGGGGATCTTCCAGACCCAGGGATCGAACCCAGATCTCTTCTGTTGCAGGCAGGTTCTTTACTGTCTGAGCCACCAGAGAAGCCCATTAAAATTTTCCTTCTTCCATCAAGACCACAGATTATCTTATATTTTCCAGATTCCATACTTCTCTATCATGATACTGGTGCTGGGACCCTACAAAGCCAGCTATACTCCCTGTTAGGATGT
This sequence comes from Oreotragus oreotragus, assembly GCA_006410675.1. Classification (NCBI taxonomy): domain Eukaryota; kingdom Metazoa; phylum Chordata; class Mammalia; order Artiodactyla; family Bovidae; genus Oreotragus; species Oreotragus oreotragus. Next base: position 212,541 of record SJYX01020356.1, read on the forward strand.
ATCCAAAGGGGATTCTGGGGGGAGACAGGAAGGCGGGAAGACATAGATGGGACTTAATCCTCACTGATCCACTTGCTTCTCTCTGCATAGTTCTCCAGCAGCTTTCTTCCCTACCCTGGCTCTCAGGAGCACTGGCTGATGAGTAGCAAGTAGTTTCAGGGTCCAGGGTTTTTGTTCACACTCCCAGAACTGTCCTGCCATTTCCACTCAGAGGGACTAGCGCCAGACATGTAGCTCCTGCTCCTTGGAGGTGTATGTCTCAGCTCTGCGTGGCCTCTCTGAACTTCTGAGATGCTGGGACCATCTGGGCTGTATCTCTTCTTGGAGATCTCAGTGCTAATACTTTGGGATCCCTCATCATCATAGCTTCTAGAAAGTAACAGCCCGTGCCTCTCCTGTCTGCATTCTCATTTATAAAAGTGAGCTCCTTCTTATTGCCTCTTATTTTCAATATTTCCTTTATGCCTGAAAGTCCTTCCTTCAATATCCCTTCAAATAACTCCATATATTAAACTCACTCTATTTCAACAGCATATAGATTCTGCTTTTCTGACTTGACACTGACTGATATGGTGCTGAGTACCAGGAATTGTCCAAGAAACTCAATCCTCAAAGCTGAGATTCTGGGATTAATTAGGTTGTGCCGTTGGACCTACACACAGTGATCCTCCCTAACTGGCAACAAGATACTGGTAATTTGTGGAATGGTGTGACATCATGGTTAACCATCATCAACTAATTTAGCTAAGTGCCTACTGATTCAAATGCCTTGGCGAACCGAGGAACTATTGCAGTTGACTAAATGGCAGTAATAATAATTAAGAGGACTCTGGGTGGAATGGATGCTTACAACTCTATTGACAAGTTTACAGAAAGAAATTGACAAAGATAAGCCTTTAATCCTTCAACTCAAGTAATGGCAAGGATATTCCATCAGCTAGTCATTTTCACGTTTGTATTTTATTCTTTATCATTAAGCTACTGGTGATCTCAAGAGATGATTGAACTGTGGGGGAAAAAAGCGGCACATATTACACCTGAAGAATAAGCAAGCCTGTATTGTACATTTAGAGCCAAAAGGATTAGATTTTCTGAACCTTGAAAAATCAGCACAAAAGACCTGGCAGATGTCTTTCAGACTCCTTCCACCCTGATACAAAGGCAAAGGGAAGAAAGAGTAGGCTCTGACATCGGACTTGATGGCACAGCAGAGCATCCAAATGCCTGAACACTGGTCCTCTCTGAACACTAGGAGCGGGGAGCAGCCTAGGAGAAAAATGGAGCACGTTTAGCTGAACATGCTCTGAAAGATGGTCTCTGCGGAGTGCAGAGAAGAGTGGAAGGAGTTACCAAATCTGAGGATACTTGGTTAAAGGCAAGGACATGTGTAAGGGACTATGAGGACGATCGTGAGTGTCTGGAAGAGCTGTGATGTCAGTCATCGGATATATTCAGACTCGGGTCCAGACACTGAGCCAAGGACACATGGGCTTCCCAGGTGGCACTAGTGGTAAAGAATCTGCCTGCTAATGGAAGAGACATGGGTTCGATCCCTGGGTCAGGAAGACCCCTGGAGGAGGGCATGGCAACCCACTCCAGTATTCTTAATTTCATGGACAGAGGAGCCTGGTGGGTTACAGTCCATGGGGTCAAAAAGAGTCAGACACGAATGAGCAACTAACACTTTCACTTTCAGGGGATGGATATGTTTAACCATATAATATAAATTAATTCATTTTCAGAACAGGACTAATACACTGGTCATTTTCACTCACAAGCAGGTAACATGACTTACCTTCCTCTTATCCTTTGGTTCATATGCTAAAACTCTTGGTTTGGCGCATCAGTGGCTATTACTAAAATAGTCTTATAGCACAGAAACTGTTTGGGGTTATTTTCCTTGTTATTTTTGTTACAGTATTTAAAAAAAATAAAAGCAAGGGAAAAATTGTGTTTCTGACCTTCATCAAGTCATTCAATTTTTTTTCCCCTTTTTTTATTTAACAAAATTTTGCAGGAATGTCCTACTTTGTACTTTACTAGTATTGCATTATGATATCCTTTTGGGGGCCATTTCAAAGCCCATATTCTTATCTAAGACTTTGTCTTTTTTGTTAATTAACTTTAAATGACTGTTTTATATTATGAAATTCATCCAAGACTTGAACGACTGTTAAAGAAGACATCCCTTAAGCACATTGGGCGCTTCTTTGAAGTCTGATTTTGCCTTTGAAGACTCTTGCATCTTTGAACGTAGTCCATGCTAATATATTTGTAATCAAAAGAGATTGAAAGTGTCGGTCGTCTTTCATCACTGAAAAACTTTCTACTCAAAATTACTTTTATTGAAACTATAGACAATTCAGACTTCAAATTTCTCATTAATAACCTGGATTTCTGTCTTTAAAAGTATTTCTCTCTCCATCCTCATAGAGAGTGCAAAATGTATTCATTGTTTCTTCTCTTTTTTTTTCCCCCAAATTTATCAGTCATTTTTTAATGAACTTGTTTAAAATATGTTTTAGGACCACTTTGTTAGGTTTTTTTTTTTTTTTTTTGCTGAAAATAAGGGGAACAAATATCAGTGGTCACTGTGGGCAACAAGACAAACAGAAAATTCCAACACATTGTAAAAGCTTTACTTAACTGTGATAGGGCCAGAAGGTCACGCTTTGAAGACTGCAGACGTTTGGAGGAATGTATGTCAGGAAGCTGTTCTCCGCGGGTGTCGAGTTTCTGTAGGTCTTGCAAACAGAAGCGTTGACTGCTTTTGTTCTGGGCTGCCTTTTCCAGGATTATTTGTACAGCCAACAGCCTTGGGAATGAGAGAGGGAGCCTCCCTCTGGAGTAAAGGGCAAGTGTGTGTGCTGTCCAGGGCTATAAAGACGCTGCTCCTCCCCCTGGTGGTCAGACAGGCTCTCCGCTGACCATAAAAGACGAGCTCTCCAAGCTCTGGGTTCCTGTCCTGTAACACAACTTACGTTCTGTGTGGACCGTAGTCTGGCCGTGCCTGTTTCGCTTTGACGGAAGAGAAACTCGAAACAGTGCACACGCTGAGGCTCCTGCTACTTCTAGGGCTATGCTCCCATCCTTCCGCTCTGACACTGGGCTTCCAAGACTTCTGGCACCTTCCACAGGCCCGAGGCATCTGACTAGTTAGCTCAAAAGTTGGGAAACACCGCAGACCCTTCAGAGCTTTTGACAACAGGGCACAGACTCTCCATTCCCGATATTTGTGAATCTAGATATCAAAAATCGCCTATTGAACCCCACCTACTGCTGTGAGTACTGTGTTATACATTTTAAAACTAGAGTATGCATAAACTGCTTTCTTTTTCCCACTTTAAATTTAGCATTTAAATTGCAAATACTTACAAAAGGGGCACATTTAAACATTAAGGTTTAACCGGTAAGATTTAAGCCACAACTTTTTAAAAGTTGGAACAAGCAATAAGTCATTGACTCCAGTTAAACACAGGCAGTTATGTTGATTTTTTTTCATTCTCATCTGGGTTAACACCTGAGAGTTCATTCATTTTCATCATGAATGCTTCTTTTTATTACTTCTTTAAATTTTTGGTGGAAATATTGATTAGATTATCTTTCAGGAATTTATGTCATCAGTTTAATGATTCAGAAACCAAAGGCACTTTCATTATGATGCCATGCCCAAGGAATTAAGTGCCTATTATTGATTAGAAATTGTTTCTTATGCAAAATGTAAATTCAGAATAATTCTTTCATGCCTGGAATATCTGTGAACTGCCTAGTCAGCTTTCTTTTTTCAATGAAGTAGTACTGAATATTCCAATATTTCAATATCAGTTGTCCCCTTCCTCCTACTTTTTTCAAGTTGACTCCATTGATTTTAAATTGCTTTTAACTAAACTTTCATAAATGATATAAATAGCCCAACCAGGTTCCTCTGTCCATGGAATTCTCCAGGTAAGAATTCCAGTAGTGGCTAGCCATTTTCTTCTCCAGGGGATCTTCCCAGCTTAGGGATGGATCCTGGGTCTCCCACCTTGCAGGCATATTCTTTACCATCTGAGTCACCAGGGAAGCCCTTTTTTTCACTTTTTAAACAAAACATTCATAAATGGCACATGGGAATTTTTAAGTTCTGTTTGTCATCTTACTCTACACATAAAAAATAAGAAATTAGAGTCTCAACCTGAAGTTCAATTATGATGAAAAAGGAATAGTTACCGCCCCATACACATTATTTAGGAGCTAATCACAAATTGTTTTTGTTCTCAATGTTGTTAGACTTCATCTCCCTAGGATAGACAAAGTCGTTGAGTCTAATTGGTGTCATATTTCTAAAATGAAGATTTTAGGAGTCAAGAAGTCAATGAGAAATTGTTCACTTGTTTCATTTGTAAAACTACTTGGAGGTGTAACACTGAGATTTATCAGATGCCCCTGAAATTAAGATGGAGTGGGGATGGTGGACGATACCATATGTGGTTGGAACCCTGATGATATAGACAGATGCTGCTGAGACCACCCTGCTTGTCTATGTGAGACTGACAGCTCTCTAAACTGTTCATCTTTTCCCCTTTGAGCAACCATCACAGCTCTGGTCCTGGAGATGTCATACTAGCATTTTAGCGGGTACACTGAAGTACACACCTACAACTGGGACAATGGTACAAAATTAAAAGTCTGGGTAGTTGGTGACACTAGTTCTTCCTTTGTTCTTTTTCTAAAACTAGGATCTTTTTTCTTGATCAGATCTGGGGAATGAAAACATTCAAATGAAGATCTAATTGATTGGGCAAAACATATATGATGTGTATATACATACACATTTCTCACCTCCTAATGACAGTGTCTCCACCAACTCAGGGATAAATGGCTCCCCTGGGACCTGGCTACCTGTGTCCTCAGAGGCCCCATGGGACAGCTCTTAAACCTAATACACCAGTCCTGCCTTGATCTCTCTAAGGTCTCGGGACTGTGTGGTGGCATGACTCATGTGGATGCTAATACCATGGAAACATACATGTACACACGTGACAAGGCAATGAACATGTGAGACAAATTACACAGCTTTTGAGTGATCTCTACTCTGTTGACTATAAAGTTTTTATCTCATGAATTAACATTCACTTTCATTTTCCTTTATTTTTTCTCCCTTTGTTTTTATTTCTGATTAAAATTCCTCATCATTTAGTAGTAAAATACATAGTGTCTAAATTTTTTTAAAAATTTAACCTAACCTAGAGCATTTAGCACTTGCTGCAATGGCACCCCACTCCAGTACTCTTGCCTGGAAAATCCCATGGGCAGAGGAGCCTGGTAGGCTGCAGTCCATGAGGTCGCTAAGAGTCGGACACGACTGAGCGACTTCACTTTCACTTTTCACTTTCATGCATTGGAGAAGGAAATGGCAGCCCGCTCCAGTGTTCTTGCCTGAAGAATCCCAGGAACAGGGGAGCCTGGTTGGCTGCCATCTGTGGGGTTGCACAGAGTCGGACACGACTGAAGCAACTTAGCAGCAGCAGCAGCTTCTTAATACTGTAGTGAAAACACAGAGCATGCTCCGTATCTAAGTTGTTGAGCAGTGCTTGACTGCTCCAGTGTGAAAGAAATAGGCGGTTTCTAATGTTGAGATGATCAGAACAAAATACCAATTCTGGAGAAATGCCCCTCACAGCTGAGCATGCTAGCCAGTAAATTCTTAAGCAGGAAAAGGGAACATTTCATTCAGAGAGACGCTTGCATATGGTGACTGCTAACATTTTTACCAATTTTGTCTGGTTGAGCAGTAGCGGAGCGGTGACATATAAATACAATTATTTGGTGATGAGGTGGCTCATCATACTTGATGGGATCTCGCAGTGGCATTTGTGGGTTCTGCAACAACTGGCAACAGGGCAGCCCTTTGCTAAGGGCACACACTGGTTTTGTGTTCCCAAGAGGCAAGGCCAACCAGGAACATCACACCCAATTCTACATAAATCATGTTTATACCATCTACTATCGGGTTTGAAACTACTTGTCTGTCATCCTTGTAGAGAAACTGTCAAAAGGCTAAGATTAGTTAGAAGTAGTCTAACTAATGGAAAAGAATCAGACTCTTGCAAAGCAAGTAATTCTCTCAATAAATATTAAATTACTTTTTGAGTACAAGCCCTGTTGCTTTTTGTTCATGAAACATTCTTGGTGAGAATGTTCTTCTCATCATCCTTGTCTAATTGTCTTTTTCTCTTCGTTCAGATCTCAGGTTAAATATCACCCACAGAGATTAAAGCCCTTCCTCACGTTTTATGTTCTATCAGAGTACTCTGCTTTTTTTTTCTTTGTTGTATTAGTTGCCATGATTATTTTAATAATCGTAAATTAATGACCCCTGCAAACGGAAGTGTGAGCCCTAAGAGAACGGGGGCAGCTCTGTCCTGTCCTTTCTTCTCTCTAGACCCTGGAGAGTTACCTGAAAACCTACCAGGTGTTTAATACATATTTACTGAAAAAATACATGAATGAAATACCTTCTGAATACTTTTCTATTTGAACATGGATTATTTGTAAAGTGATTACTTTGTAAACCAAACTACTAAACAGTAGTTTGATTCTCAAATTTGCTAATCTAGCTATTTCTATGATGAACTACTGTACTCAATACAAGATTTCGGGTTCTATAAATGATGGTGTATTTCTTACTCTTTGCTGAGCACTCTGTNATACTTTTCTATTTGAACATGGATTATTTGTAAAGTGATTACTTTGTAAACCAAACTACTAAACAGTAGTTTGATTCTCAAATTTGCTAATCTAGCTATTTCTATGATGAACTACTGTACTCAATACAAGATTTCGGGTTCTATAAATGATGGTGTATTTCTTACTCTTTGCTGAGCACTCTGTGTGAGGACCCCACTGCTATCTGGTGATGATACAATGAATTATAGGCAAAAGTTCTGGGTGGAGGGCACTTGGGCCACAATAATAACTCTAGAGAATTTACGATTTCTCCTTCAATGAATCATTGAGGCATTGCATCATACCTAAATCTATGCATGTTTGTTAACTAGATATAAGATGTGAACATTTATAGAAATTTATTAAGCCACTGCTGTTGATGTTAATGATCCATGTATAATTAAGGTAAAGCTTGCACATTAGATAACATGAAAAAAGATACCCTGTATTTAGTTTTATGATTTTATAAATAGAAATAAGTTCCTACAGTATAAGTCAACATATTTTGGTAGAAAAAAAATTTTTTTTTACCATGAACAATAATATAGTACTATTTCCCCAGATGTGGACCCCATTAAAGTCCTTCTGAACAAATACTTATATCATTCATTTTTGTAACCAATCTACAGCTCACATAACACATTTCACATAGCAGGCACCTAAGAATAACAACAAAAATCACTGAGTAAATGTTGAAGGCCGGTTTAGTTTTATGATTTTATAAATAGAAATAAGTTCCTACAGTATAAGTCAACATATTTTGGTAGAAAAAAAAATTTTTTTTTACCATGAACAATAATATAGTACTATTTCCCCAGATATGGACCCCATTAAAGTCCTTCTGAACAAATACTTATATCATTTTTGTAACCAATCTACAGCTCACATAACACATTTCACATAGCATGCACCTAAGAATAACAACAAAAATCACTGAGTAAATGTTGAAGGCCAGTCAGAAGCTAAATTCCTTCTTAGTTTATACATATTGTATTAGTCAGGGAACTACTCCATCTGACCAGTTTGGTACAAAGTTTAAAATATTATGTTTAAACAGAGGTAAAATAAAAGCAGCTGTCAAGCAAGTCAAGCTTTTTTTCTTTTCTTTTAATCATCACATAGGAAAGGTTTAGAACAATAAAAACAGTAGCAATTTTTTTTTTTTTTTCCAATGCACAGTGTGGTAATTCAGTTAACAACAAAACTGAACTCTGACATTGCTGACTTTTAAGATTACTGGTAGTCAGCTAGAGGGGGAAAAAACAATATGTAACATGTTTCCCTACCTGACTTATGCTTTTAGTTCCTGTAAAATGTCAAATTGAAGGTGACAAGGAGCAAGCATCCTATCTCAAAATGTAACAAGAAAAGGCTCAGTCATGTGGCCCACAAAGATGTACAGAACATCATTTTTACTGACAACAAAACTTTTTTTCCCCCATGGAGGCAAATTCAGGAAACCTATTGCATTTTTATTACATTTATTTTCAAAGAAGTCAAACTTAACCGTTAATAGCCTTTTGGGATATAGCTGTTATTCTGTATTAACATATATATGAGATATTTGCCTGGATATGAGAGCCTAACACTGATTTAACAGACTTTAAGGGGACAGTAGTTCCATTATGTTGGTAAGTGAATTTTTTTCAAGGTGGCTTAGACATCATTCTTCCTAACATATATTTATTTACATATTCCTCCAGAAAACAATAAACAGATCACTCGCTAAGTGTTAAACCTTCTATGAAAGTACGGCAAAATATAATGTAATATGATGAAGTTTGTGTCTTTAAGAAGCCAACTGTCTGTTCAAACAGAGATGCCATCATGAGGCACAGTAAGACATCCTTAAGCAAGATTGTATGTGAGCCCTAAGGACAGGCCCCAACATCTGTGGTGTGTAGAGGAGAGTTTCCCACAGTAAGTGACATTAGATCTACAGAGTGATCATGAGCTCTGCCAGCAAAGCAGCTCCCTAAATAAAGCCCTGGGGTCATGCTTGGGGGTAGCCTGAGCAAAGCTTGCCGCTGGAAAAGTCCCACATCGGGAAGGAGTGGCTCCCACCCGTCCTCCTGCCGTGATCCATCACTGGCTGGGAAGAGGCCAAGCTCCAGCTTTATCTGGGGGCCATCAGTCAGCTGGGCTCCCAGCAGTGGGTTCTTTGAAGGAAGTTTGAATGGAGCACCTTCGTGGCCACTACAGCCTACATCAAGCACTTTCTCCACCTCATCCTATTTGTCATATTGGAACTAAGTCTCCGTGGTGTGATGTTCTGGCCTCCTCTGCTTCTTGGTTTCTGAGGATGTCCTTTCCTTGTTTATATCTACAGTGAAGCAATAGGATCTCAGTCCTTAATCAACTTCCCTATCAGCTGCAAAAATCACTCACATGAAGCCCCCTAGGACTGCACAGACTTTACACAGGGCATTTTAATGGTCATGAAGCAGGTTAGCTTTTCATAGCCACGCCTACAGGACGTCCCCTTTGGTATCTTTTCCCCACCTCCCCATCATTAACCTCCCCTCTCCAAGCTGAGACTCTCCTCTCCCACCTCAATTATCTAGAAAATTGTCTCCTATCAATGGTACAAACCGCAAAAGAACAAATTCGACCCAAACCCATTATTAAATTATGCTTCTCAGTGAACACTATTTTTTTTCCCTTAGAGGACCTCTGTCACAACTACTAATACAATATATTACTATCTTTCTCAACAGAGATTTGCAACTTGAGAATTTTAATCATACTAATTTTCACTCAATAACACGGCTAATTCAAACTCTTATTCCGGGTTTCGATAGTTTCAGGTCTGAGATGTGCATGGAAGCAGAGGTAAGTGCACTTTGTGTAGCTTATTCCAGTCTTGAGATAATTATTTTACTAATTAAATTTTCATTCCCAACTCCAAGACCTGTTACTGTACTCCAAACAGCATACGCCCTACTCTCTGACGTGGAGTACCTGCTGCTGCTCTTGCTGCCTTAAACAAATAGCACACACACAGATGATAAGAACACAATCCACCCATCATATCAGTGAGCTGGGGAGGAGAGCAGTGGTCCTCTCCAGCCATCAGGGATTTGTAAAAACTAAGAGTCCCTGATGACTCTCAATTGCTCAGTAACCACCTTGCTATGGAAGGAGCATGAAAGTGAAAAGTAAAAGTCCCTCAGTTGTGTCTGACTCTTTGCAACCCCATGGGCTATACAGTCTATGGAATTCTCCAGGCCAGAATACTGGAATGGGTAGCCTTTCCCTTCTCCAGGGGATCTTCCCAACCCAGGGATTGAACCCAGGTCTCCCACATTGCAGGCAGATTCTTTACCAGCTGAGCCACAAGGGAAGCTCAAGAATACAGGAATAGGTAGCCTTTCCCTTCTCCAGGGGATCTTCCCAACACAGGGATTGAACCCAGGTCTCCTACATCGCAGGCGGATTCTTTACTAGCTGAGCCACAAGGGAAGTACCTGTAGCATATTCATTGAATCAAAAAATCTCTTTCCTGGATGAAGCTCTAGAAATCACCATTTTTTTTTTAAACCTAAATGAATTATGACATAAAGGCATGAAAAATAATGCTTCTCCCCTTTTCCTGTTGTTCTTGAGAGACTGAGGGTTGTTTTGCTCCAGCCCCTGGAAAATCAAGACAAGCAGTTAGGATGATGCTGCATCAGACAGAGAAAGAGGCAGTCAGTGCTCCTTACTGCTGTATGCCTGCTAAGTCGCTTTAGTTCTGTCCGACTCTGCGGCCCTGTATATGGACTGTAGCCTGTCAGACTCCTCTGTCCGTGGGATTCTCCAGGCAAGAATACTGGAGTGGGTTGCCATGCCCTGAGGATCTTCCTGAAGCAGGGATGGAACCCATGCCTCTTACGTCTCCAGCATTGGTAGGCTGGTTTTTTACCACTAGGGCCACCTGAGAAGCCCTCTTTACTGCTTGCTGCTGCTGCTGCTGCTAAGTCGCTTCAGTCGTGTCCAACTCTGTGCGACCCCATAGACGGCAGTCCATGAGGCTTCTCCGTCCCTGGGATTCTCCAGGCAAGAA
>SJYX01020356.1:224673-236299 GCA_006410675.1 Oreotragus oreotragus
GAAGCCCTCTTTACTGCTTGCTGCTGCTGCTGCTGCTAAGTCGCTTCAGTCGTGTCCAACTCTGTGCGACCCCATAGACGGCAGTCCATGAGGCTTCTCCATCCCTGGGATTCTCCAGGCAAGAATACTGGAGTGGGTTGCCATTTACTGCTTGCTGCTGCTGCAGCTAAGTCATTTCAGTCGTGTCCGACTCTGTGTGACCCCATAGACAGCAGCCCACCAGGCTCCCCCATCCCTGGGATTCTCCAGGCAAGAATACTGGAGTGGATTGCCATTTCCTTCTCCAATGCATGAAAGAGAAAAGTGAAAGTGAAGTCGCTCAGTCTGTCCAACTGTTAGCGACCCCATGGACTGCAGCCCACCAGGCTACTCCGTCCACTGGATTTTCCAGGCAAGAGTACTGGGGTGGGGTGCCATTGCCTTCCCCGCATTTACTGCTTACTGCTTCCTAAACCAAAAGTCCTTACTTTTAAGAGGGAGCGGGGGTCAAAGTGCTTGGCAGTGGAAAAGAACTCTCCAGTCCAGAAAGAAGTAAGAGCCCTGTACTCTTAATATCTCAAAGGTGGTAAAATAGGGAAGATCAGATACCTTGAGACATTTTTAGTAATTAGTTCCCATTTGTTTATTTTTGTTTTTATTTCCATTACTCTAGAAGGTGGGTCATAGAAGATCTTGCTGTGATTTGTCAGAGTGTTCTGCCTATGTTTTCCTCTAAAAGTTTTATAGTTCTGATCTTACATGTAGATTTTTAATCCATTTTGAGTTTATTTTTATGTATGGTGTTAGAAAGTGTTCTAATTTCATTCTTTCACATGTAGTTGACCAGTTTTCCCAGCACCACTTGTTGAAAAGATTTTCTTTTCTCTACTGTATATTTTTTTCTCCTTTGTCAAAGACAAGGTGTACATAGGTGCATGGCTTTCAATTTTGTTCCACTGATCTGTATTTCTGTAGTGTAATAATATTCCTCGACTTAAGATGGGGTTATGTCAAAGAACTGATGCTACTGAGCTGTCATGCTGGAGAAGACTCTTGAGAATCCCTTGGACAGCAAGGAGATCAAACCAGTCAGTCCTAAGGAAATCCATCCTGAATAGTCACTGGAAAGACTGATACTGAAGCTAAAGCTCCAATACTTTGGCCACCTAATGTGAAGAGCCAACTCATTGGAAAAGACTCTGATGCTGGGAAAGATTGAAGGCAGGAGGAGAAGTGGGTGACAGAGAATGAGATGGTTGGATGGCATCACCAACTCAATGGACATGAATTTGAGCAACCTTTAGGAGACAGTGAAGGACAGGGGAACCCGCGTGCTGCAGTCCTTGGGGTCTCAAAGAGTTAGACGTGACTTAAGGACTGAATGATAAAACAACAACAAAGTTGAAAATATGATGTCAAAAATGTGTTTAATAAAGCTAGCCCACCAAACAACATAGCTCAGCCTGGCCTACCTGAAACTCATGCCGTACACCTGCATTAGTCTATAGTTGGGAAAATCACATAAGACAAAGCCTATTTTAAAACAGTGCTGATAGAGCTCACATAATGTATTGGATACTGTACTGAAAGGGGAAAACAGAATGGCTGTCCAGGGGGGCAAGGTGGTTCAAGTGTTTCGACTTTTCACCCTGGTTACCACGTGGTGACTGACTGGAAGCTGCCACTCTCCAGCATCAAGAGAGAGGTTCAAACCTCACGTCACAAGCCCAGGAAAAGCTCACATTTCAAAGTATAGTTTCTCCTGATTGTATGTCACTTTTCCATCGTTTTAGAGTCAAAAGAACTGTAGGCCAGACCACCATCCTAAGTCAGACTGTCTGTATTTAAATGATTAAAGGTCACAGTAAAAAAAAAATCCACAGGGTGTTCTAAACTGGTAATTATTACACAGGTGTCAATTTCTATATTAATGTTGACGACTTCCTCCAAATTCTTTGTTATTGTAACAGAGACCCTTCCTCCCTTGGTGTCATCATTAACTCTTCATGTGAGTAAAATCACCACTTGCTTAAAAGAAAGTTCAATGCAATGAATGATTCCCTTAAAATTGAGACCTAAATCAGAGATACAGATTTGCTCATAGAGTTATTTAATAATACACATCAGTGTTTCATTATTTACTACAGATTCACAGTTTTAAAACAGGAGATTGTTTTTAAAAAACCTACTAAGAATAATTGTTAAAGTAAATCAGGGGTCAGGTATTATTTTCTACTTATGATAATAAAATTTCTGATGCCATCATGATTAAATAATATTTGGACATTTAGCAGATTTTTGAATGTCTGCATGCTGCTCTGAAGTAATATTTCTAGATATATTTCCCCCCCAGTCATGGGGTAAGTGCTAGAAAGGTCATGGCTGAAGACTGTTTATCTCCCAGATACATGGATTTATTTTCAGGCATGTAACTCAAAGTGTGTAATTTATAAATGTCTACCTCACAGACTATTTTCTAACTTAGAAAATATAGCAGAAAACCTTAGTAAATTATCCACCTTCTGAAATAAGATATTCTACATCATGAGCTCTCACCTGCTAAATACATTTTAAGCACCTTATATCAGAGAGGAAATGTCCATTTTAAGCATGGAGAAATGAGTTTGCAGTGTGAACTCTATTTCAAGCAGCAAAGGTGGCATGAACTGGTGAGGAGAAGGCGATGCTCAGGATTGGACATTGCTGCATTTGGGTGAGAATATATCTAGAACACAATTTCTCTGGTGGCTCAATCCGTAAGACTCTACTTGCAATGCTGGAGACCCGGGTTCGATCCCTGGGTCTGGAAGATCCTCTGGAGAAGGGACTGGCAATCCACTCCAGTATTATTGCCTGGAGAATTCCATGGACAGAGGAACCTGGTGAGACACAGTCCATGGGGTTGCAAGAGTCAGACAAAACTTAGCAATTAAACCACCACCATCACAATTTCAGACAAGATATGACCTTAACCTTCATGTGGTTCAGTCACCTGCCTTAGAGGCCAGAAAACTAAGAGACTTTAGAATTTAATAAGGAGCCCATTAATGAGCATTTTTAGTCCATAAAATCTGAGGTATAGTAGTAACAATAGAATTGTAAATAATACACACATTAGACATCATTTTGGATATACAGGATAACAGTTGAAGATCAATAATTTATATCTAAGAAATACCATGGATTTGGGTGAATGTAATATTAGAATCTGAGTAATAAACCAATATTTCAGTAGGAATTGAATATAATATCATAAGGCTTTATTCAAGAGTCCTTGGATTAGAAACAAATAGTGGAGTTCTATAAAAATCCATGCGTACTCAAAGATAGGCTTGTTACCTCGCCTTATCACTGATGGCAATTAAGTGCCAACTACTCTGCTTATCCACATTTAAACACATGAGTATTCTCAGTTCTGAGTAACTCTTTGCAGCCCCATGGACTACCAGGCTCTTCTGTCCGTGGATTTTTACAGGCAGGAATACCAGAGTGGGTTGCCAGTCCCTAGTACAGGGGATCTTCCCAAGCCAGGGACTGAACCCATGTCTCCTGTGTGTCCTGAATTGGCAGGCAGATTCTTTTACCACTAGCATCACCTGGGAAGCCCCATTTAAATAAAGATTTTATTAAATACTGACTTGTGCCACTGGCAGCCTCAATCAGGCACTCTTCTGCCTGATTCTAAGAAATGAATCAGGAAAATAACAGAGGTTAATCATAACCAATCTCACAGAAAAAGATCAGAAGAAACAAATGTGTCCTTAGCTTTATTGTTAAAGTTAACGTGAATTTTTCATCTATTTGAACTGATGTCTAATTAATTATAGTTAATCCAATAAAAAATGTAGCCATGGATAAGTCTTTAATACCCACATCAGAATAATGCAGTCAGTGATGCCATCACTGCTTAAGACTAGGGTCGTTGTTAAATTACTTTGATGCTGTATTGCTTGAAAGCAGTGATAATTCACTTTTTTATCTTCTCTCCATGCACAATTTATCTAGGAGAAAGTTAAAATATTTAGCACAACACATTTCAATTATTAAGTTATTAAAGCACCAGATAATACTTTGAAGAACAGATTAGATCTGCTTATATTATCTATATACTAATAAGAAGGTTCTTTATTTCATAGATGCTTCCATAATAGCAAGAAATATTTATATATTTAAAAAAGCATATGCTTGATAAAATGTATTTCATTCTTTCCCTCATATTTTTTTCAATAGTCTCCAGAATTTCACTTAACAAGATTTCTCTCACTAACCAGAAATAAAATTACACTTCAGTTCAGTTCAGACACTCAGTCATGTCCGACTCTTTGCAATCCCATGGAGCACACCAGGCCTCCCTGTCCATCACCAGCTCCTGGAACTTACTCAAACTCATGTCTTTTGAGTCAAAATGAACATGAAAATGACATTTAATTCCACCAAAAAGTATTGAATAAACATCTGTAGATATGTCAAGTATGTCTTTAAATTATAGCATGATACTCAGTGCTGTCACATGATACTTTAGCGTAATACCCTAAAGTTATTCCATAGCTTCTGAGAGGAAAACCTACCATGACTGAAACAGGATGGCAAATCTCAGTTCTGAGTAACTCTTTGCAGCCCCATGGACTACCAGGCTCTTCTGTCCGTGGATTTTTACAGGCAGGAATACCAGAGTGGGTTGCCAGTCCCTAGTACAGGGGATCTTCCCAAGCCAGGGACTGAACCCATGTCTCCTGTGTGTCCTGAATTGGCAGGCAGATTCTTTTACCACTAGCATCACCTGGGAAGCCCCATTTAAATAAAGATTTTATTAAATACTGACTTGTGCCACTGGCAGCCTCAATCAGGCACTCTTCTGCCTGATTCTAAGAAATGAATCAGGAAAATAACAGAGGTTAATCATAACCAATCTCACAGAAAAAGATCAGAAGAAACAAATGTGTCCTTAGCTTTATTGTTAAAGTTAACGTGAATTTTTCATCTATTTGAACTGATGTCTAATTAATTATAGTTAATCCAATAAAAAATGTAGCCATGGATAAGTCTTTAATACCCACATCAGAATAATGCAGTCAGTGATGCCATCACTGCTTAAGACTAGGGTCGTTGTTAAATTACTTTGATGCTGTATTGCTTGAAAGCAGTGATAATTCACTTTTTTATCTTCTCTCCATGCACAATTTATCTAGGAGAAAGTTAAAATATTTAGCACAACACATTTCAATTATTAAGTTATTAAAGCACCAGATAATACTTTGAAGAACAGATTAGATCTGCTTATATTATCTATATACTAATAAGAAGGTTCTTTATTTCATAGATGCTTCCATAATAGCAAGAAATATTTATATATTTAAAAAAGCATATGCTTGATAAAATGTATTTCATTCTTTCCCTCATATTTTTTTCAATAGTCTCCAGAATTTCACTTAACAAGATTTCTCTCACTAACCAGAAATAAAATTACACTTCAGTTCAGTTCAGACACTCAGTCATGTCCGACTCTTTGCAACCCCATGGAGCACACCAGGCCTCCTTGTCCATCACCAGCTCCTGGAACTTACTCAAACTCATGTCTTTTGAGTCAAAATGAACATGAAAATGACATTTAATTCCACCAAAAAGTATTGAATAAACATCTGTAGATATGTCAAGTATGTCTTTAAATTATAGCATGATACTCAGTGCTGTCACATGATACTTTAGCGTAATACCCTAAAGTTATTCCATAGCTTCTGAGAGGAAAACCTACCATGACTGAAACAGGATGGCAAATTCTGTAACTTCACAGTTTATGTGAAAACCTGATTTTGTTAAACAAATAAAAGTTATGACAAACAGTTCGGTTCATAACCGTCAGGTACAGTACCAGCTCTCTTGATCTACACTTTTAAAACACATTTTTATCTTATTAAGGTGATAGAGATGGACCTTGATTATTTATATTTTCTACCTGTTTAGGTTTACATATATAAATCATCTTATATATATATCAGTCTCTACCTGTTTTATATATATAGAAACCTGTTTAGGTTTCTATATATATAAACCATATATATATATATATATATATAAATAAGTCTCTACCTTGATACTGTTTCTTGCCAAAAACTCAAGGTGATGCATTTGAACCTTTTCTTCCTATTTCCTGAAAATTCCAGTGTGGGTTTGCCCTTTTAGGATTCCCAGGTTTGGGCCAGTTCAGTGTATGAAAATCTCAAACTCACAGTTTTGCACAGTGGAAAATCACTGAAATAGCCATACCTGGAAATGCCTCACTCAGTTGGTACAGATCTTTTGGGTCTGTACGTGGGAAAGTGTGTAGATACAGTGATACATCAAGTGATACATGAAGTACAGGGATACGTAACACAGTGATGCATGAGGTGATATAGTTGCATGAAAAAATGGTGGTGTTCATACCACTGATTGCTAATGGAAGACGAGGCTGGTCAATTTGGTGAGATTTTCAGAAGCTGGTCGGGGAGAGCCTGGGGCTGCTCCTTTTCTTTCAGGCCTGCTCATCTTTATTGACTTCCAGAGCCCTTGGCTGACTGCCATCCTGTGTGGCCACCTCATGGGTGCATCTTTGCCTGGGCCTGAAATTCTCTCAGTCTCTCTTCTGGAGCTTCTGAAGTTGTCATGTTGACTAAAAGAAGTGAGCCACCTGGCAGGAAGCCACTGTGACTAATGAGGTTGAAAGAAAGTGATGGTCAAAGCCTAAAAGCCACGTTCAACCCATAACGGAGTGGAATGCAGAACTTGGTATCACCTGAAATGTTATTTAACTTTCTTGGGTGTCAGTTCTTTCATCTGTAGTTTAGTTGTAATAATGCTTCAGTTTTCTAAAGTTCAAAGCCATTTTGAAAGCAGAAAATTCTTAGTATGTTAAAAAAAAACTATTTTGAAAGGAGGAAAATGATTACTATGTTAAAAAAAAAACATTTAAAGTTATGCATTTTCAAATGTGCAATTCCATTAACATTCTGTAGGCAACACAGTACTTTCTTATTATGATCGTGCCTTATGTCAGCACGAGTTCTATGACCCAGATATGCTAGGGGTGACTCACTCTGAAAAGAACAATGTGTGCTGAGAGTGATGTTTTTGAGCCTCTCAGAAGTCTGTAAGGTGTTATGCTTAGCAACTCAGTATTTACACTTGCATTTATATATACACTTTCTCATTTCCCATAAAATTCTGATTAAACATTTCTATTTAATGAATAAAGTGATGCATGGACTTCCCTGGTAGCTCAGTTGGTAAAGAATCTGCCTGCAATGCAGGAGATCCTGGTTCAATTCCTGGGTTGGGAAGATCCCCTGGAGAAGGGAACAGCTACCCACTCCAGTATTCTGGCCTGGAGAATCCCACGGACTGTCCATGGGGTCGCAAAAAATCGGACATGACTGAGTGACTTTCACTTTACTCTTTTAAAGTGATACATAAATGTAAACAGACAGCATGAGTGTTCAAGAAGATTGTAATATACATGGTGAGACTCTTCTGGTAGTCATTGCACAGTCAAGGATGCACTTCTAAATTAGTGCAACAGACATATTAATAATTACTTGGCTACTCCAGGTCAGTAATCATTCTTCCTTGTTTTCTCTAAAATCATCCATGTCTCCTAATTCTAGACTAGCTATGATTATAACCTCTACTTCTTACTTAGATATTTGGTTAATAGTAATCTGTTTCAGAGCTCACAGAAGGAAGAAACGGGAAAGAGTATGTAGAGAAAAATTTGTCAACAATTTTGGCGGAAAAGTGGGCACCAGAGCTAAAGAAAGAGCTGGAGGAGAGTAAACGGTGAAAGAGTTTTGTTTTCATCTTGTCTTCATATTGGGCTCAAGAGTGTTTAAAAGAAGATGGACTGTGAGCAGATAATCAACAAAGATGAATTATCACAGAATATACAAATAGAAAGGATGGAACGTTTTATGCCAGGAAGGGAAAGGAAAACAGTGGGTGACAAGGACTGTTCGTTTAGAGAATTGTTACAGGTAAATGAAGTCACAACTGATGTGATTTGCAGCAACCTGGAGGTGGAGAAGACCACACATTTGTTTAAATCTATGCAGATGGAGAATGAGAGACAGGCTGGTTAGAAAACACAGAAGGTTGTGTGGGAAAACAAAAGGTGAAACTGAGTTTGCTGTTTTTATAGAGGACCTGACCTGTACCATTCAGGAAGACTCAACAAACGTGGAAATACTGAGCAACTGTATTCATTCAAGGATGATGCCTGTGGATATTAGGACATGAGATCTGGTATAGGCCATTAATTCACCCTCGAGAAGAAAGAGAATGGAGATATAAGAGCCCCATCTGGTGGATGTGGAAGCTCTCCAGTAGGGCTAGTCCTTTACAGAATACTGGGCAGAGACCTTGCAGACTGCAGATGGAGAATGAGAGACAGGCTGGTTAGAAAACACAGAAGGTTGTGTGGGAAAACAAAAGGTGAAATTGAGTTTGCTGTTTTTATAGGGAACCTGACCTGTATTATTCAGGAAGACTCAACAAACGTGGAAATACTGAGCAACTGTATTCATTCAAGGATGATGCCTGTGGACATTAGGACATGAGATCTGTTATAGGCCATTAATTCACCCTTGAGAAGAAAGAGAATGGAGATATAAGAGCCCCTTCTGGTGGATGTGGAAGCTCTCCAGTAGGGCTAGTCCTTTACAGAATACTGGGCAGAGACCTTGCAGACTGAGATCTATCAGAGGCAGAGAAAGCAGAAGAGTGTAGAAAAAAAGCTACTGAGCTCTGCAGATTTCAGACAGTATTCTATCATGGTAGTGAACACGTTTCCTTTTTTGTGTGTAAGGGACATTTTTAATCACCTCCATGTGTTCCGAGCGGGGAAGGCAGTGGCACCCCACCTCAGTCTCTTGCCTGGAAAATCCAATGGACGGAGTAGCCTGGTGGGCTGCAGTCCATGGGGTCGCTAACAGTCNTTTCCTTTTTTGTGTGTAAGGGACATTTTTAATCACCTCCATGTGTTCCGAGCGGGGAAGGCAGTGGCACCCCACCTCATACTCTTGCCTGGAAAATCCAATGGACCGAGTAGCCTGGTGGGTTGCAGTCCATGGGGTCGCTAACAGTCGGACAGACTGAGCGACTTCACGTTCGCTTTTCTCTTTCATGCATTGGAGAAGGAAATGGCAACCCACTCCGGTATTCTTGCCTGGAGAATCCCAGGGATGGGGGAGCCTGGTGGGCTGCCATCTATGGGGTCACACACAGTCGGACACGACTGAAGTGACTTAGCAGCAGCAGCAGCATGTGTTCCGAGAAGACGTTAATTCCGTTATGCTGAAAAAATACAACACAACTTCTAATTGCACTGTGTCAGTTGCTCAATGGTGTCCGCCTGTTTGAGACCCCATGGACTGTAGCCCACCAAGCTCCTCTGTCCATGGGATTCTCCAGGCAAGAGTACTGGAGTAGGCTGCCATTTCCTTCTCCAGGGGATCTTTCCAACCCAGGGCTAAGTATTTAACCAAAACTTCCTTGCAAATACTGCTATTGAGGATTACAAATGTTAAAAGACGCGTAGTTGTTACATTAAGCTATAAATTAAAATCATTCTTTGTAGCTTGTAGGTTTTTACCCTGAAATAAAGCAAATGGCTTTAAAATTATTTTTAAAGCAATTTCATCACTGAGATAAAGTCTTCTGTCTTATTGACATTTAGTTTGTCCTTTTACACTAAAAATATTTACAAATTCAAAGTTAATGACATACTATTTGCTTAGAACAGTCCTTTTCCAATGCCACTTCATTTTACAATGAGTCACAGAAAAACAGATATTGCTTTCTCTCAAAGGGATTTTTTTGACATTAAAAAAAAAAAGAAAGCTGACATACTTTTATTGGATGACATGTCATTTTCCAAAACAGCTGTTTTAAGAAATATCAACTGAGTTCACATGAAATATTTTGCCTTCTAGCTTCAGAAAGCCCCAGGAAGATCTTTCTCTGTCAATGTGATTGACTGTGGAAATATGAACTGGTGCCAGTCTCCAGGGAAAAGAACAGAGAAAGTCCAAGGAATCAGAGCTGGAATTCTCTGCCCAACTCTATGACGGAGAGACAAACTACATTGAAGACAGATGATAATACGATATTCAGGAGTCTGACAGCATTTTGCTATATGCATACAATGCACATATCACCACTTGGAATAGAAATATCTACCACGATGTTTCTAGATTTTGTTGGTGTCTGACTTTGGGTATATGTTCTCTTTCCACTAGCTTTGAAGGCTGAATTCTTAATGGTGTTCTACTGCCCAGAAGTTCACCTTCAAATTCCCAAGCCAACCAAAGAGCAGGTTTCCAATGCTTCTGAATATACAAAGGAAGGAATGAGATTAACACAAAAAATTAGGTTGTATTGCAAAAAACTGCAGACAGTGGTTCATGTCACTTAAGTACTTTCTTTTTGAATAATCAGTATAATACAGTCCAATCTATCCAATTACTCCAACCAGATTTGTACAGTCTCAGTGGGGCCTTCACAAATACAAAATATTTTGATCTGGTCAGAAGCCAAGATGCAAAACAAGTTAGGAAACTTTGTTCCAAGAATTCCAAAGGAAATGTTACAGAAATTCAACTTCTTCAGCTCTTCTTTGGAGAAGGCAATGGCACCCCACTCCAGTCCTCTTGCCTGGAAAATCCCATGGACGGAGGAGCCTGGTAGGCTGCAGTCCATGGGGTCACTAAGAGTTGGGTACAACTGAGCGACTTCACTTAAACTTTTCACTTTCATGCATTGGAGAAGGAAATGGCAACCCATTCCAGTGTTCTTGCCTGGAGAATCCCAGGGACGGGGGAGCCTGGTGGGCTGCTGTCTATGGGGTCACACAGAATCGGACATGACTGAAGTGACTTAGCAGC
Source organism: Oreotragus oreotragus (assembly GCA_006410675.1). NCBI lineage: Eukaryota > Metazoa > Chordata > Mammalia > Artiodactyla > Bovidae > Oreotragus > Oreotragus oreotragus. Next base: position 235,566 of record SJYX01020356.1, read on the forward strand.
AGCAGCAGCTCTTCTTGCTTATTCTTAAAGTGTGAGTAAATCCAACAGCGTTTAAATCAGAAAAGATATCCTCTCTTAAAATCAACAACATTGCAAATATCTCTTTTCCTAAAGGAAATAGTGACCCTTAACTTCTTTGTTGGATTTTCTTCTGTTTTCAGTTAAATGTGCTAAGAAATCAGAGATAATTATAGTCAGTCACAGGGTGAGTCAATTCACTGCAATTTTATTTAGCATTTATATTTTAAAATCTTTTAATTAGAATGCAAAACATCTATTTTAAATATCATTTATCATGGAAATATTAATAAACACATAATGGACTAATTTAACTCTAATTATTGATCTTTTCTGATTATCTGATACTCAAGAGTTTACTCAAGAAATGGTATTGACCTAACAGAAGCAGAAGATATTAAGAAGAGGTGGCAAGAATACACAGAAGAACTGTACAAAAAAGATCTTCATGACCAAGATAACCACGATGGTGTGATCACTCACCTAGAGCCAGACATTCTGGAACGTGAAGTCAAATGGGCCTTAGAAAGCATCACTACGAACAAAGCTAGTGGAGGTGATGTAATTCTAGTTGAGCTATTTCAAATCCTGAAAGATGATGCTGTGAAAGTGCTGCACTCAATATGCCAGCAAATTTGGAAAACTCAGCAGTGGCCACAGGACTGGAAAAGGTCAGTTTTCATTCCAATCCCAAAGAAAGGCAATGCCAAAGAATG
>SJYX01020356.1:246213-265339 GCA_006410675.1 Oreotragus oreotragus
AGAAAAAAAAAAAAAAAAAAAAAAAAAAAAAAAAAAAAAAACACCCTGGAATAATCAAGAATAAAGGAAAACCAATGTGACTTGACAGTACTGAATAGGAAACGTGGATCCATAAGAGGTCAAAAAGCCTGAAAAAAGAAGTGAAGACTCATGTAGGTGATTTAAGTATGCTGGATTTATTCTGAAAGTAATGAATAGTCAGTTATTCAAGAACTTAAACAAGAGAGCAGTAATTCCTCATAAGAGTTTAAGATCTCTTATGCGAGTATGTAAAGAGGCAGTTATTTCTTTTTTTAATTTCAAGATCTTTTATTTATCTGTTCTTTGAACACTAAACTTCTGGCCCATTCTGCCAATGCACAAGCTATACAAATGCTTGCTCAGCAGCTCAGGGGTATGCCTTAGTAACAAGTTTAAAAGTGAATAAAAATCCATATAAAACAAATATTCAAATAGTTTCCATAGGAACACAGATATGTGTGACCCCCATCTCCTAGTCTTCCACATTATTGCAAACTAACTCACACAGACATCTCAAAACTAGCAGTAATTAAGTTAAATGGTCTCTCCCAAATCCTTCAGTTCAGTTCAGTTCAGTCACTCAGTCGTGTCTGACCCTTTGTGACCCATGAATGCAGCACGCCCGGCCTCGCTGTTCATCACCAACTCCCGGAGTGCACCCAAACCCACGTCCATCGAGTCCGTGATGCCATCTAGCCATCTCATCCTCTGTTGTCCCCTTTTTCTCCTGCCCCCAGGAGATCCCTCCCAACATCACAGTCTTTTCCAATGAGTCAACTCTTCACATGAAGTAGCCAAAGTACTGGAGTTTCAGCTTTAGCATCATTCCTTCCAAAGAACACCCGGGACTGATCTCCTTCAGAATGGACTGGTTGGATCTCCTTGCAGTCCAAGGGACTCTCAAGAGTCTTCTCCAACACCACAGTTCAAAAGCATCAATTCTTAGGTGCTCAGCTTTCTTCACAGTCCAACTCTCACATTCATACATGACCACTGGAAAAACCATAGCCTTGGCTAGACGGACCTTTGTTGGCAAAGTAATGTCTCTGCTTTTTAATATGCTATCTAGGTTGGTCATAACTTTCCTTCCAAGGAAGAGCTAAATACACAGATAACCGCTATAAGAGTGGTATCTACAAGAATGGAATCAGGAGAGGAAGTGGGAAAGTAGTTACATTCAAGATATACTTAGCATGAAACAAAGTATATATTAATATATTTAAAAATGCTATATAGTTAGAGAGTTGGCACACACTAGCACTAATGAAACTATTTATATAATTTTTGTATTTTTATAGTATGATCACTTTCCTTGAATATATGTACAGTGGTAAAACTAATTAGGAATACTTCCTTTTCATTGAAAAAATTGTCTCCTTTGGATACTCTTTTGCATTTAGATTGATCAAATTAGGATACAAATATCTTTTTCTAGGCCTTCATTTTCAGTCTATGTCTTACTTAAAGCTGAAAGGAGTCTCTTGTAAACAGCATATACAAATACATATTTGGGTTTGTTTTTTCAAATTAATTTATTTTTAATTGGAGAATAACTGCTTTACAATGTTGTATTGGTTTCTGCCATACATGAAAATGAATCAGTCATAGGGATATATATATTCCCTCCCTTTGAACCTTCCTCCCACCTCCCACCCCATCCCACCCCTGTAGCTTGTCACAGGTTGAGCTCCCTGTGTTATACAGCAACTTCCCATTAGCTATGTATTTTACATACGGTAATGTATTTATTTACCCGTAATCTGACCATATGCTACCTTTCTAAACAAGTATTCTAAACAAATGGAGGCGAGATAATTGGAAGAGTTTACACTGGGGAGGCTGCAAGGACAAGAGTCCTAAAATCTCTGCCAGTAGATAATTATTTTACAGCATTTTCTTAGTTGATTGATCATTAAATTGATATACTTTTATGGAGAAGGCAATGGCAACCCACTCCATACTCTTGCCTGGAAAACCCCAGGGACGGAGGAGCCTGGTAGGCTGCAGTCCATGGGGTCGTGAAGAGTTGGACACGACTGAGCGACTTCACTTTCACTTTTCACTTTCATGCATTGGAGAAGGAAATGGCAACCTACTCCAGTGTTCTTGTCTGGAGAATCCCAGGGATGGTGGAGCCTGGTGGGCTGCTGTCTATAGGGTCGCACAGAGTCGGACATGACTAAAGTGACTTAGCAGCAATAATATAGCAAAAGATATTTGGGGGCATTTCTTTCATGTTACATTACAGTAATAATAAAACTTACATAGGGTGTGCATGCTCAGTTGCATCCAACTCAACAGCCCCATGGACTGTAGCCCACCAGGCTCCCCTATCCATGGAATTTTCCTGGAAAGAATACTGCAGTGGGATGCCATTTCTTCCTCTAGGAGATCTTCCCGACCCAGGGATCGAATCTGCATCTCCTGCATTGGCAGGTGGATTCTTTACCACTAGTGCCACCTGGGAAGCCTTACTTAGGGTAATCTAAGAAATCAAAAGCATGGAATGATTAGGCAGTAGAAGCAAAAATTGCCCACGATGAGAGAATAAGTGTTAGAATAAAAGTGTCAGGTCAGTGAGGAAGCTTAGTGGTTAAAACTTGCAGGCTTTGAGTCAGACTGCCTGCATCTAAATCTTTCCTGTTATGTGCTCACTCACCCAGTCCATGTCAACTCTTTGTGACCCCATGGACTATAGCCCACCAGGATCCTGTGCATGGGATTCTCCAGGCAAAAATACTGGAGCGGGTTGCCATCTCCTTCTCCAGGGGATCTTCCTGACCCAGGGGTCAAACTCAGCTCTCTTGTATGGCAGATAGATTTTTTACCATTGAACCACCTAAGAAACCCCAGATCTTTCCTAATAAGTTTATTTGGGGCAACTTAATTAATATTGCCATAGTTTATTTTACTAAATTTTTAAGACAGGGATAATAATTATACCAATTTCATAAGATTGTTGAGAGGGTTTTTTAATTTGCTAATATACATTTGAAAAAATAATAACTGTGTATGGTAAGTGGTATAGATGTTTCAAGTACTCCTATTATCATCAGAAGGTCCCTTCATGCCACCTACTTAAGAAGCTCTCTATATTTCTTTAATCCGGATGTTCTCAGGGAGTGTCTGCGTGATGGATTCTGCTTATTTTGTTGTCTGCATGAGATCTGTTGATGAGAGAGATGATTTATTCCAGTATGCTACTAGTGTCTTGGATAATTATAGTGATAGTGTGTATCATAATTATTCTTGACTTTAATGAAATTTCTTCTAACATTTCATCATTAAGTATTTTGTTTACAGCAATTTCTGGTAGATAATTTTCAGCAAGCTGAGAAAATATCTTTCCATTTATAGAAAATTAAGAGCTCTTTCCTTGTTTAATCAGAAATGAATACTCAATTTTAACAATATCTTATTAGTAGGTCCATTTTTGAGTCCCTTAAATGAGGATGGCATTCTATTTATATACAGTTGATTTACATATTCCAGATGCTATTTACCTCTAGCATAGATTCACTTAGTACTTTTCCCCACTTCCACCACAGAAATTCAGATCTATGGGGTCACGTGTGTGTGTGTGTGTGTGTGTGTGTGTGTGTGTGTGTGTGTGTGTGTGTTTGAGTTGCTCAGTCATTTCCAACTCTTTGTGACCCCATGGACTGTAGTCTACCAGGCTTCTCTTTCCATGGAATTTTCCAGGCAAGAATGNGTGTGTGTGTGTGTGTGTGTGTGTGTGTGTGTGTGTGTGTGTGTGTGTGTTTGAGTTGCTCAGTCATTTCCAACTCTTTGTGACCCCATGGACTGTAGTCTACCAGGCTTCTCTTTCCATGGAATTTTCCAGGCAAGAATACTGGAGTGGGGTGTCATTTCCTTCTCCTGGGGATCTTTCCAACTCAGGGATGAACCCAGACCTCCTGCATTGCAGGCAGATTCTTTACTGTCTGAGCCAGCAGGGAAGCCCCTATTAGCTGGACTTCCCTGGTGGCTCAGATGGTAAAGCATCTGCCTATAATGCGGGAGACCCAGGTTCAATCCCCAGGTTGGGAAGCTCTTCTGGAGAAGGAAATGGTGACTCACTCCGGTGACTGAGCGACTTCCCTTTTACTTTTCTTGAAGCCCCTATTAGCTGGACTTCCCTGGTGGCTCAGATGGTAAAGCATCTGCCTATAATGCGGGAGACCCAGGTTCAATCCCCAGGTTGGGAAGCTCTTCTGGAGAAGGAAATGGCGACTCACTCCAGTGACTGAGCGACTTCCCTTTTACTTTTCACTTTTTCTCTGAATTTCATCCCTTATTTTTGATCTTGCTAGAGTGGGTTTAACATATTGCTTATTTGTGTAGCAGGATCAACACTAGCCAGGAAGATTAAAGGCAGTCTCTCTGTAAATTCACTGATATATTTTGTATATATGAATATGCCTTCGTAGTTTTTACCCAATGTAAAATCTAAAAATTATGTATTGGTTAATACATCTTCCATCTCATTTTGTTTTGTCCACTCCACACATTCAAGCCTAAGCCCCCTTCTCACCTGAAAACACCTGCCCCACCTCCTCCTACAAAATGTCTCAAGGAGATATATGACTTAAAAAAGAAGCACCAAAGAAATAACAAAACAGATTCTGAATCGTACTTTCTTCACCATATCTTTGTCAGAATTGTGATCCTTGTACCACCACCGTGCAATCTGCTTACTAAATAAAAACTCTGGACATCAAAATTGAGTTCTGGTTTTCCCCAAGCCCTCACACATTCCAGTATCCACTGGAGAAAGTCAGGAAGCTTTGTAATTAAATCCCATATTTATCTGAATCCAATCACTTATTTCTCCCTGCACGGCCACTTTTCCACTGCAAACTAACATCTCATTTCGGATCCCTCTCTGCTCCCGCACTTCCGCCTGAACTACTGCAAAGAACCCAGGAGGACTTCTGTCTCCTTTCCATCCAGTCTACACAGCCATCCAAGTCATCAACGTGAAATATGAATCGGATGATGTGTTTAGTTTGCTGAAGCTTTGCTTATAGCTTCCTCTATGTAAATTTTTGACCTCATCCCTTATCTCTCTCACTCATTTGATCATCATCTTCCTTTACAGCAAATCAATCCTTGCTGTGTCCATTTCACCACTAAAAAAATGTATTTTGTTACATTTTATTTTCTATTCTCTGCTTTTGTAAACCTGTTCCCACTCTTTCTGGCACTCTTCTAACACATAAGCCTTTATATATTACATTTTGCACTGATTTTACTTTCTTTTTTACTTGGCATTAAATTTTTGAGATCTGCTCATATTTATATTAAATTATCAAGTTTGTTACATTTTTAACTCTATATTTTTATATTTGCATATGGCAAGTGTTCTGGTGAAATATGCTTCTAGGTCATGCCCTCTCTTTCCTGAATCAGGTCCTCTAGAGTTGCTTTTTTTTCTTTCTAGACTCTAGCTTGTTCACAAAGACTAACTTGGTTAAGAGAATTACAGTCAAGGCACTGATCTCTGTCATAAATTCCAACCAGATAAGCTGACAGAGATAATCATAAAAATGTAAATATATATATATATACATCTCAGAGGTTAAAGCATCTGCCTACAATGTGGGAGACCTGGGTTCGATTCCTGGGTTGGGAAGATCTCCTGGAGAAGGAAATGGCAACCCATTCCAGTATTCTTGCCTGGAGAATCCCATGGATGAAGGAGCCTGATGGGCTACAGTCCCCGGGGTCGCAAAGAGTCGGACACGACTGAGCGACTTCACTTCACTTCACAGCCCTAATGCAAGTCTAAAGCTGAAACTCCAGGACTTTGACCACCTCATGAGAAGAGTTGACTCATTGGAAAAGACTCTGATGCGGGGAGGGATTGGGGGCAGGAGGAGAAGAGGACGACAGAGGATGAGATGGCTGGATGGCACCACGGACTCGATGGACGTGAGTCTGAGTGAACTCTGGGAGATGGTGATGGACAGGGAGGCCTGGCGTGCTGCGATTCATGTGGTCGCAAAGAATTGGACTCAACTGAACGACTGAACTGAACTTAACTGAATGCAGGTACTTGGTGAACCATACTCAGATTTTACATTCAGCACTATTTAAGGACAGTAGGATTCCTTTTAAAATAGTTTCTATTTTATATAATTAGAAATTTGTATAGCCTATGGCTGGAAATCAAAACCAAGAAATTCATCGTCACCAAGTTTTATCTACAGAAATTTTAATGCAGGTGAATAATTCTCTTTTTGCCTGTCCTCAAATTTGTGAGGGCTTCTGCCATGCCAGAAAGTGACTTTCCCTACTGTGAATGCTTCGAGATATTGCCTGAGAAGGCACTGGTCCCACAAAGGAATGACAAGAATGTTGCACCATAGTTCATGTTCTGAGTAAGGTTTATCTTCATATATTATCTTCAAGACATATACTTATTGTGCAATTGACTTGTACAATTATAACCTGAGCCAAAAAAGAGAACAGGTTCTCTTTTGAATGCAAGCAAATAACTATACTGCTATGAAAAGCAGAGTTACTTCCTACAAGTGTTTCCGTGGGGTCAGTGAGAATACAATGCCAATCCAGCAGTGTTTTATTTCAGTTTATATAAGCATTGTGTACAAAAATTAGAACTAGATTAGGAAGAATGTGATTGTCTCATTGCCTCTCAGAATATAGACATATTATATTCTACATAGAATATAGAATATTGTGCTATAGTAGTACAATAGCAACAATATTCCAAAAGAAATAATCAATATTATATTCTCATTATTATTATTATTTTCATTCATATTATTTATTTTTTGTAAGAACCTGGATTTAAACAGCTCTCATTATGTCTCCTATTTGGGATGAAAAGAAATTCATGGAAATCCTCACTCTGTCGCTGGAAGAGTCCTACCACCATCTACTAGAATGGTGATGTCAGCTCAGACTGAACAGTCTGTGTCCATGAGTCCATTCCTTTCAGTGTGTGATTACAACTACTTTGTATGGTCTTTGACACTAGTCTCTGAAATTATCCTTTCTTGTCTGGGAGAAACAAATGTATTATGTATTAATGAAAAGATAGATGTATTAATAAAAAGATAGATGTATTAATAAAATACATCTATGTATTAAGATAGATATGTATTAAAAGATAGATGTATTAATAAAAAGATAAATGACTCTAGGTAATGTATTAGAGTTAACTAACACAGTTAGTTGTACCATTAACAGTTTACTGTTTTCCTCCCAACTATTTGAAAGGAAAACAGTAAAATTGCTATTTGAATAGGAGTAAACTGAAGGTGAGAGAAAAACCAAAGACGGGAAAAAAATGCTTGAGAAATTTTGCTGGGAGGGAGGGAAAACAAATCTGAAGGTAATCCCAGGAGGATGAGGAGTTAAGAAAGGGGTTTAGTTGAAATGTTACTTTTTATTCTTCCTTGAGTTGCAGCAAATTTAATAGCAAGTGAGAAAGAACTATCTGAAAGGCTTAAACTCTATGAGAGATAAGGGATAAACTTTGGGGTAGGGTTTATGAAAGAGACAGAGAGGCAAGTTTCTGAGCAAAGGGATTAGTCTTTGATAGGAAGAAAAACTCCACTACTTTATCAGGTGAAGAGGAAAATACGTTTCTATATTTGGTTTGAGAAAGTGAGAGCACGCCTGTCTGGATCATCTATTTTCTCTATGCAGTGAGAAGTAAGGTCATTTTCTGCAAAAAATAGATTAGAAGGTTTAGAAATTTGAGGAAGTCGTGCAATGGTAAAGAACCCACCTGACAATGCAGGAGCCACAGGAGACACGGGTTCAATCCCTGGGTCAGGAAGATCCGCTGGAGGAGCACACTGGAGTGGCAACCCACTCCAGGATTGTTACCTAGAGAATCCCATGGTTGGAGGAGCCTGGCGGACTACAGTCCATGGGATCACAAAAAGTCAGACACAACGTAGCATACCCATAGAGTCACACACAAAGAAGGCTTGAAATGGTCTATATAGAAACTTAGTGAGGTAAACTGAAAAAAATAGATATTAGAAAATCAGAGGCACATATGTGAACTCAAATGAGTTTTCAAATTATGAATTTTCAAATGCATATAGATATTCCAATATGCTCTTCATAGGTAGAACATAAGTTATGAAAACAGGCTTCAAGGTATTTAAATATATTAAAATCATTTATAGTAAGGTCTTTTCCCAAAGAGAATTAGATTAGAAATAAATAACACAAGATTTAAAAGTAACCTGCAACTTAAAAATTAAATATTTTAACTTTAACATGTAAATAAAAGAGGAAAGATGATAGAGAGTTTTGCAAATAATGTAAGTACTAAAAGAAAGGAGGACATCACTAAACATCTTATAATCATTAAAGCCTAATAAAAGAAAATAATGAAGAGCTTTACAGTAACAACTTCAACAACTTGGAGGAAATGGAAAAAATTACCTTAAATATCCAAATGTTTTAAACTGACACAAGAAGAAATAGAAACTCTGTATCTCTATACCTCAAAAAATTGAATTCCTAGTGAAAATCTTCCTATAGAGAAAATTATAGGCTGCAGTGACTTCACTAGTAAATTATATCAGATTTTCCAAAGTGTTCGTAATGGCTTTTGAATAACATCTTACAGAAAACCCAGATGAACTTTTTGGATAACCCAATATAAAATGTTTAAGGAAGACTTAACACCAAGCTTACATCAATGCATTAAAAATAGTGCACCTGCAAGAACCCTATTTTTCAAATAAGGTCACGTTCTGAGGTATGGTGAGTGAGGACCTCAGCATATCCTCTGAAGTGAGGTGAAGTCGCTCAGTCGTGTCCGGCTCTTTGCGACCCCATAGACTGTAGCCTACAGGCTTCTCCATTCATGGGATTTTCCAGGCAAGAGTACCAGAGTGGGTGGCCATTTCCTTCGCCAGGGGATCTTCCCGACCCAGGGATCAAACCCAGGTCTCCTGCATTGCAGGAATACACTGTACCCTCTGAGCCACCAGGGAAGCTTTATGGAGGAAGCAACTCAACCCATGAAGAGTATATACATGGAGTCCACTCTAAAGAAAACGACTACAATATAAAGAATAAAGTATAAAAGCTCACCTTCTTAAAAGAATGCAGGGAGTACTTAGACAAAGTCTTAAGTGGAGATGTAAAATCGCAGCAGCAAACCAGCAGTTCTGGGCAGGCTCCTCGGACCTCTCCTGGGCACTCACGCAAGTGTGATCAACTGATGCAGCAACTGGGGCTGCATTTTCTAGGATGGCCTCACTCTCACATGTGACACTTGGTCACCACGCAACTTGCTAGCCTGGCTTCTTCCAATAGTAGTAGGGTCCCAGGAGAAAGCAAGTCTTAAAGGGCAAGCACTTTTCGTCTCTGCCTGCCTTACGTTGGCTGTTATTCTATTGGCCAAAGCAGGCAACACGATGGAGGACAGAATCAAGCCAGCTCCCTTCAGTCGCTCAGTCATGTCTGACTCTTGGCGACCCCATGGACTGCAGCATGCCAGGCTCCCCTGTACATAACCAACTCCCAGGGCTTGCTCAAACTCATGCCCATCAAGTCAGTGATGCCATCCAACCATCTCATCCTCTGTCATCCCCTTCTCCTCCTGCCTTCAATCTTTCCGAGCAGCAGGGTCTTTGGAATAAATCAGTTCTTCACATCAATGAGTCTGCTTTGAAACAACCCAAGGAAGCAGATAAAGACATGAAAACCAATTGCAGCCTTCAGCTGATACACCCTCAGTGAAACCCAGTGACTCAAACTGGGTGTGCAGACAGGTGACTGGCTTCTTCTCAACAGAATGTGGAAAGGGTGCAAGAATGCCATTCCCTTCATTAATTTCATTATACAGCAAAAGTGGCAGGGTCACAGCTGTGATTATGTCACAAGAATCTGCCTTATCCAACTGAAGAGATCTATTTTCCTATTGTTCTGGAAGCATCAAAACCTGCACCAAGGGCCACAGAGCAGGGAACTGTGGATGACCTCCACACCTGAGGCTGGATCCAGTAAGAAGTCAAGACTCTCAGTCAAAAATCCACAAGGAAACAAAGTCTCCAACAAACTGAATGAGCCGGGAGGGAGACCCTCCCTTATGTGGAGACTCTAAATGAGAACAAAGCTGGCTGACACCTTGATTACAGCTCTGTGACCTAAGCAAACCATGCTCAGACTTCTAATTCATGGAAACTGCAAGGTAATGAAAGTGTGTTGCTATAAGTCACTAGCGAGTGAGTGAATGACTGAGTGAAATGCTCTACCAACTGAGCTATCAGGGAAGCCCTTAAGTCACTAGGCACATGGCAAATTGCTACACAGCAACTGAAAACTAATATAGGAACACTACTGAAAAATATCGACCACAGTCAGTTAACAGTGAAGGCCTCTATATCCTGCACCTCTCTTCTGATCTAAATCTTCACCTTCTTTTCTCTTATCCATATCCCCTGAAGCCTTCTCCAATGAGGGCTTTTTTCTCTTCTTCACATTCGTTAAGTTCCATATAGATAACCATGAATAAATCTGAAATGTACTCCTCCATTCCTGCGTGTGTAGCTGGAGGAAAAAAAAATTGTGCTAACTGCAACCATAATTAATCAATGAACATCAACATTAAGACAATTTTTAAAGAAGCCCAGCATGAGTACACATTTCCATCACCCAGTCTCACCTCAGCTCCTTTTTAGACATCCAACAGCCTCTCCCCATCTTCCCTCTCAACAGATGACTTGTTTCCTATACCACTGAGAAAATAAGAGCAATTGAAAGTTCTTTCATAACTTTCCATCTCCAGATTCTGTGCGCATACAGCCTACTTTAGAGAAACAAGTAACCCACACAGTGCCTCTGTATGCTTCAGATTCTTCCCTTAAGGGAAGAGCTTTAGGTATAAGGTATTTATTCATTTTTAATGATACAGTCATAATTAGAGTAAATAAAAAACATTATTTTTAAGTTAATTTGAATTAAATTATTAAATAAAAATAACATAAATCAAAATTTTAATCATATTTGAAAAATTTGAAGTCATTGAAGTATATTGATTGTTTTTTACAAAATATATTTATGAGTGTTGAATTATCTGTATTTCTTAGGGGAAAAAGTAATAAAAGAGACCATGACTTAGGAATGAATGAGTTTTATTTCGTTCATGAAATAAAATGAATTTTATTTGCCTTTTTTCTAATATTTAGCTATAATCAGTAGGTACCTATTATTTATAGTAACTTTTTTATGCTACAGTAGAGGGACATTCGCAGAAGCATCAAGGGCTGTGTGAGTATTTGATATCTCAGAGGCCTGGTCCTAAACCTTTTTGGTGGAAAATTCATTAGCAGTTGCTTAGCAACTGAGATATTTGGGTGTACTGAGAATCGCTTGACATGTTTTCAGTGGAAAATATTGCCATAGGGAGTAAAAAACTGAGACTTGGAATTTGTCTCTGAAATTTTAAAAAAACATTGCTTGTTTTTTGCTAGTAAAATATTGTATTTGAAAGACATTTTGAAAAGAAGATTTTTAAGATTGGGTTTCATTGTTTCATTTCACACAACACAACAAAAAAGCAATGATCAAACAATGAAAAAGTTATTTGCTTATGAAACTCCTGAATCTGATATAAAATCAGGTTATTTTTTTATTGAAAATAACATCTTTAAATCCAAATTATAGCATGGAAGAGTTACTGACTGACTTAGTTGGAGACAGTTGTTTCACATAAAATTAATGGCCACCTAAATAGGGACAAGCTCTCAGAGTGTATTTACTAGAAAAGAAATCTTATTGTCAAGAAACACTAGAACTTGATTTCAAAAATATGTGCATACATATAATACACACATACATATATACTTTAGGGGCAACTTAACATGAAATTAACAATTAACGTGAAAAATTAGTTTGAGAGGGATATGAATGTAGAACTAAGGGCCACAAATTAGAAAAAAAAAATGTTGAAAAAATATAGAGGCTGTTAAAAGTTTACTCTTTGAGTCCATAGTTGTGCTAGTGAGGAATAGATATTTAAAGTGTGCCTTGTTGCTAACTTCAGACTTGTATACTTACCACAGTATCTGCAGTCAGAAGACAGAGAAACGACACAAGTTCAAAAGACCTGTTAGTGGAACAAATAAACATCAGTTTCCAGCAGAGCTATCAGTCGTCTCCTTCTGTAAGCACCTACAGAGTGTGAGGGGAGGGCACCGGAACAAGAGAAGAAGAGGACAGAGGTCCTGTGACTTAACTAAAGTCATCTCCAAAAAAAGAAAGTTCACTCTCAGTGGGAAGATCCTGGCAAGAGCCCCGGTGGGTCACCTGCGGGGAAAGCAGCTGACAGCGTACAAGAGCCAAAGAGGGAGCCTCATAAAGGCATCGGTTCTTGGAAAGTGAAAGATAAAAAGGAATATGGAGGAGAAAAATGGTAAGATGGCACAACACCCCTCCCAACTTCCATGAATTAAATCAAAAATTAGATGTTGCCACACTGAGACTATTCTTGAGTACAGAACATTATATGGCCAATTTTGGTCCACAAAATACAGTCTTTACCTATACAAAGTTGCCATAAGAGGAAAACAGAAAGTGAGCATCAAGGCATTTAAACCAATACAAATTGCTTTCCCTCCAACTAAACAACTCAAAAAGCAAACAACACCCCCAACTCCCAAGCAAACAAACAACAGAGGAGAAGAAAAGTACAAAATGATATGAAACTTTAATTAAACATTCTCAACAAGCAGCTGGGGATATGAAGAAAACCTTGAGTTAGATTTTTGAAATTCAGAATAGAAATGTAAATTGTTAATAAAAGAGAAAAATTAAATGAGAATTAAATGAATTTAGGAACTATAAGGCAAAAAAGACACACAGAATTTCAAATCGAAGACAATTTATATGTTGGCCAAGGGAGAAGAGGGTGAACTGCATATTTGATAAGGGAACCAGGAAGGAAGGGAAGTGAAAATAAAGAATTTAAGTATTTGAAAAGAAAATGGATAAAATAGAATGTAACTATTAATAAAAGGATATGATTAGATCAAGTACTCAAATTGAAACAAATATTATTAATATTTACAATCATTATTAAATAAAACTTTCCAAAATTAAGACGACCTGCATCTACATATTGAAATGGCTACTGGAAGCAACTCTCCAAACTGTCCTTTTCAAGGATGTTTAGATAGCATGGAGCTTTGGAAGCTGGATCCAAGATCTCACCACAGAACAGGTCAGAATTGTTCACTGCCTTTTATACAATGTTTCCTCAGGGTTTGTCTCCTGTAACAGTGCCCACTGAATGCGAGGTGCCTCCCGGTCCTTTGTATCAATCACTCCCCGGAAACTATACTTATGGGAACCAGTGTAAAAATGTTGAAACTCTACCTTCAGCTATTCCTGTGAGTAAGAAATTATCCTCCAGGTCTAACCCAGGAATCTTGGGTCTGCTAGTATCTGTGTCAGGCTACTTTGTTAATTCTCATGCAAACAGAATAATATCTCTAGACATCTAGAGTTCTTGATGTAATTATCGCAAAACAAGTTTGACTTTTATAAATAAGAGGACAAATTTTTCCACACTTTCTAAATAAAAATGTCCATTCTGCCTCCTGTTAGAGTTCCTCAGGCTGTGATGGTGCTTCAGTTGTTTCCTTTTTGTAAATCATTCTCACTTCTTCAGATGATCATTTTCAGCTATAATCCTTATAATCCTTGCCATCAAACTGTAGCTTGCCATAGCTCTTATTAAAATGGAGTCCAGGAACTTCCCTGGTGGCTCAGGGGTAAAGAGTCCACCAATGGAGGAGACACGAGTTCAAACCCTGGTCTGGGAAGACTTCACATGCCAGGGAGCAACTAAGCCTGTGCACCACAACTATTGAGCCTGTGTTCTAGATCCCGAGAGCCACAACTAGTGAGCCCACATGCCTCAACTACTGAAGCCTGTGTTCCTACAGCCTGTTCTCAGCAAGCGAAGCCACCCCAGCGAGAAACCTGCATACCAAAACTAGAGAGTAACCTGCACAGGACCAAAGACCCAGCACAAAAATACTTACATTAAAAAAAAAAAAAAAAAAGGAATCCACCAGTCTCAAAGGAAATTGGCCAACTCCTCCAAAAACTTAGTGATAAAAAGTAAAAAATAATGAAAACCACAAAAAGTCACGGTCCACTGGTCACCCTTAGGGCCGCAATTGCTGTTTGAAACTGAATCTGCCTGCTTAGGGCACTGGTGTCGTTTGTCAGTTGTGATAATCAATGAGGCCTTGAGTCCCCAGGGCCCCACTGAGAACCTGGCTCATAGCAGAGATGCATTAATTAACATGAAATAGATGAGGACGTATTAAGTAAAAATAATGTCTAAAGAGATCTTTTATGAGAAGAGGTACATCCAATAAAATTTTATTTCCCATAGTTTGAAAATCTTTCCTGCACATCGACTGAGTCTGGGCTGGGGATATTAGCCTTAATGAAGTACTCATTTTATTAAGTTGACATGACATCTTTTTTCAATTGGCTCAAGCAGTTACTCCAGGTGCCACCACCGTTGCTCCATTTAAACTATCGTATCTCCAGTTTGGTGTATATGTATGGTTCCTGTCCAATTGCTTTATAATGGATTTTCATTATTCTCTCTCTCTCTCTTTTTTTTTTTCATGTCATAGCTTTGGAAAATTCTCTTTCAAATCACACCTGATAAATACAAAAAAGCTTTAGAGCCACTCTTACCCAACACCTGCATATATCCTGAGCAGCTAGAAGTAAGCCCGGCCATGCCTGTGCCACTCCCCCATCTGGAAGACTGAGTTTATATGTTATAATTGCCGTGTGTGATTGCTCTGAATGTCATCTACAAATTGCCACTTGCCAGCCTTCCCTGGTAGCCCAGCTGGTAAAGAATACACCTGCAATGTAGGAGACCCCAGTTCAATTCCTGGATTGGGAAGTTTCCTTGGAGACAGGAATGGCTACCCACTGCAGTAGTCTTGCCTAGAGAATTATATGGACAGAGGGGCCTAGTGGTTTACAGTCCAGGGGGTTGCAAAGAGTTGGACATGACTGAGCGACTTTTACTTTCAAGAGCATTTGCCAGTGACTGAACAAAATCAAGGGCATTTGCCTTCTGCCTCTGCAGAGACCTAACCCTATGCAGCTGCAGCTGCTGCCCTTCAACACTGCTTGAGGGAGCTTAGGGTGGAGAGAGAGGCACTCTGTTCCAGGGAATCTGGAGCAACAGGTCTTTAGATAGATATTGTCAGGAACTGATTCTTGATCCCAATCCTCGAATCTCCTAATATTTAAGAAAGTGAAGTGAGAGTTTCTCGGTCATGTGTCTGACTCTTTGTGACCCCGTGGACTATTGAGTCTGTGGAATTCTCCAGGCCAGAATACTGGAGTGGGTAGCCTTTCCCTTCTCCAGGGGATCTTCCCGACCTAGGGATCAAACCCAGGTCTCCTGTATTGTAGGCAGACACTTTACTGTCTTCCCTGGTGAAGACCGTTTACCGTCTTCCCAGGAAAGGCAGACTTCCCTGGTGGCTCAGATGGTAAAGTGTCTGCCTACAATGCAAGAGACCTGGGTTCAATCCCTAGGTTGGGAGGATCCCCTGGGGACAGAAATGGCAACCCACTCCTGCACTCTTGCCTGGAAAATCCCAAGGGTGGAGGAGCATGGTAGGTTACAGTCCATGGGGCCACAAAGAGTAGGACACGACTGAGCAACTTAACTTTTACCATCTGGGCCACCAGGGAAATCATCTTCTTATCTAGAAAATCACTAAATCTCTTCCTGGTGGCATCAACTCCTGTGACTAGCACAAAACCTTTTGTAAAGTAAACGCTTGATTGCATTGAACTTCCCCCTTACCAAACTCTTATATACTGACCTTCCTCTATTGCCTCTTTGAAGCAGTCTCTCAGAGCTATCTGGGGTGCTGTCTCCTGAGCTGCAGGAGTTCGTGTACACCTGTGGCAGATTCATGTCAATGTATGCGAAAACCAATAGAGTACTGTAAAGTAAAATAAAGTAAAATGGAAAAAAAAAAAAAGGATTTGAATGAAAAAATCAAAAAATTAAAAAATAATAAAATAAAATAAACCCCTCAAGTTGTGCTTTTTTTTTTTAGTCAACATGAATGCACATTTTCTATGTTCATGATTTTCCAAGATTCACAAAATCTCAGGAACTAGTGGAAGCAGAATTCATCTCCAACATAAACAGTGGACATTTTTATCATCACCTCATTCCTGGGATCTTAGGGACCAGAGGAAGAGAGCCATTCTTACAAAGATATTTTAGTTTCTTTCCTAAGGACCTCAAAACTTCATAAATTTCGAAAGTTCCTATCAGAATTAGTCTTCTGCAATGCTGTGCTCTACCTCTACCTCCATCACTGGGGCTGCGACTGTGCACAAGTGTGGCAGAAAGGGGTTACCCCACACCTGCCGTAGGGGTGCCAGCCGGGAGGAGCTAATACCCCTTGTCCAAGGTAAGGAGCAGAGGCTGTGCTTTGCTGGAGCAGGCGTGAAGAGGTACCCCATATCCAAGGTAAGAGAAAACCAAGTAAGATGGTAGGCACTGAGAGAAGGCATCAGAGGGCAGACAGATTGAAACTACATTCACAGACAACTAGTCAATCTGACCACATGGACCACAGCCTTGTCTAACTCAATGAAATGAAGCCATGCCATTTGGGGCCACCCAAGATGGATGGGTCATGGTGGAAAGGTCTGACAGAATGTGGTCCACTGGAGAAGGGAATGGCAAACCACTTCAGTGTTCTTGCCTTAAAAACTCCATGAACAGTATGAAAATGCAAAAAGATAGGACACTGAAAGATAAACTCCCCAGGTCAGTAGGGGCCCAATATGCTAATTGAGATCAGTGGAGAAATAACTCCAGAAAGAAAGAAGGGATGGAGCCAAAGCAAAACCAACACCCAGTTGTGAATGGGGCTGCTGACAGACATAAGAGCAATATTGCTATAAAGAGCAACATTGCATAGGAACCTGGAATGTTAGGTCCATGAATCAAGGCAAATTGGGAGTGGTCAAACAGGAGATGACAAGAGTGAACATCAACATTCTAGGAATCAGATGACTAAGATGGACTGTAATGGGTGAATTTAACTTTGATGACCATTATATCTACTACTGTGGGAAGGAATCCCTTAGGAGAAATGGAACAGCCATCATAGTCAACTAGAGTCCAACATGTAGTACTTGGATGCAATCTCAAAAACGACAGAATGACCTCTATTTGTTTCCAAGGCAAACCATTCAATTTCACAGTAATGCAAGTCTATGCCCTGACCGGTAATACTGAAGAAGCTATGAAGACCTACAAGACCTGCTAGAACTAACACCCCAAAGAGATGTCCTTTTCATTATAGGGGACTGGAATGCAAAAGTAGGAAGTCAAGTAATACCTGGAGTAACAGGCAAAGTTGGCCTTGGAGTACAGAATGAAGCAGGGCAAAGGCTAATAGAATTCTGCCAAGAGAACTCACTGGTCATAGCAAACACCCTCTTCCAACAACACAAGAGAAGACTCTACACATGGACATCACCAGATGGTCGACATGGAAATCAGATTGATTATATTCTTTGCAGCCAAAGATGGAGAAGCTCTACACAGTCAGCAAAAACAAGACCAAGAGCTGACTGTGGCTCAGATCATGAACTCCTGATTGCCAAATTCAGACTTAAACTGAAGACAGTGGGGAAAACCACTAGACCATTCATGTATGACTTAAATCAAATCCCTTATGACTATACATGGAAGTGATAAATAGATTTAAGGGCCTAAATCTGATAGACAGAGTGCCTAGGGAACTGTGGATGGAGGTTCGTGACATTGTATAGGAGACAGGGATCAAGATAATCTCCAAGAAAAAGACATACCAAATAGTAAAATGGCTGTCTGAGGAGGCCTTACAAATAGCTATGAAAAGAAGAGACGTGAAAAGCAAAGGAGAAAAAGAAAGACAGGGATCAAGGTAATCTCCAAGAAAAAGAAATGCCAAAAAGCAAAATGGCTGTCTGAGGAGGCCTTACAAAGAGCTATGAAAAGAAGATAATTGAAAAGCAAAGGAGAAAAAGAAAGATATACTTATCTGAATGCAGAATCCCAGCAAAGAGCAAGGAGAGATAAGAAAGCCTTCCTCAGTGATCAATGCAAAGAAATAGAGGAAAACAAGAGAATGGGAAAGACTAGAGATTGCTTCAAGAAAATTAGAGATACCAAGGGAACATTTTATGCAAAGATGGGCTCAATAAAGGATAGAAATGGTAGGGACCTAACAGAAGCAGAAGATATTAAGAAGAGGTGGCAAGGATACACAGAAGAACTGTACAAAAAAGATATTCATGACCCAGATAATCATGATGGTGTGATCACTCACCTAGAGCCTGAGATACTGGAATGTGAAGTCAAGTGGGCCTTATAAAGCATCACTACAAACAAAGATAGTTGAAGTGATGGAATTCCAGTTGAGCTATTTAAAATCCTGAAAGATGATGCTGTGAAAGTTCTACACTCAATAGGCCAGCAAATTGGGAAAACTCAGCAGTGGCCACAGAACTGGAAAATGTCAGTTTTCATTCCAATCCTAAAGAAAGGCAATGCCAAAGAATGCTCAAACTACCGCACAGTTGCACTCATCTCACATGCTAGTAATGTAATGCTCAAAATTCTCCAAGCCAGGCTTCAACAATACATGAACCATGAACTTCCAGATGTTCAAACTGGTTTTAGAAAAGTCAGAGGAACCAGAGATCAAATTGCCAACATCCACTGGATCATTGAAAAAGCAAGAGAGTTCCAGAAAAACATCTATTTCTGTTTTATTGACTATGCCAAAGCCTTTGACTGTGTGTATCACAATAAACTGTGGAAAATTCTGAAAGAGATGGGAATACCAGACCACCTGACCTGCCTCTTGAGAAATCTGTATGCACGTCAGGAAGTTAGAACTAGACATGGAACAGCAGACTGGTTCCAAATAGGAAAAGGAGTACATCAAGGCTGTATATTGTCACCCTGCTTATTTAACTTATATGAAGAGTACATTATGAGAAACCCTGGGCTGAAGAAGCACAAGCTGGAATCAAGATT
>SJYX01020356.1:268666-288582 GCA_006410675.1 Oreotragus oreotragus
CTTTCCAATATGCTATCTAGGTTGGTCATAACTTTCCTTCCAAGGAGTAAGCGTCGTTTAATTTCATGGCTGCAATCACCATCTACAGTGATTTTGGAGCCCCCAAAAATAAAGTCTGACACTGTTTCCACTGTTTCCCCATCTATTTCCCATGAAGTGATGGGACCGGATGCCATGATCTTAGATTTCTGAATGTTGAGCTTTAAGCCAACTTTTTCACTCTTCTTTTTCACTTTCATCAAGAGGCTTTTTAGTTCCTCTTCACTTTCTGCCATAAGGGTGGTGTCATCTGCATATCTGAGGTTATTGATATTTCTCCCAGCAATCTTGATTCCAGCTTGTGCTTCTTCCAGCCCAGCGTTTCTCATGATGTACTCTGCATAGAAGTTAAATAAGCAGGGTGACAACATACAGCCTTGACCTACTATTTCTTTTCCTATTTGGAGCCAGTCTGTTGTATATTGCTTTAAATTCATGTGTGAAATAATGACTTTACTATGGCAGAATTCTTGCCTAGAGAATCCCAGGGATGGGGGAGCCTGATGGGCTGCCATCTATGGGGTCGCACAGAGTCGCACACAACTGAAGTGGTTTAGCAGCAACAGCAGCAGCAGCATGGCAGAATCATCTTAATTTAAATGATGTTAATGATAAAATTATAAGTCTTACAGTGGGTTGGGGGGAAGGAGTGTGTTGTCCCACATGCCAAGGTCTGGAAGATTTCCCCACACCATTCTCTATAGCTGTTCACTCTCTATTCTAGACAGCACACTGGACCTGTGTTAGTGCTGTTATCCCAAATGTTTACTGAGCACAGTGACCCCTTAATCTTTTATAATTTCTATTCACTACATACACAATCACATACTCACTTGCCACTTGCTTTTAAGATTAGCTTAAAAGTGATTGCTACTGCTGCTGCTGAGTCACGTCGGTCGTGTCTGACTCTATGCAACCCCATAGACGGCAGCCGACCAGGCTCCCCCATCCCTTGGGATTCTCCAGGCAAGAACACTGGAGTGGGTTGTGATTAAGATTAGCTTAATCACTCACTTGAAGCATGTATTATATGTATACACATATACATATAATTTAAATTTAAGTGTCTCTTCTTTATGCTTTTCTGTTCACACATGAGAGCTTGAGAATTAAAGACTCTGCTGCCTAATTATATCTACCCATGTGAGTGGCTGCAGTCAGATTTTAAAGCAATGTTCTTTGCCTCTAATTGCTTATTGTTCCACACACTAATCAGCCTCTGCCAGAGGACATTTTTCATGAATTCCCTCAGGGCACTGTCTTCTCTTAGCTTTAGCTTCAGGTCATGGCCTCTTGTTTTTCAGTCCATTACCTCCTCAAATAATTTGTGGCTTACCGTGTCCTTTGTCCTTCAAACTTTTATTCAACTCAAAGAAAATATTTTAAACTTTATATTGGTTTGTTGTAAGGTCATTTTCTTTGTATGGTTCTTGTCTGTAAATAAGGAATGAACTTTCATGAATTTTTTTTTTTCACTTTCCTGTTTTATGCTTAGTAGTCTACACAACATCATGATCAGATGCTGGTTCTGTGTCTGATGCATTAATCAGTGGTGTGAACAAGAACGTGACACTGCAGATAAAATAAGTCAAACGATTCTAGTGTGAAAAATGATGGATCTTCTATTAATGTTATACTTTTGTTTTGTTTCAGGAGGTTGGAAACTAGAGTTGTGGTAAAGACACACAAGCTCTCGGTGTGTACCTATGTGTGGAAGATACCTGACTGCAATGTTTTGTGGCAATTAGAGCTTTGTTGATTATGTAGCTCAGTATTCATTTTGCTCATCTAACCAATGCTGTCTATACTCAGTTGCTCAGTTGTGTCCGACTCTTTGTGACCTGATGGACTGTAGCCCGCCAGGCTCCTCTGTCCCTCGGGTTCCCCAGTGGAGTGGGTTGCTGTCTCCTCCTCCAGGGGATCTTCCCAACTCAGGGATGGTACCTGCATGTCCTGCACTGCAGGAAAATTCTTTACCACTGAGTCACCTGGGAAGCTAACCAGAGCTGACTGTAATTTTTAGCACTGCTTAACCAAGGCAATGGCACCCCACTCCAGTACTCTTGCCTGGAAAATCCCATGGACGGTGGAGCCTGGTGGGCTGCAGTCCATGGGGTCGCTAAGAGTCTTACACGACTGAGCAACGTCACTTTCACTTTTCACTTTCATGCATTGGAGAGGGAAATGGCAACCCAGTCCAGTGTTCTTGCCTGGAGAATCCCAGGGACGGGGGAGCCTGGTGGGCTGCCGTCTATGGGATTGCACAGAGTTGGACATGACCGAAGTGACTTAGCAGCAGCAACCTGCTAGAGTTTGGCAAAATGTATACAAACTCAAAGTCAGACAAGGTCAGGAAGTCATAAGGTCAAAATTCTTCCAATGAATGAAGTAACTTAAGTTCTCTCCTCAGGTTAAAACAAGAACCTGGATTCTGGATGGCTGTTGCTATTTAGTTGCTAAGTCATGTCTGACTTGTGACCCCACCCCAAGGACCTTAGCCTGCCAAGCTTCTCTGTCTGTGAAATTTCCTAGGAGAGAAGACTGGAGTGGGCTGCTATGTATTGACATGTAAATAATTCACATATAAAAGGAATGACACACAATGATCACTTAAGCAATTTTCACTGATTTTTTCCACGAATGAAATGGCCACTGTGAGGGAGCAAGCTGACGAAGAGGTCAAGAGGCCGTCTCCCTGTCCACCCATCAGCCTGCCTCCCTCACTCGCTCAGACACCCTTCACTCTCTGCTTGCTGGTCTGCTCCGTGGCCTCTACTTTTCCGATGTCTTCACTCCAGTCTGAACAACGGGCTGGAATTCCTAAGCACTGCTCTTCAAGAAACTCAGGACACCCCAGGAAAACCCAGAGTCACTGCTTGATGCTTTCCAGCAAGATATATCTTTTTGCTAATTGGAGATCGCTCAGACACCCTTCACTCTCTGCTTGCTGGTCTGCTCTGTGGCCTCTACTTTTCCGATGTCTTCACTCCAGTCTGAACAACGGGCTGGAATTCCTAAGCACTGCTCTTCAAGAAACTCAGGACACCCCAGGAAAACCCAGAGTCACTGCTTGATGCTTTCCAGCAAGATATGTCTTTTTGCTAATTGGAGAAACTGGACATTTGTGTTGTGCCTCATATTTTCACTGACTCACAGTTGCTTCAAGTATATTCCGGAGGGTCATACACCCATGTACCTGTACATGCCTGTATGTATGCATATATGTATAGTATACCCAGCTATAAAGTTTGATAGGTTTTCTAAGTAGTTTCCAGTTCACACCATTCCTTAGCAATACATGCCAGAATTTTTCAGATTCTAGTGGTATTTAACTAACTCTATTAGTCAATGTAGCCAAATGTTTGAAGGAAAAATAAACGTTTACTTCTGTACTCTAAGAAAACATGTTTATAAGCAGGGGTTCATTTGCAGTGGGAAAACATATTTGCTACTTTCAAGTACAGCAAATACTGTTAAGATTTACCCCTATTAAAATGTAGCAAGAAGTATCCTTCACAAATTTTACTTCACACATCATATAAAGAGTCAATTATAAAATGGTAAATTAAACAAGCATTTTAGAGCTGCCATTTAAAACTTGCTTCTGCCGTTACCTGGTGTATTTAAACAACTGTGGCCATGCAGTGAGGTATGTGGAATCTTAGGATCCCTCCAGGGATTGAACCTGAGCCCCCTGCTGCGGTGGAAGTGCAGCATCTTAACCATTGCACAGCCAGGAAAGTCCCTTTTGTAATTTTAAGCTGCTAACTTTGGGGGAGTTTTAAATATAGCAATGAATGAGGAACACAGTGAAACAGTTACAAACTTTGCAATAATAACAGAAAGAGGAGGTAGTGCTCAATAAACAATTGTATGATTAAAAAAAAGTCTTGCTAATAACCATCGCAAGGGAGAAGACAGCGTTTGAATTCACTAAAACAATCTGTAGAGAAGAATCCATGTTAAAAATTCAAGGGTGACTCTTAAAAGAGTATACTCTAAAGCAGAGAATAAAGAACTTTTAAAAAGTGAACAATGAGGATAAAAGTAGTATGCGGACTATTCCTTTTGGTAGTAAGAAATAATTAAAAAACCCATATTTCTAAGGAAGCACATGTTGAAATCTATAATCTATTTTTCCCCTTCGTGTAATCTTTTCCTGACTTTAATCATGCCCCACACTGAGTCCAACAGACTGCTTTTGTGTGCGGCTCTCTATACCCCCTGATCAAGCTCGGACTTCAGCTGCAGCTGGGGTGAACGGTCCTGTAAACACAGGCTGCTTCCTGCACGTACCTGCTGGATCGCTCAGTGTTCTGCCAGCGTCTCTGCAGATTTTTCAACAGTTATTAAGGGCACAGAAGTTAAAGTCCTATAGGTCAGTTCTCAGACAGAGTGGGGAAGGGGAATCTGAATAAATTCCTAGCTTTCCACCCTTTGGAGAAACAATTCCAAGGTTCATTTGGAATAAAACTTAGAAGCAATTTATTAAGCATCAGTCGCTCAGAAATAACCAGCTCGACAAACACTTGCTCTCTGTTCTTCCTTCTCCGTTTCCCTCTCCCAGCTTGCTGCGTTCAGGGATTGACCCCTCAAACACACCACCTGTGCCCGTGGCCATGTCTGGAATTTACTGTCAGAAAAACTCTTAAGTCATCATTAAAGAAATATCTAAACTTTCCACAGCAGCCTTAGCTGATAAACCATTTCCTCCGAGGTGCAGTAGAATCTCCAACTGGTAAAAACTAGTCTAACTTGATTGTGCCACCTTTCAGTTAATCCCATGAACAGAGGGGGGCCTGGCCGGCTACAGTCCATATGGTTGCAAAGAGTCAGACATGACTGAAGTGACTTAGCACACACACAGCACAGAGATAAATTAAGAAATAAAATCGGTTAGCCAGTTTACTCAGTTTGGGTTGCTGCAATAGCACATCATACCTGGGTGGCTTACAATTGACAGAAATTCATTTCCCACAATTTAGGAGGCTGGGAAGTCCAAAAGCAGGTCACAGGAAGATGCGGTGTTCATAGACACCTCCTGGTTCATAGACAGCTGCCCTCATGCTTCGTCCTCACGTGGCGGAAGGACAGTGGGAGCTCTGTGGGGTCCCTTTTGTGAGGGCACTAGCTAATCCCATGCATGAGGACTCCACTTTCATGACCTAATTTTCTCCCAAAGGCCCTATTTCTTAATACTGTCACACTAGGGAATTGATTTCAGCATGTGAATTTGGAGGGGGATAGGGGAGACGAGAAGGCAATGACAACCCACTCCAGTGTTC
Source organism: Oreotragus oreotragus (assembly GCA_006410675.1). Lineage (NCBI taxonomy): Eukaryota > Metazoa > Chordata > Mammalia > Artiodactyla > Bovidae > Oreotragus > Oreotragus oreotragus. The sequence goes on from SJYX01020356.1 coordinate 273,991, forward strand.
TTGCCTGGAGAATCTCAGGGACGGGGGAGCCTGGTGGGTTGCTGTCTATGAGGTCGCACAGAGTTGGACATGACTGAAGTGACTTAGCAGCAGCAGCAGTAGCAGGGGAGACAAACATGCAGTATTTTTAGTTACTTTTCAAATACACATTCAGTAGAAAGTCTATATAGCTATGAATTTTTATTGTCATAATGAATAACCATGGAATATGTTATATTAAGAATCAGGTTTTAAAATTAATTTATATAATAGAAATTTTTCTCTTATAGTTCATAGAAAAATATTTCTCAATTTCAGATTGATTAAAGACAAGCAGTTATAGTTAAATATCTTCTCTATAAAGAATGAGAAAATAGTTAATTCTCATATTAAATTTGAAAGGCAAATATGATATCAAATTAGTATATCAAATAGAATACAGAAGATGAGTTAAATGTGAGCTGGTTTTTTTTTTTCTGAAAAACTTTACAAAATTTTAAGGGGGATTTGCCAAAAGGAATTTCATAGCAACATGCATGATCACACTTTATAGTTTTAAAATCCTAAACTTCTTTAATATCTTATATATAGAGTTATATAGTGATTGTAAAAATTTCCCAGCTTTGATAATACTGTATTCCACTTCTCAATGCTTTTAAGAGAAAGAGCAAAAATTAATTTAATCATAGCAGTAAAGAATTTGTGTGCCAGTGCAGGAAATGCAGGCTCTATCTGAGTCAGGAAGATCTCTTGAAGGAGGGCATGGCAACCCACTCCAGTATTCTTGCCTGGAGAATCTCAAGGACAGATGAGCCTGGCGGGCTACAGTCCATAGAGTTCCAAAGAGTCAGACATGACTGAGCAACTAAACAACGACTTTAATCATAGTGATTAAAAAAGTAAACGCTGCTCTTAAACAATTATTTAAAGAACTATTTGTAACTTCTTATTGCAAGGACTAAAAGAGAAGTATTATTTTTTAATGATCTCACTTTTTCCTGAACAGAACAGGGTTATTAAAAAGAAAAACTATAGCTGAATCTAGAGTCTAATGAGCAATTTATATTATGTGCACATAATCTTATAAGATAATTATAAATGGCAAAATATTGTAAAACATTAGCAAAGATAACTTTTGACTTTGTCTTATAAATATGTGACTGGATGTAAGCAAAATCCACATTGTACATCTGACATAGTACTGCAGTTTTGAAAAAATGTGCAGGTGTGCTTAATCATGTCCAACTCTTTGTGACCCCATGGGCTGTAACCTGCCAGGCTCCTCTGTCCATGGGATTTTCCAGGCAAGAATACTGGAGTGGGTTGCCCTTTCCTATTCTGGGGGATCTTCCTGACCCAGGGATTGAACCCATGGCTCTTGTGTCTCCTTCACTGGCAGGTGGCTTCTTTACCACTGGTGCCAATGGGAGTAAATAATTTAGACGTAAGTAATTGGAGAAACTCAAAAGTCATGTTTTTTCTTTAGTAGATGGTAGTAAGATATGGCCAAGTAGAAGAGATAATATTTAGCCCATCAATAAATAAAATAGGTATAACCTATGAGAGTAAAATACTGGTAACAGAACTTTTAAAAGGATTAATCTTCAGGGAGCTGAGGAAAGTTGAAACTGTATTGGAATCAGAACATGATAAAACAACAGACTTGATGAATGCAAATAATTCTACTATTAATACAAAATCACTGTTTATATTTCAAGAACTGGATTTTCTCACTGTAAATGACGGTTGCAAAAACGGAACATTAAAAATAGTCTTTATTCAGTAAGCACTAAAATAGAATTTTCAAAACTTACAAAAGTTCTTGAAATTTCTCAAAATTCTTGAAATCTCTTTTCAGACATTTCTGCTCTCAGGTTACCCTTATATTAACCACAACTTAAACATAAGATTCAGCACATCATATGTATTTGAACCTTGAACTGTAATGCTCTACTCTTGAATTAGAGTGAAATTTTGGTATATAGAGAAGGATTCGATTGACATACACATAAAATACATGTGATGGCAAACTGAATTGGAAATAGCATTCCTATCACCAAAACTTGTGTGTGTCAGTTATATTAAATGTGGAGACAAGTAATCGTCCTTCTCCGCTCTTTTTCTCTGATGGGATGATTGATACTTATTCCCTGTTTTATTTCATGCTCAACAAACCATTTCACCTTTAGCTCTTCCTAAAACCCTGTTGCATATGGGTTTTCAGAAGCATGCTCTCTTTCTTCAGTTTCACACATTCGTTGGCTTTTGGTAACAGATTCTTATCCAAAGAGCGAAAAGGAAAATAAAAAGATACATGGCAAAACATCTCCAGTGGACTAATCATTTCTTTTCCAGTTTTCATTTTCTGCTCCAAGTACTTCCAAATATTCTGAGCTCCTGAATTGTCAGTCTCAGAATCTATTGTCTGCTTCCTCTAAGTGGTGTCATACAAATTGCCTGAAACTGCCAGTACTGCAAGATGGAGGAAATGTTTTACCCTTCAGGAGTTAAAACCCTGACCACACTTTCATAAACATGGAGAAAGGCTGACTCTTTGAACAACTTGTTTCTAGGGGTTTCTGTGCACGGGAATCCCAAATACCCCTCCAATTTCCAGGGCAAGGGTTTCAGGTACAACACATTTTTGCACTCTTTAGATGCTGGGCATCTAAATGCTGTGCATCCGAGTTATTGGCTCTTCTAAAGCTCTCCAATTATGTGTAAAAGGAGAATTTTATGATGACCTGAATGAGTCACAGTGGAATATTTCATCATTTTCCAAACCAAGTGACCTCTCCAGGTTCCAGACTGTTTTTATGAGTCATTCTTTGAACAGACCCAGAGGTGTGGCTCTGCAACAGACAGTGATCCTGGAAACCGGTGAAGTCTCAATGCCCAGGACTAGCTATGGGCTTTCTGCTCCAAGATACAGTTTGTGAAGTAAAAAGCACTATCTCAAGTAAACTGATGAACAATAGCAGTAGAGGAAGCAGAGCGTCTATGCATAATCCAAGGGTAGCAGTCCTTTGGCCACCTGAGGCTTAGAGCCGACTCATTAGAAAAGACCTTGATGCTGAGAAGGTTGAAGGCAGGAGGAGAAAGGGATGACATAGGATGAAGTGGTTGGATGGCATCACCGACTTGATGGACGTGAGTTTGAGCAAGCTCCAGGAGATGGCGAAGGACAGGGAAGCCTGGTGTGCTGCAGTCCATGGGGTCTCAAAGAGCTGGACACGACTGAACTGAACAGCAAAAGGTAATGGCAAATTCGCTCTGCAATAGCAGAATGGTAAATTATGATGCAATTCCCAAAGGGTCCTTTTCAGCTTATTTTAATATAACAACATAAGTCAGATAGCTTTTCTTAAAGCATCATTCCTGTATTTATCACAGCAAAACCAAACTAGATTATGTATGCATGCATGCGTGTTCAGTCATGTCCTACTCCATGAGACTCAATAGACGTAGCCCGCGAGGCTACTCTGTCCATGGGATTTTTCAGGCGAATACTAAAGTGGGTTGCCAAATTCCCAGACAAAATATTAGCTGTTACTGGATATAATAAAGAAGTTTAAAAAGGAACGAAACCATATCTGGAGGGGGAAAAAATTGTGTTAACAATGTTAGACTTTTAAAAATGTCTTTGACTACAACCTCAGTCTAGGAGAAAAAGAAACCATGCATATTTTTTGTTTGTTTATCAAGTCCAGTGTAGCTGGTCTGAAAGATGTCTTAAAAATGAAGCTTGCTGATTAGATTCAGTAAGTGTAAGGAAACTAAAATAGAATTGATCAAATCGATTTTTCTCTGTAACATACTATACAGACTTTCGTTTTAAAGATACATATGTTACAGACAGTTCACAGAATGCTTAAGCCCTATCTTTACTAATTTAGGAAGCCTATTTGGTAAATAAGACCCTCTGAAAGATCAGAGTAAATCAATAAAGATCGACCTTCCCACATAAACTCTATTTGAAGCTTAAAGATCCATTTGCAGCTTTTGGAAGGATAGTAAATTGTTCAGAAGGAGAAATGCAGTTTGATCTAAGTAGTTTGTTTAGTAGAGGAAAACACTTGATTAGGTTTCTCCAAATTGTAATTAAAACAGGTAGCAGTAAATGAGGCACAGTGAATAATATCTCACAGACAGCAGGGTTTTCTGATAGCAATTATTAAGTATACTCTCAATAATAAAAGAGCCCATCAGAAGCTCATCTCAGTTTTCAGTATTATTAAAAGTATATCTAAATAGATTTAAAATACCTGAAATACCACATAAACAGCAGTTTTTAAAAATCTTAATTTTTGTCAGCATTTTCAGTGATCTAACGCATTAATAGTCATTAAAGATTGGGTGATTTTGCAATTAACATGCCTGCAACTTTTATTAGTGGCCTCTCTGGTGGCTCCCCTTGTAGTTCAGCTGGCAAAGAATCCACCTGCATAGACCTGGGTTTCCATCCCTGGGCTGGGAAGATCCCCTGGAGAAGGGCAAGGCTACCCACTCGCGTATTCTGGCCTGCAGATTTCCATGGACTATATAGTCCATAGGGTTGCAAAGAGTTGGACCTGACTGAGCGACTTACACTCCCTGGCGGCTCAGATGGTAAAGAAACTACCTGTAGTGCAGGAGACCCACATTCAGTCCCTGGGTGAGGAAGATCCCCTGGAGTAGGGAATGGTAACTCACTCCAGTATTCTTATCTGGGGAATTTCATGCACAGAGAAGTCTGGTGGGTACAGTCCATTATTAGCTTTTGGTTACACTAATTCCATTTAGAGGGGAATGTATTACACTATCCTTCTAAACCCATCTTAGAATAATCAATAAAAGATGTTAATAACATCTTTTGGAAAGATTTTGTCACTGCAATTTCCTCAAGTTTAGAAACTCCCCTAACCAAAAACTTACACTGTATCATATATATCGAGAACTGCTATTTTGATTAGGGAAAGTATAAGAGTATATATAAAATAGAGCATAATTTAATCTTCTGTTAAGTTACTTAGTAATAAAACATAACTGATATACATAACTACATACAGTTTTGATATATATACATTTTATACATATATAATTTCATATATATATCAATGAAAAATCAGTGATTTTATTAAATGATCCCCTAAACTTTCTCCTATATTTTCATTCTCTAAATTAACAGTGACCTCAAAGTCAGAATACAGTTAATTAGATGGCACATATATTTCAATTCACAAGTCACACAATTTATCATGTCTTATACCTAAAACTTTCCAACACTGAAATTTCTTGTGGAAATATTGTACTGATTCCACAAATACACTGAATCTAATATTCCCTATGCTGACCTCAGAAAAATCACTCAGAATGTGTTCACATGCATATATATATAGGTATCTTTTTATAGGGGGATGCTAAGAGAATAATTTGAAATTGAATAATTCACAAGTCACACAATTTATCATGTCTTATACCTAAAACTTTCCAACACTGAAATTTCTTGTGGAAATATTGTACTGATTCCACAAATACACTGAATCTAATATTCCCTATGCTGACCTCAGAAAAATCACTCAGAATGTGTTCACATGCATATATATATAGGTATCTTTTTATAGGGGGATGCTAAGAGAATAATTTGAAATTGAAGACTTTAGAATATTTTTGAAACTTATTTACAAATTAGGGAAAATAATAATTGTTTTTTCCAAATAGTAAGCTTTTATCTCTAGGTAAAGAGAGCAGTATATTTTATGTTATTCAATAAAGTGATTATAAGAGTGCTCTTTCTAAAAAACTATAGAAGGACATATATAATATCCATCAGAAGACTGGTATTAGTTCACAGAATGATAAAAAGTACAGCATAATTCAGTTTAATTCATGAAAGTAAATAATTTTGTTTTGATCTTGAAACATTGAAATCAAATGTTTTCCATTAGTCTTATTTGGCTATCGTTGGTAATTCTTTTAAGCAATTATTTTTAAATCACTCTTAAGCAAATACCTATACAAATTTTTGCTTTTCTACAACTGTATATTTAGGTAAATTATTTACATGGAGAAAGACAAAGTGAGCAAGTTGCAACATAGTATGAGGGAACAGCATGTCAACTGATGTTAAAATAGCCAATATTGAACCAAGGATAGTAATAGCTTTTATCTTCAGTCATAACACTTACTTACACGCTAACTGCTAACAAATAATTTCTCTAGAAACAGTATCAAAGAAGGAAAAAATAGTTTATACTTAATAAATTGATAAAAACAAGTTCTTATCTCCTCTAAATATTGTAATATTTGCAGTTGTTTCTAGACAGGAATGGAAAAATATGGCTATATTTAAGCCATAATAAATATCTGTGTAATGTTTAAAATTATGGACCATTATGGGCAAAATATTGTTATATTAAACTGTTTATACTTTGTGAATTAATACACTTTCTTTGATAAATCATAATGGAAATATAGTGTGATAAATACAGATTTATAGGCTTGTTTAATTTCCTGTGTTGCCCTTTCTTGTACATCTCAATCTTTAAAATATTAGGTTTAGATAATTTTATTTTATTAGCTGCAGTATGATCTGGGATAGTAATTTTGGAATCACTTCAATAAAGAAAATTAAAATAATGTCACTGTATTAAAGAAATTTAATGAGAATTTTTAGATTTTATTAATTAAATTAGCCAATATCAAGTAAACAGACAACTCTGTAATTGTCTTATAATTGTTTAATTTGATAAAAATTTTAAAAAATCATAAGAGTCATTTAAGTCCCAGTGTGTAAGAAATACATGACTGCTATTTATCTATATAGTGTGGGAGAATACAGAGAAGGCAATGGCACCCCACTCCAGTACTCTTGCCTGGAAAAATCCTATGGATGGAGGAGCCTGATGGGCTGCAGTCCATGGGGTCACTAAGAGTCGGACACGACTGAGCGACTTCACTTTCACTTTTCACTTTCATGCATTGGAAAAGGAAACAGCAACATACTCCAGTGTTCTTGCCTAGAGAATCCCAGGGATGGGGGAGCCTGATGGGCTGCCATCTATGGGGTCGCCCAGAGTTGGACATGACTGAAGCAATTTAGCAAAAGCAGTGGGAGAATACTGGTGTATGCTTTATTCTGAATCTTTACTGCATTTAATTTTCTTAAACCCAGTAACTAACTTCAGTGTGGAATTTTTACACAGGTTTTAGGTGGTTTAGTTAAAATGCATATTATTTCTGGTACATAAAATATTTTTAGTATATATAATATTAAATTTAATGACTTTATAGGCATTTGACAAATAGAACCTATGTTAAAATTTGATTCATTATTTCCTCATGTTGGATCCTGAGGAATGAACCTCACTATTCTGATGATCGCTTCAGTAATTAAATCTCTGTTGTTGAATTATCTTTTAGAACACCAGCATACAAAACATTTTTTAAGAATCAAAAATATTTTAATATAAATCATGTTCTACTGGGACTTCCCAGGTGGGGCTAGTGGTAAAGAACCTGCCTGCCAATGCAGGAGACAAAAAAGACCTGGGTTCCATCCCTGGATTGGGAAGATTTCTCCCAGGGGAAGAAATGGCAACTGGCTCCAGTGTTCTTGCCTGTGAAATCCCTTGAGCAGAGAAGCCTGGAGGGCTATAGTCCATGGGATGACAAAGAGGTGGACATTACTAATCGACTAACACCTTCACTTTCACACTTTCCTGTTCTACTGATCAGCTTATTAACAATCACGTCAACCCTGAAATGATGTAGGATTTTAATCACAAAAAAACTTACCTACCTTTACTGAAAAGACAATGCAGTCACTTTGACAACTGTACTTTCTTGAATTAGAGCAAAGTTAAAGTGAAGATGTTCAAACTTTGGTGGCCATCAGAGTTTATCAGGCCAGGGTCTAGGTGTCTGCATTTTTCTGCCAAAAATAAAAAAAAATAACAAAGGAGGGTGCTATTATCACAACTGCAGGGGAAAGTGGGGATAAGACAAGATGACAAGGAATTATCTATTAGGTCAGTTAGAACAAATATGGCATGAGGTCCAGTTGTACCACAGCCAGGCTCACTGAACCAAGACCTGCTGAACAGAAAGGGACAGGCCCTGACCGGACCCACCATGTGCGAACTGGGCTGAGCCTTCAGAGGGAAGTTAACATTTCAGACTGTAGGAATCCAGAAGTTATAGGGGCCTGAGTGCATTCAGATTCTTTCAGTCTAGGAACTTCTATTAACAGGAAAGTGAAGTATTATTTGATCAAGACAGGGTATATTTTGAAAAGAGTATTATGAAAGGATGCCTTGTACAATTTTGGTATCTGTTTATAGAAGGAGTATGCGGCTTTCAGTACAATATAAAAGTACAAATACAAAATAGGAAAATTATAACACACATTCATTCATTTTGTGTGCTTCAAGATGAAGCACACATTCATTGCTTAAGAATAAATTATGTTATGACTAATAATAAGTAAATGGATGGAAAAATCAAGAAATATAAAGCTACCGTGATTGACATAAAAATTACAGTAATCAGTGTATCAGTCTTTTGTTCATTTGTTTCCCAGAAAAGAAAAGGTTATTCATGAAAAATCACATTTCATACTGTCCTTGTAAAATTCTTTAATATTTCTTGAAACTAACTTCAGTTACACAATGAGCAAGTATGTTTACAACAAAAGCTAATTCTTACTAAGCTGTTGCTTGGAGGATAAGTGAGGTTTATGTTTATGAAATCTTTCTTACAGATAAAAACCATATGAAAATATCCCTAATACTTTGTTTTACACTGAGCATTATATGTAGTGGATGTGTAATTGTTATTTATGAATTGACTTCTTCATCTTGACCTTGTTACTACTTTGTTAACCACATAAGGTTTTTATTAAGTAAAAAATGGTTTAAAACAGAAAAATATTACATATTATAATCATAGACACTTTAAGCAAGATGTTATTTTCATGTTAGGAATTTTAGAAATACTGCTTTGCTTATTTTAATACAGAAAATCTAACAAATCACCCATTTCTAACATCTGAGGGTATCCTGCTGTGTTTCCTTCGGGCATTTTCCTACAGTTTTTATTTTCTGTGTTAATTCTGGATCAAACATATTTGTTTCATAAGCATTTTCTACAGCATTAACCCTGTCCATAAACATCATAATACCTACATAATTACACTCTTGCTGTGTGTGATCTGGCCTGCAGTCCCACTAATTGTTGCAGTTACTTTGGCAGAATATTTGATCAAATGTCCTCAACCCATTCTCTTATAAACCATTTTTTTAAAAGGTATTTTCTTAGGTACACTCAATGTATTTAACCTAATTTCACATCCCCTCCCAGGATGTACTATTGCAAATGGAATGACTACGGACCACTTTTACAGTTCAGGCTGCATACTGCCAGTACCTTTCCTACAGTGGCAATCCATAATGCTTCTCTAGAATGAAAATATCTAAGAGCAGGAACCTGTTTCAGTGTTCCCATGAGCTACTAGCACACAGAAAGAACTCAGTAAACATTTGTGACATTTATGAAAAGCAATGGAGAAACAAAATTGCGAGGCCGATATTCTAACATCTTGTTACTATTAATAGCAAATATAAAAGCATATATCCTGCTTCGGTAAACATGCTATGTCTTTAAATTTTAATTCATTTTAAGTTACAAGTTCCAATTCATTTCACTATGGATTTATAGTCTTTTAATTTTAATACATTTTGCTTTTTATTATTTAAAGCATAGTTTATGTCTATTAGCTAGACAAAGCCATTGCTACACAGACGGCCCTGAGTGGGAGGGGCACGGATGCAGACAGAGATTGGGGTTTGCTTGGTGAGTCCTGGCAGCCGAGGGGCCGCCTGACGCTGGGGTACCAGGCGTTTCTCACCCTGGGTCTCCCTTGTGGCCCCTTAAGGTCTCTGGAGACCCCTGACACTGGGCTCCCTCTGGAAGGAGCCGTCAAGGGCAACAAGGCCCTGCAACCAGATGTGTATAAGAGACAGCAGTGTATCAGTCTTTTGTTCATTTGTTTCCCAGAAAAGAAAAGGTTATTCATGAAAAATCACATTTCATACTGTCCTTGTAAAATTCTTTAATATTTCTTGAAACTAACTTCAGTTACACAATGAGCAAGTATGTTTACAACAAAAGCTAATTCTTACTAAGCTGTTGCTTGGAGGATAAGTGAGGTTTATGTTTATGAAATCTTTCTTACAGATAAAAACCATATGAAAATATCCCTAATACTTTGTTTTACACTGAGCATTATATGTAGTGGATGTGTAATTGTTATTTATGAATTGACTTCTTCATCTTGACCTTGTTACTACTTTGTTAACCACATAAGGTTTTTATTAAGTAAAAAATGGTTTAAAACAGAAAAATATTACATATTATAATCATAGACACTTTAAGCAAGATGTTATTTTCATGTTAGGAATTTTAGAAATACTGCTTTGCTTATTTTAATACAGAAAATCTAACAAATCACCCATTTCTAACATCTGAGGGTATCCTGCTGTGTTTCCTTCGGGCATTTTCCTACAGTTTTTATTTTCTGTGTTAATTCTGGATCAAACATATTTGTTTCATAAGCATTTTCTACAGCATTAACCCTGTCCATAAACATCATAATACCTACATAATTACACTCTTGCTGTGTGTGATCTGGCCTGCAGTCCCACTAAATGTTGCAGTTACTTTGGCAGAATATTTGATCAAATGTCCTCAACCCATTCTCTTATAAACCATTTTTTTAAAAGGTATTTTCTTAGGTACACTCAATGTATTTAACCTAATTTCACATCCCCTCCCAGGATGTACTATTGCAAATGGAATGACTACGGACCACTTTTACAGTTCAGGCTGCATACTGCCAGTACCTTTCCTACAGTGGCAATCCATAATGCTTCTCTAGAATGAAAATATCTAAGAGCAGGAACCTGTTTCAGTGTTCCCATGAGCTACTAGCACACAGAAAGAACTCAGTAAACATTTGTGACATTTATGAAAAGCAATGGAGAAACAAAATTGCGAGGCCAATATTCTAACATCTTGTTACTATTAATAGCAAATATAAAAGCATATATCCTGCTTCGGTAAACATGCTATGTCTTTAAATTTTAATTCATTTTAAGTTACAAGTTCCAATTCATTTCACTATGGATTTATAGTCTTTTAATTTTAATACATTTTGCTATTTATTATTTAAAGCATAGTTTATGTCTATTAGCTAGACAAAGCCATTGCTACACAGACGGCCCTGAGTGGGAGGGGCACGGATGCAGACAGAGATTGGGGTTTGCTTGGTGAGTCCTGGCAGCCGAGGGGCCGCCTGACGCTGGGGTACCAGGCGTTTCTCACCCTGGGTCTCCCTTGTGGCCCCTTAAGGTCTCTGGAGACCCCTGACACTGGGCTCCCTCTGGAAGGAGCCGTCAAGGGCAACAAGGCCCTGCAACCAGATGTGTATAAGAGACAGCATAGGTGCGGGCGGGCGAGCTGGGTCCGGGCGCAGGGCCCTGCGGCTGTGCCCCAAGGAAAGGCTGATGGCTGAAAACCTGGGCCACGAGCTCTTAGCAACCACAGATGTGGGGGCGGCTTTGACGGCAATCTCCCTTTCATGTCAAAACCACTTTACAGTGCAGTATATTAACGCATATATATATATGGAATTTAGAAAGATGGTAATGATGACCCTATATGCGAGACAGCAAAAGAGACACAGATGTAAAGAAAAGACTTTTGGACTCTGCAGGAGAAGGTGAGGGTGGGATGATGTGAGAGAATAACATTGGAACATGTATATTAGCATATGTGAAACAGATCGCCAGTCCAGGCTCAACGCATGAGACAGAGCACTGGGATAACCCTGCGGGTTGCCATGGGGAGGGAGGAGAAGAGGGATTCAGGATGGAGAGCGCATGTGCACCCATGGCTGATTCATGTGAATCTATGGCAAAACCACTACATGAAGTAGTTAGCCTCCAATCTAAATAAATAAATGAATTTACCAAAAAAAAAAAAATCACTTTACCTATGAAACAATTTCATTTTTGTCTGTAAACAAGTGAATTTGAAATCATGTCAAACCACCACGGCTCCTGCTCTCCAACTCCTTGCCGCCCCATGGACTGTACCTGCCAGGCACCTCTGTCCATGGGATTCTCCAGGCAAGAATACTGGAGTGGGTTGCCATTCTCTTCTCCAGAGAATATTCCTGACCCAGGGATCAAACCCACATTTCTTGGTTCTTCACCGCTAGTGACACCCGGAGAAGCCCATCAAACCACCACACAATAGAAATCAAATGAGAACTTTGGGAGGACAGTGGGAAAAAACTCAGGTAGCAAATTGCCTGAGAAAAGTCATCATGTATATTTAAATAGAGTCCACACAGGGTAAAGAATTAAAATATCATCACCTTGTTAAGTTGAACAGTGAAAATTTCTTTAAAAAACATGAAAGCTCTTCTAATGTAGCTTAGAAGCTGCTGAGCTCCTGGAATTATGACCAACACAGAATCTCATGCTGGAAAACTTCACGCCATCATTTTTTTTTATTAATATCACTGACAAAATCTAGGTGTTCAGGTTATAAAAACCTAATATAAATATTCATTTATTATTAATATACAAATATAAAGATATTTTATTTTTATAGGAAAATATACATATATACGGGCTTCCTTGATGGCTCAAGCAGTAAAGAATCCTCCTGCTATTGCAGGAGATGCAAGAGATGTGGGTTCCATCCCTGGGTTGGGACGATCCCCTGGAGAAGGAAATGGCAGCCCACTCTAGTATTCTCGCCTGGAGAATTCCAAGGACAGAGGAGCCTGGTGGGCTACAATCCATGGGATCACAGAGTTGGACAAGACCGAGCAAGAAAGCACTTCATACATATTTATGTAAAGATATATATCCCTAAATTAATCTAAAGAAATTTGTCTTCAGACATAAACTGCCGATTAGTAACAGAAAATGAATCCCATAGCTCCTTTCTTTGAGACAGAGTCAACCTTTTTTTAAGAATCTTACATGGATTGCTCTATGTGGAATTTATGACTCTTGTAATCTGACAGATGATAAATTACTTGCATGTATTTTTCACCTAAATAATTTTAATCCTAATATTTTTACTCTAAAAACAGTTCTCTGAAGAGAGATGTCAGCATCGCTAAATTGAAAGCCATTTCATTTGTTTTAATTTATACAAAACTGAATTATATTTTTGGCTTCCACTTAGAGGAAGGTCATTAGAGTGTAATTGTCCCATTAGCGACAGTCTGAAAATGTAGGCATGAAGCCATAAACTCTAAATTTGTTTCACTGGCCCTTTGGGGTTTGCCTTAATGGCTTCTTGTCTGTTAGTTTTCCAACAATGTTGGCCATTGTAGACAAAGATGAATCTGCCTGTATTGTAGCAAGACCAGTGACGACTGGTCATATTCACAGTAAGTTATTTTTTTTTCCAGTAGGTTCCCAAGTGAATAATTAATTTTAAAATGGTTAACAGAGTTTCCTGCTTAGCATCATGAAGGTGACATTCTTGATTCCGTTGTTGTGGTGGTGGTGGTGATTGTGCTTGCTTTTCTTCTCTCTCTTCAGTCATTTCTACCCAGAGATGGTTGTGGTTGTAATATAGTGAAAGAAATTAGACAGCACTTAATAAAATGTGTGTGTGTGTGTGTGTGTGTTGCTGAAATTCCTGAATATTATTTTTTCTAACTGAACTATCACTGAGCCATCAGGGAATATAATTAATATCATAAGAATGTGAGGTTTTTAGCTCTGCAGAGAACTGCAGCATGTTTAATCTGGAGAAAAAATTCTGGTACTCATTTTGCCTGATGTGTTTTTCCAGTCTCCTCCTAAAAGAGTGGCCACAAAGGACTAGATTTGATAGATAGAGTGCCTGATGAATTATGGACGGAGGTTCGTGACATTGTACAGGAGACAGGAATCAAGACCATCCCCAAGAAAAAGAAATGCCAAAAAGTAAAATGTCTGTCTGAGGAGACCTTACAAATAGCTGTGAAAAGAAGAGAAGTGAAAAGCAAAGGAGAAAAGGAAAGATACACCCATTTGAATGCAGAGTCTCAAAGAATAGCAAGGAGAGATAAGAAAGCCTTCCTCAGCAATCAATGCAAAGAAATAGAGGAAAACAATAGAATGGGAGAGACTAGAGAGCTCTTCAAGAAAATTAGAGATACCAAGGGAACATTTCATGCAAAGATGGGCTCGATAAAAGACAGAAATGGTAGGGACCTAACAGAGGCAGAAGTTATTAGGAAGAAGTGGCAAGAATACATAGAAGAACTGTACAAAAAGATCTTCACAACCCAGATAATCATGATGGTGTGATCACTCACCTGGAGTAAGACATCCTGGAATGTGAAGTCAAGTGGGCCTTAGGAAGAATCGCTACAAACAAAGCTAGTGGAAATGATGGAATTCCAGTGGAGCTATTTCAAATCCTGAAAGATGATGCTGTGAAAGTGCTGTACTCAATGGGCCAGCAGATTTGGAAAACTCAGCAGTGGCCACAGGACTGGAAAATGTCAGTTTTCATCAATCCCAAAGAAAGGCAATGCCAAAGAATGCTCAAACTACCGCA
>SJYX01020356.1:303134-320301 GCA_006410675.1 Oreotragus oreotragus
ATACATTTTCTGTCCTTTATCGAGCCCATTTGTGCATGAAATATTCCCTTGGTATCTCTAATTTTCTTGAAGAGATCTCTAGTCTTTCTCATTCTGTCTTTTTCCTCTGTTTCTTTGTATTGATCACTGAGGAAGGCTTTCTTATCTCTTCTTGCTATTCTCTGGAACTCTGCGTTCAAATGCTTATATCTTTCCTTTTCTCCTTTGCTTTTCACCTGTCTTCTTTTCACAGTTATTTGCAAGTCCTCCCCAGTCCTCCCCAGATGGCCATTTTACTTTTTTGCATTTCTTTTCCATGGGGATGGTCTTGACCCCTGTCTCTTGTACAATGTCACGAACCTCCATCCATAGTTCATCAGGCACTCTGTCTATCAGGTCTAGTCCCTTAAATCTATTTCTCACATTCACTGTGTAATCATAAGGGACTTGATTTAGATCATATCTGAATAGTCTAGTGGTTTTCCCTACTTTCTTCAAGTCTGAATCTGGCAATAAGAAGATCATGATCTGAGCCATAGTCAGCTCCCAGTCTTGTTTTTGCTGAGTATATAGAGCTTCTCCATCTTTGGCTGCAAAGGATATAACCAATCTGATTTCGATGTCCATGTGTGGAGTCTTCTCTTGTGTTGTTGGAAGAGGGTGTTTGCTGTGACCAGCATGCTCTCTTGGCAAAACTCTATTAGCCTTTGCTCTGCTTCATTACATACTCCAAGGACAAATTTGCCTGTTACTCCAGATGTTTCTTGACTTCCTACTTTTGCATTTCAGTCCCCAATAATGAAAAAGACATCTTTTTTGGNTTGGAAGAGGGTGTTTGCTGTGACCAGCATGCTCTCTTGGCAAAACTCTATTAGCCTTTGCTCTGCTTCATTACATACTCCAAGGACAAATTTGCCTGTTACTCCAGATGTTTCTTGACTTCCTACTTTTGCATTTCAGTCCCCAATAATGAAAAAGACATCTTTTTTGGGTCTTAGTTCTAGAAGGTCTTGTAGGTCTTCATAGAACAGTTCAAATTCAGTTTCTTCAGCATTACTGGTTGGGGCATAGTCTTGGATTACTGTGATATTGAATGGTTAGTCTTGTAAACGAACAGAGATCATTCTGTCGTTTTTGAGATTGCATCCAAGTACTGCATTTCGGACTCTTTTGTTGACCATGATGGGTACTCCATTTCTTCTGAGGGATTCCTTCCCACAGTAGTAAATGTAATGGTCATCTGAGTTAAATTCACCCATTCCAGTACATTTTAGTTCACTGATTCCTAGAGTGATGATGGGGGCTAATTGAGAAATTCCATCATATAATAAATAAAAATAAGCATCCAGAATAAATAATACTTCTGAATAAAAATTGAATATCTAATATGCAAACTTCCAGAAACCTCATATTTATAATCTCAGTATTGCCCTGATGATAAAGCTAGAAAAACATATCACAAGATGAAACAAACCTGAAGATCAAGATGCTTCCCTCCCTACTGAGTGAAAGTCTCTCAGTCACGACCAACTCTTTGGGACCCCATAGACTATACAGCTCTGAGCCAGAATACTGGAGTGGATAGCCATTCCCTTCTCCAGGGGATCTTCCCAACCCAGGGGTCAAACTCAGTCTCCCCTATGACAGACAGATTCTTTACCAGCTGAGACACAAGGGAAGTCCGTCCCTCCTGCAGAAATATACAAAAATTCTTAGCAACATTTTAGCAAATAAAATCCAAAAATGATGAGCAATTGTTATTTTATCTAGGAATGCAAGGTTAATATAACACTTGCAAATTAATAAACATAACACATCAATTAAATAGAATGAAGGAGAAAACAATATCAGCATTTCAATCAATGCAAAAGAAAGGCATTAATAATTCATTCATGATAAAAACTTAGCTCTAAGAACTTATTCTCACTCTGCCTAAAAGTGATTGTGAAAAAGATACAGTTAAATGTACACTCAATAATGAAATATTTAGTTCTTTCTATTTAAGATTAGAACAAGACAAGGATATCCACCCACAGTATTTCTGTGCATCTGGAGGCTCTCACCAGTATGGTAGGGCAAATAAAACAAAAGACATACATTTTGGAAAGGAAATCATTCAATTCCTTATCATCAAGTACTGCTGCTGCTGCTGCTAAGTTGCTTCAGTCGTGTCTGACTCTTTCACAAAGAGTCAGACAGGATTGAACAAATGAACAAGATAGTGATTCAAAAATTAAGAAATAAATCTTTACAGATGTAGCTAAGATCTGATTCTTATTTGTATTTCTTTCTTATCACTAAGGTAGTTTATCATCTGAAATGGGTATAAATAATTCACAGAATTTTAAGAAAACTTTTGCTACCAAGATGTATTACATATAGTATTTTTAATGCTGTTTAATTTACTGTTTTAAAAATGATAAGCAACACTTTGTCTATACTTTATAGCAAGACTGGATAATAGCTACCCAGATGCTGTTAGCACTTTTAAATGTTATAAGCAGTCTAGGAAGGATTTTCTTGTGCATATTACGAGCAGGTGTTTGTGTAGAGCAGACATCCACCTCTAAGCAGAATTGTGAATGGTGTAACATGTACTCACTGGGTATTTACACATTGCTCTCCAAAGTAATTTTGTTTGACAAAATATATTCCCATAAGAATTCCCATATGCCAAATTCCTTGACAATCTTAACTTTCTCAAAATAATTGTTCTTAATTTGATAAATGTGAAGCCTTTATTTCCCTGATTATATTCCAGATACTGTTTCCTTGAGGATCTTTTCATTTTCTTTGCTTAATTTTAGAGACTACTCTAGTACCAATAGTAAAATACTAACAGATATATAGCATATTGACATTTATCAATTATTATATTCATGACATATTTACTTCTAATATATTTAAAGAATTAGATCATCTTATTAATAAATATGGGCTTCCTTGGTGACTCAGATGGTTAAAAATCTGCCTACAGTGCAGGAGACTGGGGTTCCATCCCTAGGTCTGGATAATCCCTTGGAGAAGGGATTGGCTACCTACTCCAGTATTCTTGCCTGGAGAATTCCATGGACAGAGGATCATGATTCAGACATGAAAAGACCAAAAACATCAAAGTGTAAATTTCTAGTCAATAAAAGTCAAGAATCAATAATTAGTTTTCAAAATGAAGCATAAAAAAAGAAATTAGATTGGTGCCTCAAATAGATTAAGTGTAAAAAGATCCAGCAACTCAAATGCAAGATGATAACAAAAGCAAGAATAATTTCATCTGAAATAATATTATTGCATTCTATATACTCTGGAATAGTCAATCAGTTGCATTTTCAAAACTATCAAGGGACTGTGGTTTTATTCATGTGTAAATTTTTAAACCCTTGACACAAAGGAAATTCTCTAAGTGCAAAATTAATATCTTTATATGAAAGATGATTTTAATAAATCTGAATGAAAAATCATAACATTATGAAAAATATAATATGAAAATATGCTCTCAATGTTTTATACAATACAGATTTGAGGAAATTATTTCTTTTACTACTCATAATATAATGTAAACTAAACATAAACTAAAATGACTCAAATCTTAAATCCATATTTATATATTGTCTTGATATTCAGAATATTTTCCTTACAATAAATTGTATTGATTGAATATTTAATAGAAATGATTCCAAATGTATTTATTTGATGATTAAAAATAGAGAACAAAGAAGTGGTGTGCTTTTCTCATATAATTTGCATGATAAGTACTATTTTATGAATGCTTAGTCTGTTTTACAAATTATGGCATGGGTGTTTGTTTACAGCTTTTAAATAAAACTCAAATTTTTACCTATATCATGTTAATTGTTGAAATTAAAAGGTAAGGAATATCTTGCTAAAATAAATTAAATCTTCACCATTAAGCAGGAAGTAAATAAATTAACATGTTGGTTCATCACTTTAGTTGGAGAGTATTTTCTCAGGCCAGCTAATTTATTTTGCATATGAAAGGAGTGAAATAATACATCAAGGATGCTTTCATTAAAAGCAAACAATTTTAAAAGTGAAATTGAATTCTTGAAAAAAATTCTATGTGAAGTTGTCTCATATGTTACTTGTTTCTCTCACTGCTGTATTTAATATCATGATTTATATTTTACTTCCAGTAAATTAAATTTTAATAACTGATATCTTTTAACAGAACTGGCTCTTGCAAACCTCATTCATTCAGACTTAATGGCTCTACCTATGTTTTATGGGTGCGAGTTTAGAACCCCATCTCTTTGATTGTAGTGATTATGCTGCTCTTAATGGAATACTCAAGATAGTTTCCAAGACCCTTAAGTCCTTGGACTATGATAAAATCAAGTGAATGAGTGAAGTAACTTCGATTAACTGGGTAATTTCTGAAGAGATTAAGACATATGGAATACACAAACTTGAAAGTACCAATTAACATGCTATCTTCGTTCACATACAAATTGTTTTTTCTTTGCAAATCTCTTCATTAAATGATAAAGTAGGAGATGCACTATCTTCCAAAAAAGTGATAAAATTAAATATATATGAGATGTGGAAACAAAATTTAAATGTTTGAATAATGTTGTCATTTCACCACACGGGTGACTGTAAATGTTTCTGTTCAGTTCAGTTCAGTCTCTCAGTCGTGTCTGACTCTTTGCGACCCCATAAATTGCAGCACACCAGGCCTCCCTGTCCATCACCAACTCCCAGAGTTCACTCAGACTCACGTCCATCAAGTCCGTGATGCCATCCAGCCATCTCATCCTCTGTCATCCACTTCTCCTCCTGCTCCCAATCCCTTCCAGCATCAGAGTCTTTTCCAGTGAGTCAACTCTTCACATGAGGTGGCCAAAGTACTGGAGTTTCAGCTTTAGCATCATTCCTTCCAAAGAAATCCCAGGGCTGATCTCCTTTAGAATGGACTGGTTGGATCTGGCAGTCCAAGGGACTCTCAAGAGTCTTCTCCAAAACCACAGTTCAAAAACATCAATTCTTTGGTGCTCAGCCTTCTTCACAGTGCAACTCTCACATCCATACATGACTATTGGAAAAGCCATAGCCTTGACTAGATGAACCTTTGTTGGTATAGTAATATCTCTGCTTTTGAATATGCTGTCTAGGTTGGTCATAACTTTCCTTCCAAGGAGCAAGCGTCTTTTAATTTCATGGCTGCAATCACCATCTGCAGTGGTTTTCGAGCCCCCCGAAATAAAGTCTGACACTGTTTCCACTCTTTCCCCATTTATTTCCCATAAAGTGATGGGACCAGATGCCATAATCTTAGTTTTCTGAAAGTTGAGCTTTAAGCCAACTTTTTTACTCTCCTCTTTCACCTTCATCAAGAGGGTTTTTAGCTCTTCTTCACTTTCTTCCATAAGGGTGGCGTCATTTGCATACCTGAGCTTATTGATATTTCTCCTGGCAATCTTGATTCAGTACATGAATATAAAGGTATTTTCATTTCCATTTATTTATTTATTTTTGCCCATGCCATGCATCATGCAGGGGACCTTAGTTCCCTGACCAGTGATTGAACCCACACTCCCTGCAGGGTGGGCAAGGAGTCTTAACCACTGGACCAGAAGGAAGTCCTAAAGAAATTTTTTAATTTTACAAAAGTTTTGAAAATTACAGCAACAAAAATAATACATGAGTAAATACTTAACAAGAGGCTACATGTCTCTTTTGTCACCAAAGTTGCACTTGCTGAATCGTTAACCTTTCAAACTTTCTTGCTGATTTTTGCAGTGCTATTAATATATTTAAAAGCTATCATTTCTGAAAAAGTCTGAATACTAATAATTATTGCAACTTGCTCCTATTTTTCTTAAATATCAGCACTCTGATTAATTAAAGCTAAAACTGTGATGACTTTTTGCCTACAGTTACCTATGACTTAAAGTCATCTATTTGCTTAATAAACAATCTCCTTTAGAAACTGACTTTAAATTTAGGCCCCCACTTCTGAAACTGACAAGGATTCTCTTAAACTTAAATTACCGATAATGCTTCCCAGACAAAGGCTAAATCACATAAAAGACCTGCTTCCTTGGTCTATGACTCAAAACACAACACTTGAGAAGTGTGATGCTCCAAGGACAAAGCCTTAATTGGTATTCCATTTATTTTTAATTATGGCTACACCATAAGAGCTGCTCTATATCAAGCTGACACTATGTAAGGTGATATCAACCTCACCTCAAAGGTGTGTAAATGAGAATTCCCTTGTCATCTTGAGGGCTGGATTCCTGTAGGAGGTGGTTCTTTGTACCTGGTCATTTTATACTCCTCTGGAATTTCACTTCCATGTAAAGAAGTTGGTTTTGGAGATCAATGTTTGTTTTGAATTCTCTTTACTTGCTTCTAATGAGCTTCTTTCTGGGAGAATTAGTAGGACCTCTTCCTCATGAATCTCACAAAGAGTTCCTCAAAGTCCCTAGGCTTTGCTGGTGTTGCATTTGATTTTTCTTCGGCATGTTGCTTAAACCTATTCAGGATTTTCCTCACTCCCTCTTCAACATTTTGTGATGGGGAAGCCTAAATGAGTAGAATGTTACACAAGTTCCAACTAGTTATATATCAGGCATTACAGATTCTCTATCCTTCACGACCCCAGGAATTTTCATTGCTATCTTTCTTTAAAAAAATGGAAATGATAACAAAACCCATTGTAATATAACACTGTCTTCTCTTTTTGTATACTATGTTTGCCATATTCCCCTTGAATTTTCAAACAGAGTTACCATATCGTCACACAACAGACAAAGCATCATTATTACTCATGTTTACAATAACACTAAGTAGGTACTATTTTTCTGAAATCTATCCATATATTACTTTTTTTGGGTATCTATGCAGAATTTGATTCAAAGCTGTTAAATTAAACATCAAATGGTTATAGGAAGTAATGATTCATATGCATTTCTGTCCCTCACAATCTTTTCTTAGTACAATATACATTTAGACATTTGGTTAATTTTTACTAATGAAGAGGTCAGACAAATATAAACACTTTTCTGTTTTAGAAATGTACTTTAGCATAATTTACCATGCTGATATCTTGGTTTCCCTAGAAACTGTTAAAATGAAGTGGTTTTTAATGAAAGGAAAAGAAAATGAAGACATCATTTTGTACTTTAAAGATAAATAACCATAAACATATATATTTTAGTGATATGTGAACTTTATAATCCTATTTAGGAGAAATTATTTAAGATTGACTTTAAATTTTTATTAAGATCAATATTTCTTCTAACGTTATCAGTCTGTGGGAGAGGCAAACCTATGGCCTGATGCTGAGAGAGAAGAATTGTTTAGTCGCTAAGGCACGTCCATCTCTTTGTGACCCCCTGGACTGTAGCCCACCAGGCTTCTCTGTCCATGGGATTTCCCAGGAAGAACACTGGAGTGGGTGGCCATTTCCTTCTCCAAGGCATCTTTCTGAACCAAGGATCGAACCCACATCTCCTGCACTGGCAGGGAGATGCTTTACCACCCAGCCACTTGGGAAGCTCGAGAGAGAAGAATGTAGACAGGTATAGAGCACAGTGCCAGGAACCCACAGTGGGTACAGCCCTGCTGGAAATAGTCCCAGGCCAGAAAGGACCAGCTGCTGTGCCCCCATAGACTCTGGAGTTCAGCTCTAATTGCAGCTGCAATTGCTCTCCTAATCTTCTCGCTCCTGATCCCAACTCAGATCCTTGAGAAGAGCCCTGGTAAGAACTCTCTCCTGCGTACCCATCACTGCCAAGGTCCTGAGGAGCTTAATAAACTCTTACGCCTAATAAATTGAACTTGAAACTGTGGGTGAGGTCCTGTTGATTTTGATGCCCCAAGCGGTGTGTCCTGGCATTGCAAGAAGGTGAGGGAGTGGGGATAGAAAAGAATGAAGAAATCAACCTTCTTCTATCCTATGCCCACTGCATGTATCGAAGCCTAAAAGTCTGCCTAGGATGGGACAGGGAGAAGGGTAGGAGGAGAGAGAAGTTTTCTTGAGCGGGCTTTCATGTCACTAGCTTCATCAATACCTTCATTCACTCAGCAAATATTTATGGAGTACCTAGGATGTCACAGACACTCTTGCAAGGAACTGGGAATATAGAAGCGAATAAAAAGCCAATATGCCTGTTCCCCTGGAACAGCATTCTAGTTGAATAAGAGAGACAATAAACTGTGAAGAAATACAAAACAGAGCAGGGGAATAAAGATGCCATGAACTTGCTATTACTCAGATGGGTCAGGAAATACTTTTCTGAGCAAGAAAGCTGATATTGGAGAAGAAAACTAAATGAAGTCAGGCCTAAATAAATCAGAATGTTAGGATGACTATCAGAGTCTGACTTTTATCATCTTTGAACACCTAGAAAATCGATGGGACTTATCCTGTGATTTCTTTCAAGGGCAGGAAGAAACTGACAAAATGATTTTAACAGGGTGTGCTGGGAAAGAGTAAAGTTATTTTCTACTTACAATTTATATAGTGAGGCTTATTCAATAAAACTGCTATGTTTATTTAACAAACACATATCATCATAAAAGAAACCATCTTGTTTTTAAACATGGACTGTGAAAAATATTCTGCTGAGAGGTTTTTTAAGACATGTATAAAATAAGTATAAAATATTTAATCATACTGCTCTGATCAAGTTTGCATGCATTTTATGAATATACACTGTGTACTTGAGAGACTGCAAGGAGATCAGACCAGTCAGTCTTAAAGGAAACTGACCCTGAATATTCACTGAAAGGACTGTTGCTGAAGCTGAAGCTCCAATACTGTGGCCACCTGATGCGAAGAACCTACTCATTGGAAAAGACCCTGGTGCTGGGAAAAATTGAGAGCAGGAGGAGAAAGATGTGACAAAAGATGAGATGATCGAATGGCATCAACAACTCAATGGACATGAGTTTGAGCAAACTCTGAGAGATAGTGGAGGACACAGGAGGCTGGCATGATGCAGTCCATGGAGTTTCAAAGGGTTGGATGTGACTTAGGGCCTCAACAAAAACAAAAGTAACTTTGCACTTATAGTGCGTTCAGTACTCTGGAAGATCTTATGGGTAAATAAATATGCATGCTTTCAGGAAACATCTTTAATAAGGGGCACATTTAATGGGAGAACCTAGATGCTTTCGTTTATTCTACAATAATTTTTTGAATGTCGAGGATCCTAGAGTAAGATGACACAAAAATCATGTGGGGAAGTAAAAGCCTCATTTCAGAGTGATCATGTCTCCACCTTCTAGCAATTAGCAGACAATATATATGTTATGGGCACGTCAGGCCTTTATCAGAAAGAAAAAAAATATAAGAAATAATACGATAGGTGAGGAATTAGAGATTAATTAAGAGCTCTGAGCTTCTAAAAAGAGATGGTCTTAGTATTTGCTAGGGAAACAGAGAGCAATGTCAGAGATTTGTAACTCTGATAAGTGAGGACTGTGGTCTTAACCCTTGATGAAGCTACAGTACAAAGACTAAGATATAAACAATCTCTGCCTTTATGAATCTTAACCATATTAAATTTACAGAGGAAGCATGGCACAGTGTAGTGAATATAAACCTTAGCTCTGGAGCCAGGCTTTCTATTATAACATCCTAGCCGCTCCATCTACTGATTCAGGGCCTCAATTTTCTCATCTGTAAAGTGGATGCTCATGATAGTTCCCATTTCTTAGTGTTATTATGAAGAATAACTGTGTTAATTATTGGAAATGCCTGAGAATATGTACAGAATATGGTCACTGTTTGCTCAATATTAGCTATCATAAATAATTGATAGGATAATAAAAAATGAAAACAAAAAACAACAACAAAAAAAGATTGTGATACGTTTTGTTCTAATGATATATGATTAATGATAAGTGCTATAGCTGAAATAATTTGTGATGAAAAGTTCACAAAATTCAGGAAAGGAGATTTTCTTTATGCTGCAGGAATAAAACACAAAAGCTGGTCCAACTTGTTGGAATAAAATAGAGAATAGAATAATGACAACCTCTGGGATTTCCTTGAAGGTCAAGTGGTTAGGACTCCATGTTTCCACTGTAGGGGGTAAAGGTTTGATCCTTTGTTGGAGAACTAAGAAGACTCTTGAGAGTCTGTTGGACTACAGGGAGCTCAAACTAATCAACTCTAAAGGAAATCAACCCTGAATATTCATTGGAAGGACTGTTGCTGAAGCTGAAGCTCCGATAATTTGGCCACATGATGCAAAGAGCTGATTCATTGGAAAAGAGCCTGATGCTGGGAAAGATTGAGGGCAGGNAGAAGAATGTAGACAGGTATAGAGCACAGTGCCAGGAACCCACAGTGGGTACAGCCCTGCTGGAAATAGTCCCAGGCCAGAAAGGACCAGCTGCTGTGCCCCCATAGACTCTGGAGTTCAGCTCTAATTGCAGCTGCAATTGCTCTCCTAATCTTCTCGCTCCTGATCCCAACTCAGATCCTTGAGAAGAGCCCTGGTAAGAACTCTCTCCTGCGTACCCATCACTGCCAAGGTCCTGAGGAGCTTAATAAACTCTTACGCCTAATAAATTGAACTTGAAACTGTGGGTGAGGTCCTGTTGATTTTGATGCCCCAAGCGGTGTGTCCTGGCATTGCAAGAAGGTGAGGGAGTGGGGATAGAAAAGAATGAAGAAATCAACCTTCTTCTATCCTATGCCCGCTGCATGTATCGAAGCCTAAAAGTCTGCCTAGGATGGGACAGGGAGAAGGGTAGGAGGAGAGAGAAGTTTTCTTGAGCGGGCTTTCATGTCACTAGCTTCATCAATACCTTCATTCACTCAGCAAATATTTATGGAGTACCTAGGATGTCACAGACACTCTTGCAAGGAACTGGGAATATAGAAGCGAATAAAAAGCCAATATGCCTGTTCCCCTGGAACAGCATTCTAGTTGAATAAGAGAGACAATAAACTGTGAAGAAATACAAAACAGAGCAGGGGAATAAAGATGCCATGAACTTGCTATTACTCAGATGGGTCAGGAAATACTTTTCTGAGCAAGAAAGCTGATATTGGAGAAGAAAACTAAATGAAGTCAGGCCTAAATAAATCAGAATGTTAGGATGACTATCAGAGTCTGACTTTTATCATCTTTGAACACCTAGAAAATCGATGGGACTTATCCTGTGATTTCTTTCAAGGGCAGGAAGAAACTGACAAAATGATTTTAACAGGGTGTGCTGGGAAAGAGTAAAGTTATTTTCTACTTACAATTTATATAGTGAGGCTTATTCAATAAAACTGCTATGTTTATTTAACAAACACATATCATCATAAAAGAAACCATCTTGTTTTTAAACATGGACTGTGAAAAATATTCTGCTGAGAGGTTTTTTAAGACATGTATAAAATAAGTATAAAATATTTAATCATACTGCTCTGATCAAGTTTGCATGCATTTTATGAATATACACTGTGTACTTGAGAGACTGCAAGGAGATCAGACCAGTCAGTCTTAAAGGAAACTGACCCTGAATATTCACTGAAAGGACTGTTGCTGAAGCTGAAGCTCCAATACTGTGGCCACCTGATGCGAAGAACCTACTCATTGGAAAAGACCCTGGTGCTGGGAAAAATTGAGAGCAGGAGGAGAAAGATGTGACAAAAGATGAGATGATCGAATGGCATCAACAACTCAATGGACATGAGTTTGAGCAAACTCTGAGAGATAGTGGAGGACACAGGAGGCTGGCATGATGCAGTCCATGGAGTTTCAAAGGGTTGGATGTGACTTAGGGCCTCAACAAAAACAAAAGTAACTTTGCACTTATAGTGCGTTCAGTACTCTGGAAGATCTTATGGGTAAATAAATATGCATGCTTTCAGGAAACATCTTTAATAAGGGGCACATTTAATGGGAGAACCTAGATGCTTTCGTTTATTCTACAATAATTTTTTGAATGTCGAGGATCCTAGTGTAAGATGACACAAAAATCATGTGGGGAAGTAAAAGCCTCATTTCAGAGTGATCATGTCTCCACCTTCTAGCAATTAGCAGACAATATATATGTTATGGGCACGTCAGGCCTTTATCAGAAAGAAAAAAAATATAAGAAATAATACGATAGGTGAGGAATTAGAGATTAATTAAGAGCTCTGAGCTTCTAAAAAGAGATGGTCTTAGTATTTGCTAGGGAAACAGAGAGCAATGTCAGAGATTTGTAACTCTGATAAGTGAGGACTGTGGTCTTAACCCTTGATGAAGCTACAGTACAAAGACTAAGATATAAACAATCTCTGCCTTTATGAATCTTAACCATATTAAATTTACAGAGGAAGCATGGCACAGTGTAGTGAATATAAACCTTAGCTCTGGAGCCAGGCTTTCTATTATAACATCCTAGCCGCTCCATCTACTGATTCAGGGCCTCAATTTTCTCATCTGTAAAGTGGATGCTCATGATAGTTCCCATTTCTTAGTGTTATTATGAAGAATAACTGTGTTAATTATTGGAAATGCCTGAGAATATGTACAGAATATGGTCACTGTTTGCTCAATATTAGCTATCATAAATAATTGATAGGATAATAAAAAATGAAAACAAAAAACAACAACAAAAAAAGATTGTGATACGTTTTGTTCTAATGATATGTGATTAATGATAAGTGCTATAGCTGAAATAATTTGTGATGAAAAGTTCACAAAATTCAGGAAAGGAGATTTTCTTTATGCTGCAGGAATAAAACACAAAAGCTGGTCCAACTTGTTGGAATAAAATAGAGAATAGAATAATGACAACCTCTGGGATTTCCTTGAAGGTCAAGTGGTTAGGACTCCATGTTTCCACTGTAGGGGGTAAAGGTTTGATCCTTTGTTGGAGATCTAAGAAGACTCTTGAGAGTCTGTTGGACTACAGGGAGCTCAAACTAATCAACTCTAAAGGAAATCAACCCTGAATATTCATTGGAAGGACTGTTGCTGAAGCTGAAGCTCCGATAATTTGGCCACATGATGCAAAGAGCTGATTCATTGGAAAAGAGCCTGATGCTGGGAAAGATTGAGGGCAGGCGGAGAAGGGGACAACAAAGGATGAGATGGTTAGATGGCATCACTGACTCAATGGACATGAGTTTGAGCAAATTCAGGGAAATAGTAGAGGACAGCAGAGCCTGGTGTACTGTAGTCCATGGGGCTGCAAATTGTTGGACAGGACTTAGCAACTGAACACCGACAAAAACTAGGAAATAAGATCTCATGTGCCGGGCTGCCAGCCAAAAAAAAAAAAAAAAAAGCAAACAATAACAACCTCAATTGTTATGGACTGAACTGTGCACCACCCCCCCACCCCCCACGAATTTGTATGTTGTAGCTCTAACCTTCATTGCCTTAAAATGTGACCGTGTTTGGAGGTAATTACCTTAAAGCAGTAATTTCCTTTAAAGTGAGGTCCTGAGGGTGGGGGGATTTAATTCAATCTGACTGGTGTCTTGATAAGAAGTGGTTCTTAGGACAAAGAGAAATAGACCAGATGACCTCACAGGGAAGACTGTGAGGACACAGTGAGAAAGCCACCTCTGCACACCAAGGAGAGAGAGCTCCAGAGAAAGCAAACCTGCTGACACATGAATTTAGAACTTCCAGCCTCCAGCACTGTGAGAAAATAGATTTATTTCATTTGAGCTACTCAGACCGCAGTATTTTGTTATGGCAGCCTTAGAGGACTAAGATGTCAATAATAAAAAGGACAGCAAATCCTTCCTCTATTGCTGTGAGCTTCTTTCTCTCAGATACTGGCAAAGACAAAACCAAAAGTAATACCTTAGTTAATTCCCCTGTTGCTATTCTGGTAAAGAAGCAACATGGATAACTGGGAGAGAACCTCTCTAAGTTCTGGATGAAATGGCAACCCACTCCAGTGTTCTTGCCTGGAGAATCCCAGACACAGCGGAGCCTGGTGGGCTGCCGTCTATGGGGGTCACACAGAGCTGGACACGGCTGAAGTGACTTAGGAGCAGCAGCAGCAACACAGTGGTAAAGAATCCACCTTTCTGATGCAAGAGACGCAGGATACACAGGTTCTAAAAAAAAAAGCAAACAATAACAACCTCAACTGTTATGGACTGAACTGTGCACCCCCCCCACCCCCCACGAATTTGTATATTGTAGCTCTAACCTTCATTGCCTTAAAATGTGATCGTATTTGGAGGTAATTACCTTAAAGCAGTAATTTCCTTTAAAGTGAGGTCCTGAGGGCAGGGGGGATTTAATTCAATCTGACTGGTGTCTTGATAAGAAATGGTTCTAAGGACAAAGAGAAATAGACCGGATGCCCACACAGGGAAGACTGTGAGGACACAGTGAGAAAGCCACCTCTGCACACCAAGGAGAGAGAGCTCCAGAGAAAGCAAACCTGCTGACACATGAATTTGGAACTTCCAGCCTCCAGAACTGTGAGAAAATAGATTTATATCATTTGAGCTACTCAGACCGCAGTATTTTGTTATGGCAGCCTTAGAGGACTAAGATGTCAATAATAAAAAGGACAGCAAATCCTTCCTCTATTGCTGTGAGCTTCTTTCTCTCAGATACTGGCAAAGACAAAACCAAAAGTAATACCTTAGTTAATTCCCCTGTTGCTGTTCTGGTAAAGAAGCAACATGGATAACTGGGAGAGAACCTCTCTAAGTTCTGGATGAAATGGCAACCCACTCCAGTGTTCTTGCCTGGAGAATCCCAGACACAGCGGAGCCTGGTGGGCTGCCGTCTATGGGGGTCACACAGAGCTGGACACGGCTGAAGTGACTTAGGAGCAGCAGCAGCAACACAGTGGTAAAGAATCCACCTTTCTGATGCAAGAGACGCAGGATACACAGGTTCAGTCCCTGAGAGGGGAAAATCCCCTGGAGAAGGAAGTGGAACCCCACTCTGGTATTCTTGTGGAAAATTCCATCAGCAGAGAAGCCTAGTGGGCTATCGTCCACCAGGGGTTGCAAAGAGTTGGACACAACTGAGCACTCACTCAAAACTCACTGAGAGAGTTAAGTAGGGCCAGTCAAGTGAGGAGAGAGACGAAGGCTGTGCCCAGGTAGACAAAATACAGACCTGTATTTTGTGTGAGGTATGAAATGGGTCTGCTCAACAATAGAAGAAAACCAGTTTTGTGACTAAAGTTTAGTGAGGCAATGGAGGGTAGAATGAATGGGATGAAGCTAAAAGTCAGGGAAGACAACATATATAAACATAGTTTTTATAAATATATACATAAAACTATTGATAGTGTATATATACCAGATGCTTGACAAATTGTAGGTATCATACTAGTTTTATTATTTATCTAAAAAGCTCAAAAAATATATATTTTTAAATCTGTAAAATAAGATTAAAATGTCAGACAGAAAACATTAATGTTATAGAAATAAGACAAAGACTTTTATTAAAAAATATTAGTCATGGATTATGTAACTATAATAATTTTTTTAAAAATATACTTTTGGAGTGTTTTTTTTAATCAATCTTTTTTTCTCTCAGAGGAAATATAACTGATGACTGATATAGCAGATATTTATTTTAACAGCATAAGTTAAAGCACAAGATTTGATTAGAAGATTTTTTAACCATAACAATATTTTACATAAGAATAGAAACCCTGATGGCTCAGATCATAAAGAATCTGCCTGCAATGTGGGAAACCTGGGTTTGATTTCCAGGTTGGAAGTTCCCTGGGGAAGGAAATATCAACCCACTCCAGTATTCTTGCCTGGAGAATCCCATGGACAGAGGAGCCTGGTGGGCTGCAGTCCATGTGGTTGCAAAGAGTGGACATGATTGAGCAACTAAGCATAGCACAACAGAAATAAAATATATAATTCAACGAATATAGAGCCAAACAGATTTTTTGTGCTGCATCATTTTACTGACATGAATATGGCTTAAGAATTTGAATGAATATCACAATGTTAATAATTATATTTATCAATTATAGTTATAATTAGTTGTACATAAAATTGTTCATTGTACCTAACATTAATTATAAGGCCAACAATAATAAAAATCACTGATTATAGTAAAATATATTTATATTATGCACAGAGAATATTTGTTTAAGTTTACTTTTCTTGTTTTGACAGGATTCCAATCTTCATAACTTTAAAATTATTACTTATAATTTTATAATTATAATGTTTAAATAAACTTTTAAATTATAAGATTATAAGTATGTAATTATAATTTGGTCAAAAGTAGTATAAAGTTTTTTTATTCCTTGAATTATAAGCAATAAAATCTTCTATTTGAACAGACTTTATTTTTATTTATTTATTTATTTTTAGAGCTTCCATTTTACTTTATTTTACTTTACAGTACTCTATTGGTTTTGGCATACATTGACATGAATCTGCCCAGGGTGTACACGAACTCCCAAACATGAACCTCCCTCCCACCTCCCACCCCACATCATCCCTCCAGTTCATAAAATAAAGCTTGCATATATTTTTTTCAATGCATTAGAAAACTAAATGAAGTATCTGCAAATGGATAAAGAAAAAATTAATTTTGATGAAGTAATACAGAACAAAGTTGAAACAAATTGTATCTCTGCTATTTACTGAAAATTCTGAATTAGTTATTATGAATTTCTAGATAATTAATCCATATGGTACAAAATGCAAAAGCAGTCAGTAAAAAACTATGTCTAATCACACTGCTAAATTACCCATAGTACAAAGTATGTGGGTTGAAACAGGAGATTGAGAGGGTGGTCATGGATATCTTGTAGCTGGAGCATCTACTCACTTTTGAGAAATGGACTCTTCATTGTACCAGCTTCCAAAGCTATTAACTGTCTCATTATACACAGTCTCAATTTGCACACCGACAAACTGCAGTGTCTCTAGAGAAGGTAATGTTTGCTTTTACAGCAATGGTGGCTGATAGTAAAACTGGTATTTCATCTCTTTTTTCTATCACATACTGAGAATTATATTCACTACAATATGCTAAATATTCTTATGATTGCCACATTTTAATTGAATTGCTATATAGTTAGAGTTGTTAACAGAAAAATATGCCATAATATATTTAAGAAAAAGTACAATAATCTGTTATAAGATACAATCAGTTCAGTTCAGTTCAGTTCAGTCGCTCAGTCGTGTCCGACTCTTTGCGACCCCATGAATCGCAGCACGCCAGGCCTCCCTGTCCATCACCATCTCCCGGAGTTCACTCAGACTCAC
>SJYX01020356.1:323498-347528 GCA_006410675.1 Oreotragus oreotragus
GGCCACTGCTGAGTTTTCCAAATTTCCTGGCATATTGAGTGCAGCACTTTCACAGCATCATCTTCCAGGATTTGAAACAGCTCAATGGGAATTGCATCACCTCCACTAGCTTTGTTCTTAGTGATGCTTTCTAAGGCGCACTTGACTTCACATTCCAAGATGTCTGGCTCTAGATTAGTGATCACATCCTCATGATTATCTGGGTCGTGAAGATCTTTTCTGTACAATCAGGAACATTAAAATATTGTAGAGTTTATTTGAGCAAATTTTGATTCCAGTTGGGCAGTGTCAAACCAGGAGTGGTTGGGAATGCTGGGAACAGGAGCATTTTACGGGCTTTTGTAAGGCAGATACAGAATCAGCACAAGTCCAAGGGGCCGGTTTGTAACTTGATATCTTTCACTTTCGCTTTCTCCAATTTGTTTACAAGAATTCCCTCTGGCTTAGGTTTAGGTTTGCTTCCTAGGATACTAAGACTTTAGAGCTATTTCTAAAGGGCACTTGTTGCTTAGTCACTAAGTTGTGTCCAACTCTTTGTGGCTTGACGGGCTGCAGCATACCAGGCTCTGTCCTCCACCGTCTCCCGGAGCTTGCGCAAGTCCATGTCCATTGAGTCGGTGGTGCCATCCAACCATCTCATCCTCTGTCACCCTCTTCTCCTGCCCTCAATCTTTCCCAGCATCAGGGTCTTTTCAAATGAGTCAGCTCTTCCCATCAGTTGGCCGAAGTATTGGACCTTCAGCTTCAGCATTACTCCTTCCAATGAATATTCAGGGTTGATTTCCTTTAGGATGGACTGGTTGGATCTCCTTGCAGTCCCAGGAACTCTCAAGAGTCTTCTCCAGCACCACATTGCAAAAACATCAATTCTTGGGCACTCAGCCTTCTTTGTGGTCCAGCTCTCGCATTTGTAGATGAAAAATCTTAACTATCCAGTTTTTAGGGTCCATTTGAAGCTCAGATTAAAGACTGAAAATAAAGAAGCAAAAAAAAAAATGTGTGAAGAAGAAGACACAGCTAGTTTTACAAAGATAACAGATTTACAGTCTTGCAGTCTACCCGTGGAGTCTCTAAAGACAGGCAGCCAATTAACTGGCTATGGTTCTGCCTGGTTATTTTCAAGCTCTGTCCATCTTATTCAAACAGAATGTCTAACTGGCTTCTGGGCTTACTTCAAGTGCCCTTGAAATACTGAAAGTGATGACATTCTGTAATTATTTTCTCATTTCAGCCCAGTGATACTCAAATTTTTCACTCTTCTGAACTCAATTCCAAGTCTAGTTTTCGTAACTTTTGGAAAAAGACTAAAGGGAATTCTCAGACCAGGGCTGGTAGTGCTTGCTTTCCTTGTAGTATGCCTGCCATGGTTCTGGGCTGTGGTGATTAATTTTAGCGAATTTCCAGTTCCTCATTCTGTCTTCTAGCTCAAAGTATTTATGCCGTTCATTTAAAAAATACTGGTTTCCCTTGTGTCTAGTAGCTACTATGCAAATCCATGCAAATGTAAATTTAGCTTGTAGTCCTTCAATAATGCCCTTTCTCATTTCTCCTTGTATTTTTCAGGAAGAAAAAAGAAAGCCCATTTCTATTTGTGCAGTNTATGCCGTTCATTTAAAAAATACTGGTTTCCCTTGTGTCTAGTAGCTACTATGCAAATCCATGCAAATGTAAATTTAGCTTGTAGTCCTTCAATAATGCCCTTTCTCATTTCTCCTTGTATTTTTCAGGAAGAAAAAAGAAAGCCCATTTCTATTTGTGCAGTGCTCAGCTCTTTGCTCTATTGTTCTTTCCCTCTGAAGATTACTGTTAAGTGATGTTGGAAGTAATTACATCCCACTCTCTTTTGGCCAGAAAGCAGTTTTCAGATAGAGAACAGCTTGAAAAACATTCCCCATTACAGGGTAACTGTGTCCCAATGATCCCCTCTGTGCAACGGTATTAGATTTTTTTTCTCCCTAAGCCTGGCAAGGGCAGCTTGGACCATCTAGTTAATCATTTCATGCCCATTT
Source organism: Oreotragus oreotragus (assembly GCA_006410675.1). Classification (NCBI taxonomy): domain Eukaryota; kingdom Metazoa; phylum Chordata; class Mammalia; order Artiodactyla; family Bovidae; genus Oreotragus; species Oreotragus oreotragus. Next base: position 325,508 of record SJYX01020356.1, read on the forward strand.
ACATGTTAGCCACAGAAATACTGTCTCATCCCACACTTCACATCCTGAATCAACCCCCAGCCCCTTGAAACCCCTTTACATCATGTTACTCTGTCCCCACTCTAAACTGTTCTGCTGCTTATGGCTGGTGACATTACATTTTACACCCAGAGATACACTTACAAGTGTGTAAGATGTTTGTGCTAATGATAGCCCCAAGCCCTTTGGAATAAGAGCCACATTTCAAAGATCAGCATGTTTCCTGGAGCTGAGCTATTTGTAAAGTGTTTTTCACAGAATGTCACTTAATGCATTTTAAATTGAATTTAATTGTACCTAGGAAGCATGGCGCTTTTAAAATCACTCACGAGGAAATAAACTTTAAAAGTAGGTTAATAAATGAAATGCCCAAGGCAGTGTTAATTTCCCCTTCTCTCAGGCCCTGTGCAAACTCTGCTCTGAATCATATTTGCTTGCGCTTGCCTGTTTAGTTATTTGCTTTCCCTGCTGGACAATGAATTTCTTGAGGACGTGGGGCTGTGATCTTGATGTTTTTTTTTTTTTTTTCTCTCTCTGTTTTCTCCTTCATATCTTTATTGCACATGCTGACACACTGCCTAGATACATTTGGCATTAAGTGCTTCTTGAATGAATGATTAATTTAAATTTTAAGCATGAGTCTAAATATTTAAGTTCTCTCTGTGATCCCATCTGTCATGCCTTTGTCTACAATTAAGAGAAGAACCAGTCAGCAGCAGTCTTTATTTAAAAACAGGATGCATCTTTGCTTCTCTCCTCACCATGATAACCTAAGTGGGAAAACCTGGCAAATGATAAACTGAAAAAGGGGTGGTCCTCTTCGTCTTTCTCCTGAGCTTATGGATTCAAGCTATAACAACGGAAATATATGGGAAGTTCTATTTTTCTCTAAATCTCCTTCACTCTGCTTGGGTGTGTTTATGTCTTCTTAAAGGAGAACAGATTACCAATCACCCCATTTTTTTCTTTCATGGTGTAACAAATGTTTATAGAATTCTGACTGTGGGCTAGCTGTTACATGAAACATGAGGGCAGCAGCCCAATTATAAACCAGAGGATGATGTCTTCTACTGTCACAGAGAGTATGGGTCAGTGATAAGCCACACATGATGGTCTATCAAGTCATCGCATTATATCAACAAATATTAGTTCTTTAAAGAATTAAAAATATCCGTCCTTTACAAGATGAAGAAACTGAATCCAAAAGTATCTTAGACTAGACTCTGGCAAAATACCCAGGGCCTCTGGTTTGACCTCTAACTAGCGCAGCTCCTTTTTTTTATGTTACACAGCAAAGCTCCATCTCTTGTCTTCCTTAGAGACTCTCCTAGTCTCTCACCAGTTTTACTTTTCTATAGTTGGACTAGTTTATGTGTATGAGTTGGCTCTTTCCTACCATCTCTCCTTCCCTCCTTCAATAATGAATGTTCTGAAAGAAAGTGAAGTCGCTCAGTCATGTCCGACTCTTCGCAGCCCCAAGGACTGTAGCCTACCAGGCTCCTCTGTCCATGGGATTTTCCGGGCAGTAGTACTGGAGTGGATTACCATTTCCTTCTCCAGGGGATATTCCCAACCCAGGGATCGAACCCGGGTCTCCCGCATTATAGGCAGACACTTTATCGTCTGAGCCACCAGGGAATGTTCTGAACACTTACCCTAGTAGACATTTGAGATATAGAAGTGAGTGAAAGCAAACCCACAAAATACACAAACATTTTAGTGAGGACAAGGAGTTTTAAAAAAATCTACGTTAGTAGATATTACAATAGACCCATATTATACGGGTCAGAAGAAAATATTAGACCCATGTTAAAAGAGTTAAAGGACAAAAGAATCATTAGCCAATACTACACTAATTTGAAAAAGGTAGTCATGGTAACTTTGCTTAGAAGCAATGAATGAATGGAAGCCATATGCATTCAGTACTTGGCCTTATGCTCACTGCTCACCCAGTTCTGTGCTATCAGTATTGGGATTCTCATTTATTTCATGAGAACCTTGAGGCTGCAGAGATCTTGTGTAGTTCACTAGTTTCAGCAACACTTACAATAAGCATAACAGCAATACCTCAGACATCACTGATTTCCCTAGTTCTCCAGCTTACAGATGGCAGATCTTGAACTTCTCCACCTGCATAATCACTTGAGCCAATTTCTTATAATAAATCTCTTTTCCTTATAAATTCTCTCCAGATGCATGCAAATATTGCCTCATTTCCACCATGCTATTGGAAATGAGGCACTAGCAATTAATTAGATGAAAAAGGAAATAACAAAAGATTAAGGTATTAAATTACCATCCTCTCCTTGAAGTTAAATTTACTGTTTTTACTGCTCCTTTTTTTTTTTTTTTGCAGTCATNCATTTCCACCATGCTATTGGAAATGAGGCACTAACAATTAATTAGATGAAAAAGGAAATAACAAAAGATTAAGGTATTAAACTACCATCCTCTCTTTGAAGTTAAATTTACTGTTTTTACTGCTCCATTTTTTTTTTTTGCAGTCATTCTCAACCAGAATAAAATATTTCCTACTTTTTCAGGTATACTGACAACATTGTGGCCAACACCCATCATTTTTTGAAAAACTTTAACAAAATCTTCAAACTACCGTTCCATAACTTCTCTGCTCTCAAATTCTCTACATCTGTTCCAAAATGACACCAGGCAGCTGCTGTCCCAGCTAGAAATAACCTTTCTGTTATTTTTTCCAAAACAATTCTGCCTCTCATTTCTATAGATCTTTAGGTACATATTTATCCTCTCTTTTGTAACTTGGATTGAAGTAAAAATAACTGAGTATTCTATTTCACATTCTATGCAAACACTCTATCTTCTTTATGGCATGGTGAAAGAAAAAAAAATCTTTACAGATTTCTTTGAAAGTTTCATCATTGAGAAAGAACCAAAAATTGTTACAGAAAAATAAATATCAAGAAGCTAGCTACAGAGGGAAGTTCAAGACGGAGGGGGCATGTGCATAATTATGACTGATTCCTGCTGATGTATGGCAGAGACCAACACAATATTTTAAAGCGATTATCCTTCAATTAAAAATAAATTTTACAAATTTGAAAATCTAAAAAACAAAACAAAAGAAACTAGATTTACTTATACTTTTCTCCTGTTTTTTTTTTTTCTCTCTTTTGTAACTTGGATTGAAGTAAAAATAACTGAGTATTCTATTTCACATTCTATGCAAACACTCTATCTTCTTTATGGCATGGTGAAAGAAAAAAAAATCTTTACAGATTTCTTTGAAAGTTTCATCATTGAGAAAGAACCAAAAATTGTTACAGAAAAATAAATATCAAGAAGCTAGCTACAGAGGGAAGTTCAAGACGGAGGGGGCATGTGCATAATTATGACTGATTCCTGCTGATGTATGGCAGAGACCAACACAATATTTTAAAGCGATTATCCTTCAATTAAAAATAAATTTTACAAATTTGAAAATCTAAAAAACAAAACAAAAGAAACTAGATTTACTTATACTTTTCTCCTGTTTTTTTTTTTTCACCCCAACCTCTCCCCACCTCCCAATTTTCCCTCAGAGCTGAACTTTTTATAATAGAGAACAAACAGGCTATAAGGAGACAATTCAGTGATTGTGAATGTGGTTCCCCAACTTCTGTCAAATCTCACTTCCAAAAACACCTCTGATCTGTCTCTACGCATTTCATTGGCTGCCCTCTATAAGATTTCCTCAAGCAAACACACTATACCTTTTCTGCCTTTCAAATAATGTCCTAATGCCTTGAGTTTCTATTCAAACATCTCTTCCAATTTGCATCGATTTGTATTTCTGGTTTAAAGGCATCTTTCACTCAAGCTATATTCTGTTTCCTTTCCTTTTTCACTCTTTCTCAATGGAAAAATCTTTTTGCTTCATATTTGCATGGCATTTATCTCTTTGCATATGCTGTCTCTTTCCATCTAGATTACAAGCCTTTGGGCAGATACTCAGTCTTATCACCTTTTTATCTCCCAGAAGGTCTTTCATTCTCATCCTAGTAAGGACAATTATTAATAATATGGGGTTGTGGCACTTGTATAAATAAAACAGAGACTTTAGAAATGAAGAAAGCTACCTTAAAAGGAAACAAAAACTTTTTATAGGCCATTCTCTAATGATTTATGATATTCATTCTGTGTTAAACTTAATGGAATTCCATGGTAGAAGAGAAAGAAGACAATCTCCAGAATGACAAAAATGCCCCATATTCTAATCGGCCAAGTGTTCCTTGTGGCTCAGCTGGTAAAGAATCTGCCTGCAACATGGGAGACTGGGGTTTGATCCCTGGGTTGGGAAGATACCCTGGAGAAAGGAAAGGCTACTCACTCCAGTATGCTGGCCTGGAGAATTCCATAGACTGTATAGTCCATGGAGTTGCAAAGAGTTGGACACGACCAAGCAACTTTCACTAATTCACTAATATTAAGCATTTCTTATCAACTAGAACCAGTTGTCAATGATTATTTTTGGCATTTTATACTGTTTCTCTGAATAGTTAGGCTTACTTTGGCTGTGGTAACAGAAACCTTGTCGGTTCCAACAACAGACGAGAAGTCCTTGTTTATTTGTTTTTCTTTATGAAGCTAGAAGTCTGGAAGTGGGCAGAGCTGAGAACACTGAGCCTTTATTGGATTTTTCTTAAAAGTAACAATATGCCTGCTGCAGCCACCATAACTAACCGCCATGTTCATGTTTCAGCAAGAAAAATGGAGAAAAACAAGGAAAAAGTATGACACATACTTCACAAAAGAAAAAAAGGACAAATTCACAGGTATCTTCCATATATTTCTGATGATTGTAATTACAAATACAAACATCCTTAACTGCAGAGCAGGTTGGGGAATGTCATTCTTCAATGGATAGGTTGCTGTAATGAACAGAATCAGTTTTATTAGTAAAGGGAGAAAAAGGTGAATGAATATTATATAGAATATTTTGCATAGGATAATTTTGTCCCTTTCCTTTTTAAGTAAATTTACAGTTAAGTGGATAGACACCAATATACAAAATTCAAAGAGGGTCTTCAAGGTTATTGGAACTAACCAAAGTGCACCAATTTAGAAGCATATTCCATTTTTATAGACTTAATTCTTTTAGGGCAGTTTTGGAGTTTCAGCAAAATTGACTAGAAAGTACACAGAGTTCCCACACACTCAACAAATTACACACAGTCCCCTCCCACCACTAACACCCTACATCCTGCTCTGGAGTGGTACTGTTTTTACAATGGATGAATCAACATTGACATAGTGCTGTCAACCAAAGTCCATGGTTACATCAGTGTTCATTCTTAGTGCTGTATATTGTGTGTTAGTTGCTCAGTTGGGTCCAATTATTTTGTGACCCCATGGACTGTAGCTCACCAGGCTCCTCTGTCCATGGGATTCTCCAGATAAGAATACTGGAGTGGTATTTCCTTCTCCAAGTGGTGTATATTCTATGGGTATATTATGATATCTAACAGAGTAGTCTGACTGCCCTAAAGGTCCCCTGTACTCCTTTTATCCATCCTGCCCTCACATCAAACCACTGGAAATCCATTATCCTTTCAGTTTTGCCTTTTCCAGAATGTCACAGTCCTGGATTCATACAGTACACTTTTTAGTTTGGGTTCTTGCTTTTAGTAATATACAGTTAAGGCTTTTCTGTGTCTTTTCAAGGCTTGATAGTTCATTTCTTTTTAACACTGAATAATACTCCATTGCCTGACTGTACCAGAGTTAGTTCATCCATTCACCTACTGAAGGGCATCTTGGATTCTTCCAGGTTTTGGCAATTTTGAATAAAGATGCTATAAATATCATCTGTAGGTTTTTATGCAGATACATGTTTTCACTCATTTGGTTATATGTCAAATAGTCTACTTGTGGATCATAGGTTAAGGGTATATTTAGTTTTCTAAAAAATTGTCAGCTGATTCATCATATTTTAAATATAAATGTAGGGTACTTAAGCAGTATTATTATCTGATATCCATACAAGGATTAAGTAAAACTTCATCATCTAATTACTGATTGAGAATTTTTTGAGCTACATGAAAATTCAAATTGATTTGCTCCAGTTTAAGCAATAGTCTCATGACTCAGGAGCTTTCTAGACATTTTCTCATTAAAATATGGGTTTGAGATGTATCACCTCAGTATACCACCACATATAGGGACATCACAGAGACACAATATTGCTATTAGCTGTCTCAAATCATATTTAGATAATACTGCTGTAGAATGTATACTGTATATTCCTTATAGTGTCTTGTTTTTCTATCACCTTGAAATTCTGCATTGTAAAGAATTTCATTGAATTACAGAAATAAAAGGGAAAACCCTATCACTAAGAAATTATATAAAATAAATTTACACATGTAAGTGTTATATGGGATATTTCTCACTGTTGTTAGAATGCAGTCAAATGCATTTGACTTCATGTTGCCAGAGTATATTGTCATGGGGAGAATAATGCACACTGATTCAAAGTATGTGTCAGCAGAAAATGTCCTGTTTAGAAATGAGCATGACTACTGATGCATGCCCGGACATGTGTCAAGATGCAAGGTGTGGACTAGGGGTGAAACCCAGTGGAGATATTTATGGCTGCTTTGCTTGCACTTTCCTATCTCATTCTAGTGCTTTCATGTGTGGAATTATGAAGCCACAATGGCTTTTTAAAATACAGAAATATTCAGTCTAGTTTTCACATCCTTTGCTGGAAGTTAAAAGTCATGACTTCTTTCTCAGTAGTATTCTGCAAATTCTTGTTGTTTTTCACTTGCTTTTCTAAATTTTTACAAAGTACTTTTCCATTATAGAAACACACAGTGGTTTACAACTCAGTTAATAATAGCATGGTAACTATAAGATTAGGTACTAAGATTGAATGTGTATTTTCAAGTAATTCATTTATATAACAAATATACACCATCATTTTTATGCAACACACATACTCCTATACACTGTGAATAACAATGAGAAAAAAAAAGCATAGAGCTTAGCTTCAGGAAGACTTTAGTATCCTGGGAAGAAACCAGAAATTAAAGCATAGACATTAGGTGATGGACAGTAATGAGAATGCATAGGAAAGGCACTTACTGCACCTGGGAGGAGAGTGGGAGAGTATGAAGACTCACAAAGGCATCCTAAATGAGATATTCTAGCAGAAATATAGCTAACATTAAATATGATACAATATTTTAGTCATTCTGAAAGCAATATGGAACCTTGCAGTTCCTGTAATAAGTAAGTTTTGCAGTTGGGTCCAAAGTAATTTTTATCATTGGAATGCTCAATTGTTTTCTAGGAAAACAAGAAATTAGAAAACATGAAATAAAGCTGCATTCAAATGATAAGAAATGTATATTTACAATTATAAAATTGTAAAATGTAGGCAAAAATTACCTTGGTGAAAAAGTCTCAAATCTTTTTTTAATAGGTGGGAATATTCTAAGAGTGCATGTCAAAGATGTGTACAATTGGAAGATATATATAATTGGAAGAAATTCAAAGCATATATAAGTGAGTTAAAAGGAAATCTTCAATCTTCAGTTACTTCAGTGATCTATGTTACAGTTATTTCATGATACAAAGACTTCTAACAAGTGGTATTAGAACAAATATCATTATTAGGACAGAAGCTTTTTAATTTCAAGTCTCATCACAGAGCTCCCTATCCCACCCTTGTCATTCTCTGCACTTATAAAGGCACCCCCTCACTTATTGTCTGATAAGGTACATAATGGACTTCTCAGGTGGTTCTAGCAGTAAAGAACCCACCTGCCAATGCAGGAGACATGAGAGACTCAGGTTCAACCCCTAAGTTGGGAAGATCCCCTGGAAGAGGGCATGGCAACCAACTCCAGTATTCTTGCCTGGACAGAGGAACCTGGCAGGCTATAGTCCATAGCGTCACAAAGAGACTTGACTGAAGCAACCTAGCAAGCACCATGCAAGGTACACATCACTTTGGATTTGTATAACATAAAATATAAATAAATACATAAAAGAGAACAATTCTCTAATAGGACATGGACACAATATTATGTAAATAAACCAACTGTATGCATTCTTCAGTTTGCAAAAATGTTGAAAGCATTTGTATAAATAATCTTTCAAATTGATAACAGGTAAGGAGGTGAAGAGCAGAACTACAAGTTTTCCATCCTGAGTATTGGATACAGGGTTAGGGTTTCCCAGTAGTCATGTATGGATGTGAGAGTTGGTCATAAAGAAGGCTGAGCACCAAAGAATTGATGCTTTTGAATTGTGGTGCTGGAGAAGACTCTTGAGAGTCCCTTGGACTGCAAGGAGATCAAATTGCTCAGGCCTAAAGAAATCAACCCTGAATATTCATTAGAAGGACTGATGCTGAAACATGTTTCCCAGTAGTCATGTATGGATGTGAGAGTTGGTCATAAAGAAGGCTGAGCACCAAAGAATTGATGCTTTTGAATTGTGGTGCTGGAGAAGACTCTTGAGAGTCCCTTGGACTGCAAGGAGATCAAATCGCTCAGGCCTAAAGAAATCAACCCTGAATATTCATTAGAAGGACTGATGCTGAAACAAAAGCTCCAATACTTTGGTCACCTGATGCGAAGAACTGACTCACTGCAAAAGACCCTGATGCTGGGAAAGATTGAAGAAAAAAGGAGAAGGAGACGACAGAGGCTGAGATGGTTAGATAGCATCACTGACTCAGTGGACACGAATTCAAGCACACTCTAGGAGACAGTGAAGGACAGGGGAGCCTAACATGCTGCAGTCCACAGGGTCACAAGGAGTTGGACAAGATTCAGCGACTGAAAAACAACAACAAATGACATTATTTGATATCTTACTGATGCCAAGTTTTAATAGGAAACTGAATTCAGAGAGATGTTATTTACATTTATAAACCTGATAAAGCAAAGTATTACTGAAGAAGAAACTTATTTTAACTTTAATTAGTTTTAAAAGTAAGCACAAACCAAATACAAGCTCTAAAATTATCATACTTCCTGGGAAGCTAAGTACATCTGTGACACAAATGAAATATAGTTGCATGAATGTATGGTGACCTAGGTTTGGGAAGTCAATCAAATCAGAAACCCAGGTTGCATGTGCTTTATACTCATATTTCATTTTCTGAGAAAACATGACATTTCTGGCAAGACATTGAGTAATCTGTTTGCTCCCTATTTTCCTATATAAACTGCACAATAAATGATTTAAAGGTGATATCCCTGTTTACTAGAACATAGAGGATTAAAACTAACTCAATTCAGGCAATTTATTATGCAAGGGGTCATAATTTCTGAAGGACTAAATCTGAATTGGAGATAAATTTAGATAAATCCACTTCATCTCAACACAGCATTTCTATAAGCAAGCATTTGAAACCTGTGAGGAATTGTAATTTATGACAATTCTAAAACTATGACTTGGGTTTCTCTTAAAATGTCTTTGAAGATAGAAATCTGAAATAATTAACTAGGTAAAAGTATGACCTAAATAAGATTTGAGTCAGCTCCTCTATCTTCCTTAAAAGTTTGATCTAATAATGTTTCTTCCTATGTTTGAAAGATTAAGCAGGCTTTATATTTCTTGGCAATTTCGTCATTACACTTTTGTTGGATTTGGGTTTTATTTTTGTCTTTCAGGTGCATAAATCGCACAGCTTATTAGTCAGAGAAGCCTTTCATGTCTTTAATCAACTCTGAGTTTGAAAATTCTGAAAATGAATCAGACTGGCAGGCCTACTTCTGAAGATCTTTAAAATATTCTCCCATAAGGAGGATAAGTTGAAAAGATGGTCACTTAGCAATGATGCCTTTAGAGAAACATGCCTTGCTGAAAAATGTGTGCCTTAGTACTTTGGAATGTGTGATAAATAGCCTACTTTCATCAAAGATGTACCTTATGTCTGCAACCATGTCTAGAATATGAAAACAAAAGAGTGATGGCATTGCCAACCATTTGTCATCTTTAAGGTATTAACATATATTTCTTAGAGCACCATTAAATAACCACACTTAAATCTATCTAATTTACATACACACAAAACTGATAGCCACCTCTTGTGATGTTGTCATTTAGATAAATCTTTTAAATTAAAGAAAATAAATATAAAAATTATGAAAGTGAAAGTGAAAGCCTCTCAGTCTTGTCAGACACTTTGCAACACTGTGGATTGTAGCCGGCCAGGCTCCTCTGTCCATGGAATTCTCCAGGCCAGAATACTGGAGTGAGTAGCCGTTCCCTTCTCCCAGGAAGCTTCCCAACCCAGGGATCACACTTAGGTCTCCTCCGTTGCAGGTGGATTCTTTACCATCTGAGCCACCGGGGAAGGTACAGTTCACCTTGTTTGGGAGTTCGTGTAAAAAAATAAATAAATACAAAAGAAAAAAAAAAGAAAAAAAGAAAAAAAAATTTAAAAAAAAAAAATAAAATCAAGATTTGAATATCACATTTGTCTTTTACATGTTCTCTCAGCTTTTTAAATGTATTTAAAAATTCTATTATTTTTTTGCTGCACTGAATCATCATTGCTGAACGCAGACTTTCTCTAGTTGTTGTGAGTGGGAACTATTCCTCATTGGAGGCTCGAACTTCTCATTGTGGTGGCTTCTCTTGTTGATTGGGATGCGGCCTCAGAAGTTGTGGTGCAGGGGCTTAATTGCTCTGTGGCATGAGGGATCTTTCAGGACCAGGGATTGAACCCTTGTCCCCTACGTTGGCAGGAGGATTCTTAACCACTGGACCACCAGGGAAATCTCAGCTTTTTTTTTTTTAAATAGAGTTTAAAGTAACAGAAGTTTACATCTCAAAAAGTGTCAGTAATAAATCTCGCATGGTTTCTAAACAATCTCTATGGAGCTTTGGAAGTTAGACCAAAGTGCTCCTGAGGTGTAGGAGTGTGAGCATGTCAACCGAAAAATACTTCAGCCTGGTTTTAATCAGACAAGCGGCTCTTCCCCAACAGGCAATTCCATAGCAAATATCAAACAAACAAATTTTCTATGCTTAAAAACCTGGCATGGTCTAGTCAGATCTAGTTTCCATCTGGTTATACGATGGAATCACCAGGGAAATTTTTTAAAGTACTTATGCCTGACTCCTCACCCCTAGAGATTCAAATGTGAATTATCTTGGCCGTAGCCCAGGCATTAGTATACTTTTTCAGATAAAAAGATGTTTCTAATATGCAGTCAGGATTAAGAACTGATCTCATCAGAACTTCTTTATTTTTCAAGTAGGACCAGAGAGATCTCGATAGATAATAAAAATGTCACATACGTAATACAACACAATATGCATTCACATACACCTACTAATGGAAATAAAATGCACTTAGAAAATTAAAAAAATAATAATAATTCAAGCTTGACATTTTACGAGGAGGCAAATTGGATAAGATAATGTAATTAGCCAGCAATAAATCTGAAAGGAGGCAGAAAAAAGAAGCTACCTGATGACAGCCACATGGGAGGCTTTCACATACTGCAATTTATGACATTCTCCTTTATCTTAGGTTTATTGTATTATCTCCTTGTCTTTTCACCATCTGCACTCCTGGGACAAGAGGGCTGCTGGAAATCTTTTATAATTACTGCAGTAGCTCTAGCTCTAAAAGGAAGACAGGTGGGGTTTACGGGAGCAAAAAGGCAGTGCATTTTTCCAGACTGGACAGAGGAGTGTCCTTCTCAGGAGCAAGCACAGTAGGTGCTCAGGAGCCTCCACAGGCATTTTTGCTGTTCAGCAGTAGCACTAAATCTGCTTTCTACCCTCCCTCCAAGACATGCACGTGGGACGCTTCAGTGATCACGGCAATTTTCTGTGCATTAGAAGAGGTTTCAACTCTGAGTTCTTTTGATACGGTGGGCTGTGGTTCTTGGTTCCTGGAAGGTTACATTGATGTTTGGAATAGTACGGGTCTTCTCAAACTCTGCCATGAATGAGAATCACACAGAGAGCTTGCTATAATGTGAATGCTGACTCAGAAGTTATGGGAGGGGGGCCTGAGATTCTGCATTTCCAATCAAATCCCAACCTATGCCAATGTGATTGGATTGTGGATCATACGTTTTTATTTTTTTACTGGAGCATAATTGATCAACCATGTCGTGATAGTTTCAGGTATACACCAAGGTGATTCAGTTATAAATATACACATATTGGTTCTTTTTTTAAGTTCTTTTCCCATTTGGTTATTACAGAATATTGAGCAGTGTTCTCTGTACTATACAGTAGGTCCTTGTTGGTTATTTACTTTAAAATAGCAGTGTGTCCTTTGACAGAGAAAATGGTTTCTTTGCAAGCAGTCCAAAGATGTGCCATGGAGTTGCAGCCTACATTCTGGTCTCTGCTCCAGCGCTGTTGCACTTATACAACAGGGTGTGCATCCACACCTTGCTGGGCTTTTCACATCCTCCTCCTCCTCAATAAAGAGTCTTCAGGCTTCCTGTGCAATAATTAAGCAGCATCTCTGGTTCCAGAGTCTCTTCATGATCTGGCATTGGGACGTATGGAGCATGTGGCCAGTGGTTGCTGGTGACTACGTGAGATTGGCCAATCGAGTCTCTGTCGAGGCTGTGCATTCAAGGGACAGACACAGGCAGCATCTGCTCTGACAAAGCCCCTGAACACCTGCTAGATTTCTCTGTGGGGTCAGGGAAGAGACCATCCTCCGGAAGGTGCCAGGAGAAGTGGAACTGTTACGTGGATGAGCAGTTCTAGCCCAGGGATGGCAGGTTGGCATGTGCCAGGGATGGTGGCAGAGGCCACCTCACTCCTGGTGACAAGCTAGTGTTTCTGCTTCATGTGTCTTGTCAGTTAGCTGTTCCACCTTTCCACCATCAGAAGAAATGAAGGGTGCATGTTTGAAAGGAGCATTGGGGGCTGCTTCTCTGTTCTCAAGGGTTCTCCCTCTTTTAGGTCTAAATGAAACTGGCAATAAAGGAACACATGTCAGGAGAAAAGGTTGGGCTCTGGCTTGGCCAGAGTCAAAAAGGATAAACTTGAAGCCCCAGCGAATAAACCTGAGGGTTGCTATAGTAACCTTAAGAGTTGGGCCGGAGCTGGGACAGGGGTTCTTTCCTGGGCTAAGGCTGAGGCAGACCCGGGGAAGCAGCCGTCCTCTCCTCGTCCAGCTGAACTGAGGGAAATACAGAGCAGAGGGGAGGATGAGAGAGTCCCTCCCAGCGCAGCCTCCAGGTGGGCCTCGGAAGGTGGGTGAGGGGACCTTTAATGTGCTCTGGGATCTGAGACTTGAGTAGGAAAGGAGTGGGGTGCTACAGCCTCTGGAAAGAACAAGCTTTGTGGTGAGTCAGTCATGCAGTCCTTAGCTTTCAGGGTGCACATGACTACCCTTTGTCCTTGCAGTGTAGTAGTCAAGCCAACAGTCACAATTGCCTGGTGACATCTTCATCATTATACTGGCTTCCCAGGTGGTGCTAGTGGTAAGGAACTTGCCTGCCAACGCGGAGACATAAGAGACGTGGGTTTGATCCCTGCTTTGGGAAGATCCCCTAGAGGAAGGCACGTTTACCCACTTCAGTTTTCTTGCCTGGAGAATCCGATGGGCAGAGGGGTCTGGCAGGCTATAGTCCATGGGGTCACAGAGAGTTGGACACAACTCAGGCAACTTAGCCCACACACATATACATTTATACATATATATACCTTTATATATATACATTTATACATATATATACCTTTATATATATACATTTATACATATATATACCTTTATATATATACACTTACATATAGGGGCTTCCCTGGTGGCTCAGATGGCAAAGTGTCTGCCTGCAATGCAGGAGAACCAGGTTCAATCTCTGGGTTGGGAAGATCCCCTGGAGAAGGAAATGGCAACCCACCCCATATTCTTGCCTGGAAAATTCCATGGATGGAGGAACCTGGTAGGCTACAGACCATGGGATCACAAAGAGTTGGACGCAACTGAGTAACTTCACTTCCACTTTCACTTATATATATATATTATTCCCCCACCTTTTAAGTCCCCCTACTCTCTCCCATTATTCCACTCCTCCCCCTCCCTTTTTCTTCCCATGGAATCAGTGATGTGATCCAATGTCTTTCTCTCGTGGAACGGGAGTTTAATCATCTTATTTATTTACCTTTCTAACTTCTAGCCCAGAGAGTCTCTGAAATATTCTTGAGACACTTTAGTTACATATACAGAGTAGAAACACTTATTTATTAGTTTGGAAGTCTATGTGTAAGATATAAAAATGAAGAGAATGTTGCTATGTTTAAAAATATATTCTGTGTTCAGAAATAAAATATGTCAGGAGATGCAGATCCTCCTCTGTACTTATTTACTGAAACTGTGCTTCCTCTAATACACTAAGTCATTGATGCCACATCTAATACTTTACAATACTAAAACTTTACAATAAAAGGTTTCTACTATTTTTACCAGGATTGAGAATCTGAAAGAAAACATGGTGTGTGGGTAGAAATCTGGGGTTTCAATTGTAAAATAAGTAACTAAGAACCAGATCATAGGCAAAGGTTGGTGTACTCCAGGGGAACTGGTGAAAAATAACCAATTCCTTATATAGTTGTTGTTTAGTTGCTAAGTCATGTCTGAGTCTTTGTGACTCCATGGACTGTAGCCTACCAGGCTCCTCTATCCATGGGATTTCCCAGGCAAGAATACTGGAGTGGGTTGCCAATTTCTTCTCTAAATTCGTTCTGAGTCAGGATTTTTACAGAAGCTCTTCCACACTTTGTGCCTTTAATTATATGACCGTCTCTTTTTTTATTTCCCTTTACTGTTTAGTAAAAACATTAACTCCTACATCAAGGTCAGTTAGTTTTTAAAGGAGACCAAAGAGAAAAATTTTTATACTTACACAATGTTGAATTGATCATTTATTAATTTGACCTTATTGTAATAATGTAGTTCCAACCATATAAAATTTTCATTATTGTTAGTCGAAATGATTGAATATGTTAATAATGTTTAACTACTAATTCCAAAGGAAGTCAGGAAGACAGGGATCAGCAATTTGGTTAGTAAACAGCTTTGCCACTTTGTAATCTATTTTACTTTAAAATAGATGTTGATACTTGTTATGCAAATTGTCTCTGAATAAGACCTTAATGAAATTCAGTTTCTATCCTCTATGGGACATTCAAGGGAAAATGACCTTGTTTACTGCACATCAAATAAAAATGTTAACAAAAAACTACTTTACATACCAACTATCAATAACCAAAGTATGCATATGTCCTGATCTGAGGCTTTCTTGCTCTTCTTTCAAGACATTCTAGTTATTGAGTATCAGTCTTGGAGAATCCTTACCTGGAAATCTTGGAGTGTAACCTCAGGCTTCTTAGGTGGCGCTAGTGGTAAAGAACCTGCCTACCAATGCAGGAGACGTAAAGGGACGAGGGTTCGATCCCTGGGTCAGGAAGATCCCCTGATCCCTGGGTTGGGAAGATCTTCTGGAGAAGGAAATGGCAACCCACTCCAGTATTATTACCTGGAGAATCCCATGGACAGAGGAGCCTGGCAGAGTACAGTCCATGGAGTCACACAGAGTTGGATATGACTGAAGCAACTTAGCACAGAATGTAACTCACCAAAAAGTCCTGACTAGCTGGTGAGAAGGGCAAGAGGAAGACTAGAGAAAGAATATTTACTGATGATCCTCTAGGATTTCACCCAAAGGACCTGAGAATTACTACTTCAAGGTTCTTTGAAGGCAGACAGGTAGTAAAACCTTGACTTTCTCTAAGTCTAAATAAGTCCCCAAGATACAGTATGGTATGGTCCTGGTCTCTATGTACTTTATTTTTTGCTGTTCTTGAAAGTTTCCAACTTTCTCAAGACAATATTCTTCTTAAAACCTTTAAAGGACTTTATTATCCGTGCATGATGATATTCTTCATTTTTAAGAAATTTTATTTAAATATATTACTTTTATGTCTTTTGTCAGTTAAATTATTTTTCATAACCATAATTTACCCTGGGAATTTTTTCAATCTGATAATGACAACTCAGAGTTGTTAAAGGCAGTTAACGCTTACTCATATTCCTAACAACTACCAAGGTGTGTCCTTATTAGACTCCAATGCTCGCACTGTTGTGTTTTATTACCTAAGCAGGGAAGTAAAAAATTAGTGCCTAATACAATTGGACAGCTTCATTGGTTTTATGTAGTGAATTGCTCAGAAGATGAACATTACCAAGCCAGGAAATTCTTATTCTTTTCAGAAAAAGATATTCACAAAGGGGTAAATGCCAATTTAATAACTAAATGAGGAGAAAAACCTTCTGAAAGCAAGCGTAAAGGATTACTAGACTCTTTATCATGTCCTTAATCAGTGACATTTTAGCCAGCCCTGGAGACGGAATGAATGCAACAACTGATAAGAAGAGTGGATAATTCTCAAACAGATTTAAAATCCAGTGTTGCCTCCCCTCAATGTGTTAAGTAAATAAATATTTATGGGGGGTTAAATTTATAGTATGTCCGATTAGCATTCAGCACACAAAATAAACAGATACTTTCTAAAATAAAAAAGTCAAGAGTCAAGTGGTTAGTCTGGCGGAGGCAAGTGCACCGATAGGTTTATTTCTAGAAGAAATGGTCAAGCAGTATGGAGTGATCGAAGGGAAATTAGGGGCAAATGGAGACAAGTTTGAGGCTTGGAACAGGAAGTGGTATTTGAGCAGAAACTGGAAAGCTGTGTAGATACTTCCAGCAGCATGAGGTACAGGAATATTTTTGACACAGAAGGAACTAGATGTACAGATGCACAGGGATGGGAGATGCAGGCACTGTTAGGAGCCAGCTTCAGTGATGGGCGTGAGGGATGAGTCAGCAGCAGGATTTATCTGTGCAGTGCGTGTGTGCTCAGTAACTCAGTCCTGTCTGATTCTTTGCATCCCCATGGACTGTACCGTGCCAGACTCCTCTGCCCATTAATTTTTTCCAGGCAAGAATACTGGAGCAGCTTGCCATTTCCTACTCTAGGACTTGAACCCAGGGATTGAACCTGTGTCTAAGAGATTAGCAGATAGATTCTTTACCACTGCACCACCTGGGAAGCCCAGCATAGGGACTTTGTTAAATACTTTGCTTGCATTATCTTCTTTAATTATAAGAACAATTCTATGAAATAGGTACTAACTTTACCTCCATTTTGCGGCAAGGAAAATAAAAGGCTGAAATATAGATATCAGAGTCCTGAAACTCTTAACTTGAATGGTGAAAGTTCTTGTATGGCAACAAAGTAAGTTTTGATTACTTTTTTCTCTATAAAGGGATAATGGTAAATATTGCAGGCTTTGGCAGTTGCACGGGGATCCTCCCGTTTGTTAATTTATGTTGTAAATTATATCTTGTTCCTCCTTCTCTCTGCACTCTCCCTCCTCTTTCCTCTTCCCTTTAGGACTGTAAGAAACATTCTTAGGTCATAGAATGAACAATAAGCCATGAGCTACGTTTGGCCCTAGAGCCCTAGTTTCCCAAGGATGCGTGTGTGTGCTCACTCAGTCATGTCTGACTCTGCAACCCCATGGACTTTTGCCAAGAATCAGTCAGTCAGTTCACTTGCTCAATCATGTCCAACTCTCTGGGGCCCCATGTACTGCAGCATACCAGGCTTCCCTCTCCATCACCAACTCCAGGAGCTTGCTCAAACTCAAGTCCATCAAGTTGGTGATGCCATCCAACCATCTCACCCTCTGTCATCCCCTTCTCCTCCTGCCTTCAATCTTTCCCAGTATCTGAGTCTTTTCCAAGGAGTCAGTTCTTCACATCAAGTGGCCAGAGCATTGGAGTTTCAGCTTTAGCATTAGTCCTTCTGATGAATATTCAGAGTATTCAGGTTGCCAAGGGTAGCCTGGGAGGATTTTGAGGTGAGGAAAGAGGAAATATGAATTACAATCTAAATATACAACCAGGGCTAGAATGTGGAAGTTTCCAAGGTGATGCTAGTGGTAAAGAACCCACCTGCCAATACAGGAGATACAAGAAATGTGGGTTTGATCCCTGGGTTGGGCCAGGAGAATTCCCTGGACAGAGGAACCTGCCAAGTTACTGTCCATGGGGTTGCAAAGAGTTGGACACGACTGAAGGAACTTAGCATACACGCATAGTGTAAGTGGGCGAAATATGATATAAAACAGAGCTATAAATTGTCCTGGTCAGATATCATGAGGTCAGAATGGAGAGACAGTGAAATTCAAGAGGACTTTAGTAGTTCATTGTTTGCAAGATATGAATGAGAGCGAAAAAAAAAAAAAAACCAGTATAGATCATATATGTCTGGACTAGGCACACCAGTGGATGAAGAGTGGGTGGGTCACACTTGGTTTTCCTCCAGATACTCCAATCCTTGTTCTTAATGGTCTACAGAGCAGGATGGGGCTCCCTCAATTTTCTGTGCCCTCATAATTCAGCAGAGGTTATAAAGACAGTTTGTATTTACTACAGTCTTGTGAAAAGTACATGAATAAATGAGTGAGTGAATGCTTTCTTCCCTAAGGGGAAAAAATTAAATGATTATTCTGAAAAAGAATTGCTAACAAAAATAAAAGCTGCCAAATATGAGGTTTTTATATACATGTCTTTTATCCAACCACACTCTGGGTCTTTAGTGGAAACTGTGAACTTAGATATCAGAAAGAGAAAAACACCTGAGTTTAGATCAAAATGATGATTTTAAATTGGAGAAGTACTTAAATAAAGCACCGTGGGGCAGCCTTTTCTGATCCACACTTGACATCAGTTTAAAAGATGATTCAATAGCGTAGGGGACAGCTGACTTAGAGAGTTAGGAAAGGATGTCAATAATTTTGTGAGATACCAAGGTTTCTCTGGTAGCCCTCACATCAAGTTGACAGGGCAGATAGAGAGAGATCTGAATGAACATCTTATCAGAGCTCTTGTCTGTGTTTTAATTTATTCCGTAAATACTCCTGATATTAACCTCACGTATATAAACATGAAGTCTAGAAATTTGTTAAAGCTTGTATCAGTCTTTAGGAGTTTTTAAACTGAATAACTTTTCAAAAATGAAATTCTTCCTCTTTGGAGTAGTGGCCATTTTATTTTTTTATCATGTCCTTGGATGTGAGTTTCATTAATAACGTTAACATTCATTTTGTGTAATAGTTCTATATAGTTACTAACCCTGCTTGAAATATGAAATCTTAAAAAAAAAATGTGACTCTGTTTATTACAAATTTTGAGACCAGTTGCTTTTCATCTCCAAATCTGTTGAGTTGGATGGATTTTCCTCTGTTTTCAGCTTTGACACATAATGATTAATTTTCTGGATCCCTGTTAGAAGAATTAATTGAGATCTTTCCAACTGACAGGCACTGTTCTGTGCAGTGGTATTGCATTTATAAATAGGAAAAGGGTAGAGCAGAGTTCTGAACACATGAATTTTACATGCTAGAGCCAATCTGTTCAAAACAGTAGCCACTAGCCACTGCTGCTGCTGCTGCTAAGTCACTTCAGTCAAGTCTGGCTCTGTGCGACCCCATGGACAGCAGCCAACCAGGCTCCTCTGTCCCCAGGATTCTCCAGGCATGAACACTGGAGTGGGTTGCTGTTTCCTTCTCCAGTGCATGAAAATGAAAAGTGAAAGTGAAGTCGCTCAGTCGTGTCTGACTCTTAGCGACCCCATGGACTGCAGCCCACCAGGCTCCGCCATCCATAGGATTTTCCAGCCACTAGCCACAAGTGCTATTATTTAAACTAAATAAAGTTAAAATTTGGTTCCTCAGTCATATCACATTCCAAGTGCTCAAAAGCCATACATAACAAGTGCTATCATATCGGAAGGTGAAGATTTATAACCTTTTGCTGCGTGTGAGCTTACCTATATTATCTCACTTAAAGCTTTTGTAAATGAGTTTCATGAAGGGAATGAACCATGACATATTTCAGCCCAGTTGCTTTCTGTAACTGCTACATCAGTAGATTTCATATATCCTTACAAATGACTTTTGATTCATTTCTTTGTGTCTCTTTTTATCTCTTCCTTAAAGAGTATTGGTGGAAACAATTAGCTGTCTGATGTCCTTAGTTTTCATAACATTCACATTAAGCTCTTGTAAACCTTTACAGAGTACAAAATCAATGTTGAGACTCTGTCAGGATTATTTTGTCTGCTTCTTTTAAGTGAGCTATTGAATGCACCTCAAGTAATTCCAGTGCATGTATGAGAGAAGAAACTAAATCAAAGTCTGAGTCTAGAGGCTGAGAGATGAGGCTGATCATTAGTAATCCCATAAAAGGAAGCTGGGATAAAAGGGCAAGTAATCTGAAAAGCAGACAAGCATGAAGATCTGAAGATAAACATTCTGAGAATGTAAACAACTTGTTTAGAAAAGAAAGAAAGAAAGAAAAGGCATATGCCAAAAAATTAAGAAGCTCAGAGGCATAGACAGATTAATTGGATTCACAGAGAAAAAGGAATCACGGAGCTGTCATATTCAGTCAAGAGATAAAATGTTGTTTGGATCTATGATAGGGAGAAAGGCATTAAAGCAATAGGAAGGGTCTGTGCATGTCAGCACCATCCTTTCAAATCTCATGGCTTAGACATAATCACACCAATTTAAAGCAAGTGGCAGTTACAACTCTGGAAATTGACTATTTGGAGATCTCCATCACCCTTGGGTGACATATTCACAGCTTCCAGATAGGGCATTATGTTGAGGGACATATCATAAATAAGAATAGCACTCCAACATGACTCAAATAATTCAACAGTATTCGCCTACACATAGAGGAGAAATTGTTCCCATTCAGACAGGATGCCAAATAATGGAGGGAGAGAGAATGAACATCACAGAGCAGTCGTCTTAGGAATGTGAAACATAGCCCAGCTGGTGAGAGACAATCAAACCCCATGAGCAAGTCAGGTTAGCAGGACCGAGAACACTGTCTCTTGCCTCCTTTTAACCTGCTGAAAGAGGTGCTCTGCTAGGTTGGAACAAAAGCTTGAATAACTCAACCTGAGAATTACAAAATAGTTTCTCTCTTTGTCCTAACATTAGTTTTGCTCAGGCTTCAACATATTATTATGTTCCTTTCATTTTCTTCCTAAGACCTCAAAATTTAAGTACTTTGTAATATCAGTATATTTTTTACACTTAAGAAATACTGTTGGGAATTTGATGGTGTCCAGGAATTTAGATACACCAAAAGTCCTATCCTGATTTTACACCCTCCTATATGATATTGTTTTGATCTTCCCTGTAGCTCAGATGGTAAAGAATCTGCCTGCATTGTGGGAGATGCAGGTTCGATCCCTGGACTGGAAAGATCCTCTGGAAAAGGGAATGGCAACCCACTCCAGTATTCTTGCCTGTAGACTCCCATGGACAGAGGAGCTTGGCGGGCCAGAGTCCACGGGGTTGCAAAGAGTCTGACACAACTGAGCAACTAACACTACTACTACAATGATATTGAGTGTTGACTCCAGAATCCTTTTTCCTTTGTTCTGCACACTATGAAAAATGCCAGTGATGGATTAAAATTTACCCAAACATCCTAATCCACTTAAAATCCGTGCTCTGTAGTCATCTCAAGCAAACGTTGCACATTATCATCTCATACTAGTCAGAATACTGGCCTTCAAAAAATGTCACATCTTAATCACCAGAACCTGTGAATATACTGTGCATGACACAAAGAGGGACCATGCAGGAACAGTTAATGTTAGGAGGCTTCAGTTCAGTTCAGTCGCTCAGTCGTGTCCGACTCTTTGCAACCCCATGAAACGCAGCACGCCAGGCCTCCCTGTCCATCACCAACTCCTGGAGTTCACTCAGACTCACGTCCATCGAGTCCGTGATGCCATCCAGCCATCTCATCCTCGGTCGTCCCCTTTTCCTCCTGCCCCCAATCCCTCCCAGCATCAGAGTCTTTTCCAGTGAGCCAACTCTTCACATGAGGTGGCCAAAGTACTGGAGTTTCAGCTTTAGCATCATTCCTTCCAAAGAAATCCCAGGGTTGATCTC
>SJYX01020356.1:361125-396732 GCA_006410675.1 Oreotragus oreotragus
AATAAGGAGTTCATGATCTGAGCCACAGTCAGCTCCTGGTCTTGCTTTTGTTGACTGTATAGAGCTTCTCCATCTTTGGCTGCAAAGAATATAATCGATTTGATTTCAGTGTTGACCATCTGGTGATGTCCATGTGTAGAGTCTTCTCTTGTGTTGTTGGAAGAGGGTGTTTGCTATGACCAGTGCATTTTCTTGGTAAGACTCTATTAGTCTTTGCCCTGCTTCATTCTGCATTCCAAGGCAAAATTTGCCTGTTACTCCAGGTGTTTCTTGACTTCCTACTTTTGCATTCCAGTCCCCTATAATTTAAAGGACATCTTTTTGGGGGTGTTAGTTCTAAAAGGTCTTGTAGGTCTTCATAGAACAGTTCAAATTCAGCTTCTTCAGCATTACTGGTTGGGGCATAGACTTGGGTTATGGTGATATTGAATGGTTTGCCTTGGAAAAGAACAGAGATCATTCTGTTGTTTTTGAGATTACATCCAAGTACTGCATTTCGGACTCTTTTGTTGACCATGATGGTTACTCCATTTCTTCTGAGGGATTCCTGCCCACAGTAGTAGATATAATGGTCATCTGAGTTAAATTCACCCATTCCAGTCCATTTTAGTTCGCTGATTCCTGGAATGTCAACGTTCACTCTTGCCATCTCTTGTTTGACTATATATTTTTTTTTCTATTTTTTCTAAATTCTTTCCACACTTTTTTCTAGTGGAGGCAAGTCATATGTTATTCAATTCAATTAAACACATGTTTTCCAATTATGTATTTATGGGCTAGACATAATCTTAATGCTGTATATAAATTTATACAAATGAATAAATAAACTTATACAAAGAAGAATTCTCAAAAAGTTCTCAAGCACAGTATTAGCAATAATGTAAGGGGAAAGGTAGCATGTTGTGGTATGCACAAAATTCTTTAGGATCACATGGTAACAAATTTTTCCTCTGAGTCTAACTGTTGAGAAGGGTCTTTGTAACCAGAAGATCTGATTTGGTTAAACACAGGACAGAAATGACACTTGCACTGGACATTAAATATTTGGATTTTCCATGCAGCTTTTGGAAAAAAGTGGTCTATAAGGGTTCTAGTAAGTTAAGAGAATGCATTTCAACGTACATGTGTAAGCTGAATAGAAAGAATGAGTAGTCTGTCCAATGACAATGTTATTTAAGTGGTGTGAATAGCAGATGAAGGNTTTTTTTTTTTTTCACAATTCAGGGAGAAATAGTCTGGGCCGAGCCCATACCCATAGAGGCCAGAGGAGTGAGGGGCAAGGAAGCTTCTGGGACCAAATTTAGTCCAAAGTTGGTGGAAACAAAGTGAGAAAGGGTGAGTGGGGAAGGGCTAGGATAACACAGGAGAGGAGCATGTGAAGAGGACACCATGCACCTGCCAAAGGACAGAAGGTCCCGTCGTTCAGGGCCCACCGGAGGTGTCTGAGTGGGAGAGGGACCACGTCGGACCTGGGGGTTGCTGTGGTTTCTCCATCGCAGTGAGCCGAATACAGAGGAGATGGCAGGAACCAGAGATGGCTGGGGAGCCAGGAGGAGAGCAGAGGAGGATCTGCCCCAGACAGATGTGGGGTCGGGGTGAGTGTGATGAGCGTCGAGGAGTGGAAGAGGAAAGGCTGGGGGTTTTGAATTTTCTTTCTTTAAGTTTTTTCTTTGGCCATGGCTCACGGCTTGAGAAATCTTAGTGCCCTGACCAGGGGTGGAACCCGGGCCCCTGAGTCCTAACCGCTGGATGGCGAGGGAATTCCCATGAAAGGCTGCCTTTTTAAAGGAAACCGTAAATATACCCCTACACGTGTGANATTTTCTTTCTTTAAGTTTTTTCTTTGGCCATGGCTCACGGCTTGAGAAATCTTAGTGCCCTGACCAGGGGTGGAACCCGGGCCCCTGAGTCCTAACCGCTGGATGGCGAGGGAATTCCCATGAAAGGCTGCCTTTTTAAAGGAAACCGTAAATATACCCCCACACGTGTGATAGAAAGGCTCTAGTTAAAATCTGACTGTGCCAAGTGTCGGGGAGGACTTGAAGCAACTCAGAGTCACACGCACGTGGCCGGCGGGAATGGAAACTGTTAAGATCACTTTAGAGGAAAAGCAATTTCCTTCCTTTCTTTTCACTCTTCCTCTCTCTCTCTCCTCACCCTACCCCTTTTTTCATTTCTTCCTTTCGTTCTCATGTTCTTTTTCTATTTCCCTTCCTTTTTTGTTTTTTCCTCTTCTTTTTGGATTGTCAAGTATTTAATGTTAACTAAAGGCCAAACGTCTTACTTTTTTTAAAAGACTTTTTTAGTTTTGGCGGTGCTGAGTCTTTGTTCCTGCACGTGGGCTTTCTCTGGTTAAGGTGTGCAGGTTTCCTGCTGCGGTCGCTTTTCTTGTTGCCAAGCACCAGCTCTAGAGTTCCGGCTCAGTAGCTGTGGCTCATGGGCTTAGTTGCTCCTTGGCACGTGGGGTCTTCCCAGACCAGGGATCAAACCCATGTCTCCTGCACTGCGGGGTGAGTTCTTAACCACTGGACCACCAGAGAAGCCCAGTCTAACGTTTTAATCACTTTGGTCATGAACAGCAAGCACTGTTGGCCCACCACATACCATCTATCTAAATATTTAAAAAAAAAAAAAAAAAACTAGTAACATACTCTTAGTCTCAATTCTGAGTTTGAAAGTTAAGCTGAATTTCTACTGAATTTTAGGAAATGTTGACTATAAACAGTAACTGAATTTCTTAAATTTTTTCCTTGTTCTTTGTGAAGACCATTCACAGTGCAGATTTAATAAACACACACTTGCACATTTTAGGAGTTATGTTGCTAATACTTACCTTGCCTAAAAGACTTAAAATTAGTGAAGGCTTTCCTTCATTGTCAAAGCTCAGAAGTCTTTATCCCATGGCATGCTGAATTAAAAACATAATACTGAAGGACTTGGAAATCATTTATCAAACACTACAACCATAATACCATAGAAGACTCCAGTCCAAGTTGGCAGGCAAAACATACTTTAGATTTAAGGTCCTGTATTTAAGAAGAAAATACATTTTCAATCTGGATAAATAACAATAATTCCATTTTCAAAGGCTTGGCAGGACCACAGAGGATAAAATGCACATGCAAGCATCATCATCCACAGTGTCTTTCTGTTCTTTCTAGAGATGTGAAGCTAGTCAAGTAGTAAATAAGCATGAACATTTTTCTCAGTGAGATTCAGAAGTCGTAACTTATTTATCCCCCTCCATTAAATAGTGCCACATTTTCTTCTAATCATTTAAAACTGGGACTGCTCACTGTGGAGCTTCCCCAAGTACAATGCAAACTGGTTTGACCAGAGAGAAGCAAACATTTGCTAAGAATATAATCTTTATTAACAGCATTTGAAGTCCTGTATTTAAAAAGAAAATGGCATTTAACCCTCTTTTTTTCTCGTTATTAAAAAGCTAGTCCAAAAATGATCTTGTCCTGTAAAGACACATCTCTTCCAAACCACAAGGAAAGATAGAGGAAAAAATTTTTTCTATTTTATTTTTTACCATGTTCCTTAGAATTCCTCACAAAATCACTCTCAGATGTACCAGAAAAGCATTTGCAGATTGTGTTGTGGGGATGATGGCGTATGAGGCTGTCAGATACATATTCAACAACACCAGGAGGCTGATTGTTAACATGCTGAAATTATTCAGACATCAAATGGGTTATTTACACAGAAAGCCGATTCACCAACCACCTCATTCAAGGTTCAGAGGGTTGACTCTTCTTCCCTACTTTCTGCAGGCCAATCATCCTCTGATAAAATCTTATGCCTTCCTAGGATAGAAATCTCTGGCATTTTCCCAAGTGTTTTCTGAAAGCATGCTAGAAGCCCTCATAAACAGAGACGTCAAGCTCAAGTGTTCGACCCACCCCAGGCTGATCAATGCCCTGGGAGCTGGGTGCCAAGGGTTAGATGTGCACACAGCATGGCCTTCGTGGCTTACATTATATCCACTCCACCTCCCAAGAGCGCTGCCCCAGGGGCTCGTCCATGGAGACCCACCTGAAGACCTGGTAGGGAACCTGGGATGGAGTCAGGGCTCAAAACACACTTAGATGAACAAAACTCCCACATTGCTTCTCACTCAATGAGAAAGCCAAGGTAGCAAAGCTCCATGCTTACGAGAAAGCCTGGATGGGATGACATGGACCAAAGGACCTGAAACGTGTGTCCTGTAGAGGGTTTGTGGCTTTCACACGGACAACCTGGACACTATGCCTTTCGCTGCCGCTGTCTGGAGGTTGCTCAAGTTTATTGCCAAACACAGCTGGCCGGAGTATTTTCGGACCCATAACAGTCTTGGAACCCCGCACCCTCGGAAGCAAGTGAGGGCGTGCACACGGCGACCTGTGGGGGTGTCCCCTGGGGTCCCTCTTTGACAGAAGCAACTTTCAGAAGCTGCAACGCCTCCCTGGGCCAGCTCGGGGCTCACACATCTGCCTCTTGGATCTGTTACTTGACCTTATTCTCAAAGCGCTGGCTCAGCCCCAACTAGCATCACTAACAATGAGATTAGGGGTGTCTGTGGGCTATGATGCCAAGGTTGCCAAAGAAGTCTAGAGCTCCAGTGTAATTCAGGAGTCCCTGGGTCCTTGAGCCTTCTGCAGTGCCCCTGGGGAGACTCCACTGTTTTCGTTTTTCCCAACTGAACATGAGTTCCCCACCCCCACTGGGACCAGCTGTAAGCTGAAGGTCAGTGTGGGACCCTGGTGCCGTCCACTCAGCCCAGCAGGAGGCTGGCCCTGGGACCGCAGTCTCCCCTCTGGCAGCCTCTCTCTCTCAAGAGAGCAGCCTTCCCTCCTGGTTCGGGACCCTGGGCGACCCAGGTGACCAGCCCTCAGGCTCCCAAGAGCTGCCCACTCACGCACACCTGAGTGCCCTCTTGCCAAAATCCTGCAGCCGCCGCAGGGCTGGGACAGGGGCCCAGGCCCGTTCCCACTGCACTCTCCTGCTCATCCATCCCTGCCCCCGGGGGCAGGTCTGCAGGTCTCCTCCTTCCTCCCCTCCCCGTGCCCAGGGCTGGAAGGGACCAGGCTTCCCGTGCTCCCCTTGCTTGCTTTCATTCTGCCCTCCAGCCTTGTGGCTAAGCCCTGCTGTTGTGCAGGGTACAGCCCACAACTCAGGACTGGTTTCTTTTGAAGGGGCCGAAGTCAGGTGGTATTCCAGAAACTGTCATCTTTCACGATTGCCAGCTGCCTTCTTTGTTTTAACCCCAAGTGACTGTCCCTTAGCCCCAACAGAGGTTCCTATTACTTTACTGATTCAGAGTCCAGCACCCACCCCACCCCCCGACAGGGTGCAATGCCAGGCTTCTCCTGGCTTGACCTGGCAGCAGTTGGCACTCTCCCTAGCAGCAGTTGGCACTCTCCTTGGCAGGGACTTCTCTTTCTACCTTTCACCTGCTTTGCATCCAAATCACCTGTGTTCCAGTCTCCTCTGTCCCGTGAGTGCACAGCCTTAGTCATCAGCTATCTGCTCAGTTCTTTTTGAGGAAAAACCATCCAGTCGCTAGCTTGGCTAAATCTGGAATCTAGCAAGACAGAAGGCTTACTATACTGTGCCCACCTCAAAGGATGCTTCTCCAGGGCTGGGTTTCCTCTCTTCTCAGACTCCTCCTGTGACTCTCATCTCTGCTAGATTCAGGGGAGAATATCTTCCCCAGGGTCCAAGGCACAGCAGTTTGAGTCACTCTGCCGGCTAATTCCATCCCTAGAAATATGTCTCATGGGTGGGACCCTCTTGGCATGACACCTCTGAGAGAAGAGAAATGCCAAAGGTGATGGATACCCAACAGGTCAACCCGGTAGGGAAGCCCTCTCCAGTCAGCCTCCACCCCTTCCCCGGTCAGCCCATGGTCAGGGACAGGACAGTGCCTACGGATCCAGCCCGCTTCCCATACATACTTACAACTCATACTCTGCGATTTGCAGTTACTGTGGGGAGTCGGAGAAAAGGCTTTCAGCATCAAAAAAAAAAAAAAATCTCCTTTGAGTCAAGCTTCCACAAAATCTAGAGTCAAATCCGTAGTTTTTGTGTCAATACCATAATTACCATACCTTTGTAATACAATTGAAACTCAAGAAGTGTGGTGCCTCTAACCTTGTTCTTTCTCAAGATTTCTTTGGCTGTTTGGGGTGCCATGCAAATCTTAAGCTCATTTGCCCAATTTCTGTGAAAACGCCATTGGAGTTTTTTACAGGGATTGCATTTATTTGTAGATTCCTTTTGGTAGTATGGACATTTTAATACCGATTTTTCCAATCTATGAGCATAAAATATCTTTTCATTGTGTCTTCCTCAATTTCTTTCACTAATGTCTTGCAGTTTTCAATATACAAGCCTTTCATTTCCTTGGTTAAGCTTATTCCTAGGTTTTCTATTCTTTTTGATACAGTTGTTAAATGGGATTAATTTCTCTTTCTGATAGCCTGTCATTAGTGTACAGAAACACAACAGACTTTCGTGTGTCGACTTTATGTCCTGCAGTGTCACTGAGTTTGTGTATTAATTCTCACAGTTTTCTGATGGAGTCTTAGGGTTGGCCTATATTTAACATAATGTCATCTGCAAATGATGACAGTCTTACTTCTTCCTTTCCAAACCTGATTCCTTCTATTTTGTTTCCTTGCCTAACTGGTCTGTCCGGGACTTCCAATAATAGGTCGGATAGAAGTGGTGAGACCGAGCATTCTTGCCTTGTACCTGATCTTAGAGGAGAAGGTTTTTTGCCACTGGGTGTGTTAACCATAGGCTTGTCATCTATGGCTTTTTTATGTTGAGGTATATTCCCTCTATACTTGCTTTGTTGAGAGTCTTTATCACAAATGGATGTTTAATTTCATCAGACATCTTTCTCTGCATCTACTGAGCTGATCTTTTATCCTTCATTTTGTTTAATGTGATATATCACATTGACAGACTTGAGGATATTGAATCATCTTTGCACCCCTGGAGTCAACCTCACTTGTTCATGGTGTATGATCCTTTTAATGCATTGGTGAATTTGGTTTGCTAATATTTTTTGAGAATTTTTTCTGTCTATATTCATCAGTGATATTGGCCTGTAATTTTCTTTTTTTTTTTTGTGGCACCCTTGCCTGGTTTTGGTATCAGAGTGATGTTGGCCCCATAAATGAGTTTGAAAGAGTACCTCCCTCTTCTGATTTTTTTAAAGAGTTTAAGAAGGATTGGTATTAATTCTTCCCTAAATATTTGGTAGAATTCATCAGTGAAGCTGTCTAGTCCTAGATTTTGTTTCTTGGGAAGCTTTTGGCTACTGATTCAATTTCTTTACTAGTAATTAGGGCACATAAGACTGTAACACTCACCTTGTGAGATGCTCCCCCGATGGCTTTGAAGAAGCCAGTTGCCATGGTGGAATCTGCCCTACGGAAAGGCCCACGTGACGGGAGCTGAAAATGGCCTCTAGCTGACTCACAGCAGGAAGCAGAAGCCCACAGTCCTACAACCATAGGAACTGGAAGCTGCCACCAGGCACACCAGTCTGGAAGAGAGCCTTGAAAGCAGAGTCTCTGATGGGACTCCAGCCCAGTGGACACCTTGATTGCAGCTGATGAGGCCTTACCCAGAGGACCCTGCTAAGCTGTGCCCAGAGTCCCAATCCTGAGAAACTCTAAGTCATAAATGTGTGTTGTTTTGTACCTTAAAGTTTGTGGTATCAGTGTTATGCAGCAATAGATAACTGATAGCAATTATGCAGAGTAGGATGGTTTGCTTTGTTTGTTGTTGTTTTTTTGAAAACTGCAGTTAACTGGGGACAAAGAACTTGTCAAAACAGCTAAGACAAATATATATGTGTCAAGACATCTTCTTAACCTCAGAAAGAACCAGCACATTTTATAAGATGACCTTTTGTCTGTTCTAACTCCAGGGCTAACACCAAGTTGGCCACAATGTCCTTGCTGCTTTCAGTTCAGTTCAGTTCAGTTCAGTCGCTCAGTCGTGTCCAACTCTTTGGGACCCCATGAATTGCAGCACGCCAGGTCATTTCAAAACATAACTTGTCAGAAGAAAGTACACGGAAATGGCAAAACAGTAAAATAGTTTTTTTCTGAACTTCCAGGACCTTGCCCACAGAATGATGGAATGTAATTATTAATAATACTATCAATCAACTAAGAGCCAGTTTAAAAACTGTTGAAAGCAGGCCATTTTCCCAGGTTTTTAAAGATGAGATTCTCTACTCTTCCCTTTGGGAAAAATGGGACTGGGAAGTCATATTTATATTGCCACCGACTAATGGAATTCAAAGGGAATATTTCAGAATGTTCACCTTCATTTATAAAAGCTTCATCTCGTTGGCCCAGACAGTAGAGGATCTGCCTGCAATGCAGGAGACCCAGGTTTGATCCCTGGATCTGGAAGATACCCTAGAGAAGGGAATGGCAATCCACTCCAGTATTCTCACCTGGAGAATTCCTTGGACAGGGGAGCCTGTGGGCTACAGTCCATGGAGTCTCAAAGAGTCAGACATGACTGTGTGACTGACATCCTATCCTCATCTTTGTCAAATGCAACACAAATGAAATGTTAGGCAGCAACTTCTTCAATTGCTAGATCTCCTAAGGCAGTCAGTTTTTACCTAAAATGAAGATATGTCTAATGAAACAGTGTAAAAGTCCCGCAGGATTTAGCGACCTGTCTAGACACCTGTTGGCAAGTATTTACTCAGGACAAAGATATGATGTACTTTCAATTTTGCTTACACATTTCAAAGTATGTTCTAGGATAAAAGATAATCACAAGTGGTTATATTTCTTACTCATATTAAAATAATTTTCCTTTGTAATAACTGTTGTTAAATTTCCACACGACACAGAAAGTTGATTTTCACTTTGTACCTGGCAACACTGATAAATGCTGTTTGAGCCACTTGCCACATTAAGTAGAAGGTATCTGTGACAAAGTAGTAGCAGCATCAGCAGAAGATTAATGCTGAAGCTGTAGAACGAAAGAGATATGAGGCCAGAACCCTGGAGGAGCCATTGGCAGGCTGCAGCATGTTGGACCATAAAGTGAACACAACTGCAGAGAAGTAAGTACAAACGCCTAAGTGTCAGGAAACAGTTATGAAAGAAGATAAGTCATCAAAGTTAATGTGAAAGATAACGTCATGAGCCTCTGTAAAGATAAATATTTAAGCTTTGTCTGTGTAGTCTATGCAGGTGGAGAAATGATGAGCTGTGAAACAAAAAGTATGGTATCAGTATCTGAGTTGGGTAAGTCAGTTTCTGATAAGTGCTGTAATAAACTACGACAAACTGAGTGCGTGGCTTCAAAGAACATGCATTTATTGTCTTACGGTTCAGGAGGTCACACATCTGAAAAGGGGGTTTCTGAGTTAAAACCAAGGTGATAGGAAAGCTATGTTTCTTTCTTGAGACTTTCAGGGAATATCTGTTTTCTTGCTTTTTCCAGCTTTGGGGCATTAGCTGTTTTTTGAGGGCTCATCTCCCTTGGTTCTACCTGCAAAGTCAGGAGTTTAGCATCTTCAAGCTTCCTTCTGTCCATTCTCTTCTTTTTGACTGCCCTCTTTCACTTAAAAAGACCCTTGCAATGACAATGAGCCTGCACAGATAATGTAGAATAATTTTCTTATTTTAAAGTCAGCCAAGGAGTAACCTGCTTCTATCTGCAACCATAATTAGTCCCTGCTGTGTTAACAGATCATATGCCCAGGTTCCGGGGATTCAGACATGGACATCTTTAAAGGATCATTATTCTGTTTACCACAATGGGTTTGAAACTGGAAATTACAATTTGATGCCCATACTTTATCCATCTCGAATTTTATGGTTATGTTGCAAGAAGGGGGAACCCCTTCCAGAAACCCGTGAGTGGACTCTTAGGTCTAACACTCGAAAATGAGTTGTCCGAGGAGACACACTTGCTGATAAATCAAGGCTTTACTGGGAAGGGGCCCCAGGCAGACAGCAGGAGAATAAGGGAACCCAGGAGAACCGCTCTGCCACATGGCTCGCAGTCTCAGGTTTTATGGTGATAGCGTCAGGGTCCTTCCTGCGGTGATTCCAGCGAGGAGGATTCTGGGAGCTCTGTGGGACATATGGACAGGTGTCTCCTCTCTCCTTTTGACCTTTTCTGCATTTTTCTGGTTGATGCTATTTTATCACTTCTATGTTCCTTACCAGGAAATCCTATCGCAAGATAATTCATGCAAGTGGTAACTGCCGTGCCCGGCCAGGGCGGGTGTTTTCAATGAGTGGTTCCTCTAATAGTTATACTTTGTAGGAGAAACTCTGTGTTCCCTCAACTCTACTAGAAACTTTTAAAACCCTATTTTTTTCTACCAATACAGGTGTGAAGTCATGAGACGGGATGAGAACCAAAAATATATGAGTGTAAACACCAACAAGGAAAGGACGAAAGATTTCTGGTGCAGAAAAACATTAGGAGGTCACGTCAAAAGACTTAAGCCAGCCAATGGGAGTAAAAAAGGAACTCCCCAAGATTGAGGAG
The DNA here is from genome assembly GCA_006410675.1 of Oreotragus oreotragus. Taxonomy (NCBI): domain Eukaryota; kingdom Metazoa; phylum Chordata; class Mammalia; order Artiodactyla; family Bovidae; genus Oreotragus; species Oreotragus oreotragus. Next base: position 371,662 of record SJYX01020356.1, read on the forward strand.
GCAAGTAGAGAGAGCTTCCCCTCCTGGACACAGGGAAGTCTGAGCAGCGGTGCAGGGCTGGAGACAATGGTGTCAAATGCTGCTGATGAGCCGTTGAGATGAAATCTGGTAACTGAGTGCTGCATTTATCACTGGCCTTCTCCACAACAAAGGAATTGGCTCTGGGCACTTGAGAAAATGGTTCCTATTATCCAAAAGCACTCAGTAAGAGTGCTGCTGTAATAAGCTTTTCCTCCTACAGCTCTCTCAGCCTTTCAGGGTTTAAACAGGTGGGTCCACTAGAAGCTATCACAGGTCACCTAGCTCCCTTGGCTTCCCATTAGATTAAGCATTTTAATAAGTTGCTTCAGTCATGTCCAACTCCTTGTGACCCCTTGGATTGTAGCCTGCCAGGCTCCTCCGTCCTTTAGGCAAGAATACTGGAGTGGGTTGTCATGCCCTCCTCCAGGGGATCTTCCTGACTTAGGGATAAAACCCAAGTCTCTTTTGGGCTCCTGCATTGGCAGGTGGTTTTTTTTTTTTTTTCTTTTTTTTTTGGTTTTGTTTTAACCACTAGTGCCACCTGAGAAACCCCTTAATAAGAGCTTAATTTGTTTTTAATGGATTAATAAGTACTTCCTGAGTGTATGACATGAAGAAGGTCCGAGACTCACTAGTGACCCCTGGCACATAGCATCCCTAGGCTGAGTCATCTCTGATACAGCAGATCCACAGCTGGTGAGTGGGTTTGGTTGCTGTGTAAAGTGAAAGTGTCAGTTGCTCAGTTGTGTCTGACTCTTTTTGTGATCCCATAGATTGCAGCCCCCCAGGCTCCTCTGTCCATGGAATTCTCCAGGCAAGAATACTGGAGTGGGTAGCCATTCCCTTATCTAGGGGATCTTTCTGACTCAAGGATTGAACCTGTGCCTCCCGCATTGCAGGCAGATTCTTTACCCCCTGAGCAACCAGAAAAGCCCTTGCTCCCTGACATCCTTCTTAAGATAGACCGACCGTCCACCCTGGGCTGCTAACGTGACACTGGACGCTGACCTACACCCCTGGAAGAGCACGCTGTGCAGCGTGATGTTCATTTCGCCCTGGCTTTCTCCTTTACTTTGTCCAGCCACTATGACAGGCTACTTGGTGCCTTGGAAACTTCAGAACTGAGGGGCTGGGACATCTTTTCCAACCTGCACCAACCAAAGTTGAAGTAGTAGCCAGAACCATAACACAGCCTAATTCACTAAGTAAATCTTCTGAAACATCCTAAATATAGACTCCTGCTCTTCCTCCTTGTCTCTCATTGCCTAGTTACTGGCACCACAAGAAACTGGAAGAGTTCATTTTTTCACTCCCTTGTATATACATAAAATTATATTTATGAAATAGTTAAGAAATTTTTCCACCAATAGTCACTCATTTGCTCTCATGTTAGATACATCACTGGAAAGATAAAGTGATGTTCCTTAACTTCTTCCTTGTCTTCTGTTACAGAAGAGACAATTAAAGCCTTGCTCAGATTTGTTCTTTCTCACTCCTTCTCACTGGTGTAGCCTCAACAAGGTATTCCATCACATAACCATGGACTAAATTGCAGTTAATTCATAAACTGAATAAACAGTCCTTTTGAGAACCCCCTTGCCCCAGACACACACACAAACGGCCTTCCATCATGCTGATCTCCTCTGCTTTCAAATAACCACTTCACTGTAACAGGAATCAGAGTGGCGCAGTCAGTCATGAGCTGGTTCTGAAAATTCCTAGCTGTAATACAATTAACACTAACATGAAGAGGGGATATTACCCAAGGCAACCTCATCTTTTTAAAAACAAGTTACCGCAGAGGTGTTTTCTTTTATGATTCTAACATTTTATGTTAGGATGTAGAGAGAAGATGATGCAGACTGTGCTATGACTCTAGTACTGCGAGTATAGGGAACGTGGGCTAGTGTATGAACCCTGGGAAGTTTGTGTTATAGCTTGATGTTTGCGCCCCTGTGTGCCACCTGTAGGGTGAAGCAAAATAGCTGCCATCAGTCCTGGGTCCTTTTTGTTACCTTCAGCACTAGTGGGTGCCTCCTGTCTTTAAAATAAATTAAAGCTGCATGAATTATGCTCAGCAGCATCCCACATTAAATTCTCCTCTTCCTGTCAATTCACAGTGCACTTCCTAGCACCCGGGGGAAACTGAGTAAACGTCAAGCCAGTGACAAATGACAAGTTCTATGGAATCAGCAGTGTAGTATAGACAGGATTTTGAATATGTTTCTCAGTTGCAGTTTATTTTTATAAATGGTGATTTGAATGTAAAAGCCCAAACTTTAAAACATACAATGATTAACAATAGTGACAATTGTATATGTATCTGTAGTTCACAAGATATATACTGATAAAGCAACCAAGGGTCTAATTGCACTTTCAAACACTGATTGTATGTGCTCTTGTATAGTGATGACATGTCCATCTGTGTAGTATTTATCCACTACTTTATAACCAGCTCACAAAAATCAGCTCTGTTAAAGGGAAAACAAACGAGCTATATAATACTACCAAGATTATTATGTATTTACTTGGCTCCAGGCTTTACTTAAAGGTGCTTTTCAAACACAAAAATGACCTTCATATATCTTCAAACTGTGGAAACCGAGTAAAAATTATTTGATTAATTAGCCAATTAACTCTGAGTATAGCACTTACTCATCTGCATATTAAAAACCCATTAATAGATCATGATAGAATTTAGTACCTATAAATTAATCAAAATTAAAAAAATTGTCCAAAGGGGGGAAAAATATTTTCCAAGGTAATCATGTAAAGCAGGATGAAAGTGAAAATAGAGGTACAGTCAGTGTAGGGACTTGAAAGAGTACTAAATTTAGGAGTCACCTGGACTCCACTATGGTCAGGAATTCAGACTCCATCCTCTACAGCTTCCTCATCAATAAAACAAGATTTGAAGCACCAGAGTGCTAAGATTTTACACTTGTACTTACAATGGAATGGTAAGTAATGGTGACTTTGGACAATGACTTGATTTCATTTTCTCTTGGACTCTGTTCCAGCTTCAATCATTTCACCCATCTCATTATCAGTCTCTGTCTTCCGTGGGCTTTTTTATTTATTCTCTTTAATATGGAATGAAACATAGGATAGTGAATTATTCACAACTCCTACCCTAGAATCTTTATTGATTCATTTATTCAACTTAACACTTAGTTGGCTTGAGGAAGTTATTTAACTTTCTAGTTCCCAGTTTCTGAATACATAAACTTGATGTATTTGAATTATCTTTCCCAGGGAATTTTTATTTAATAGTTAAGTGAAACTGGTTATATAAAACACTTGATACCGTGACTAGTATGAGGTCATTAGTACAAAAATATAACTGTATTCTTTTATCCTTACTTTCATTCATTTTCTTCATACATATCCACTGAGTTCTGTGTATGTTAGGTATCCTACCAAATTCGGGTAAAGTGTGAAGTTAAAACTGAGTTCCTACTTCCAAGTTAACTCACAGTTAACCAATAAATCATTAAATGAAATGATTCTATTATTAAAAATTTAACACATAAAGGCTGAATGAATGATTCAATGAACACCTGTTTATCCATCACCTAGATTCTACAGTTGTCAATTTTTTACTGATTTTGTTTGCCTTTTCTACACACATATATATGTATTTGCTCAATCACTAAAATATATAATTTTGCAATGCTCATATTTAAAATGTTCAGGATAATAAACACAATGAATTACAGAAGAAGGAATGCTGGCTTTAAAGTCTTGGCTCGGCCCCTTCCTGGGACCTTTCTGACATTCCTGTGCAGCTGTCTGACTGGGAGCCTACCACAGATGGTGGGCTTCAAGCAGCAGGACAGCCATGAGCATGGGAAGGAGCTTCACAAAGTATGTGCTTATAATGGGAAACCAAATTTAATTACTGTTGCTAACACTTAACACTTATTTTATGGTTTAGCATTTCTTTTTATACACAATATCTTTTCAGTGCTTAGAATTCCTAAACATCTTCATCCTTTCGACATGGCATATAATCCTCTTTGACCTGGCATATAAAATTGGAGAGATGCCATCTACCTTGCACATTGGAAATAATAACTAAGCCAAATAATTTACACTGTGGCTAGCCTATAGTATATACCTAACAATTCATACTTTCCTAAGTATCTTGGGCTATGGAAGATCATGTAGAATATTTAATAAAAGTGGTTCAAATTTGAGTTTAGGAAAGTGCTGGGGCTTTTAGGGTTTAATAGCAACATCTATCCTCTCCTCTGCATTCAGAATTAAGAAACAGAAGTGGCAATCTGCCTTATGAGTATGAATTTTTAATTTTTTAATATAAAAATCTGGATTGCAGGATATGACTTAGATAAGCATTTTGGGCCTCACTGTACATCGCTGCCAAATTGAAGCTACCTGCCAAAACACAGATGTCCCTTGCAGGACTAGAGCCTTCCTCTGGGTGTTTACCTGTTGGGAAGGTAGAAATTGTTTTCCTCTGTGCCCTGAGCATAGACTGGGAGAGAAAGAGACAGATAGACAGACAGACAGACAGACAGAATGGGTCTAATAGAAGAAGCTCCTTAGGTCAAAAAAACTGTCATCCTGTTGGACTTCACTGTGGGCTTAAAAATTAGCTTGTTTTGGAAGCTCACATGGCATAAATGTATGATTCCAAGTTTGGTATATCAAAAAACATAATATGCTTTTGTTCTAATAATTTTCTTGCCAATGGTTGACATCATTTATGTTTATGCCAGTTCCTGTCACTATAATTCAATTGAATACAATATGAAATGGATGATACAAGTAATAATTCTTGCTGCTGGGTGAATCATAGTGCTTTGTGACATTGTGGTTGTATAATGAATTTTTGAGTTTTAATCTTCCCAAATTTATTCTACAAACTTCAAGATGTTTATTTAAAGACGGGTTTTGAGACTTTTTTCTTTGGAAGAGACAAATGCCCTTTATTGTAAATGATTTATTTTAGCTAATAGATACAGCAAGCTGTCTTGTTTGAATCCAGTTCTAGTTTTGATGCCTTGCTGACATTATCCTAATTGAAGAGTATCATTTCTTGCACATTAAACCTGCAGAGTTTTCACAATATTCTAGAGTCCTACCCATCTGTTTATCATACAAATGATTAAACAACTGAGAAATATTGACTTGCAAATAATCAAATACCTATACCTATCTGGCAAGAGATCTGATGACTGACTCAGTGCATGCAATTTCCAGCCCTCTTTCCTTTATCCCTCCTTCCTGTTAGATAGATGTATTTATGTGCATATGTAAAGATGCTCTGCCATGCTAGGTTCATTTTTATACATCAAATTTCTGTGGGACAGAAGGTCACAGTTCTTTTTAGTTTACTCAATATTCAAAATGAAAATGCATTGCTAAATAGCAACTATAATTTTCTAATAGTAAAGACTTAAGGGGAGGGAGCTACCAAACAAACCTGTGGTGGAAATTATTCTCTTTCCTTATCATCAACTTCCACCTTTAAACTACTGTGTTCCCTGTAAGTGGTAAATCTGGAATTTGTAGTAAACTTCTAGAAAAATAATTCATGGATTTAATTCCCTGTTTTCTAAGTTCCAAGTCACTGCAGCTTAAGCTTGATCATTCCTATTTGAATGATCAAATAGGTAGAACCTATTTGGTCCTACCAACCTTTTATGTAGACTAATTTAGGGCTTGGGAATAAATCTTCATATGGCAATAATATAATCTTTAGAGAAGAATATTTCCTGGTCTTTAATTTCCAAATATGAAAGAAGAAAGGGAAGATAACCTGTGGAACTTTAATTTCTCTGTAGTTGAAGGGTCTATAAAATGATGCATGAAGGTTTAGTTGCTCAGGGTTACAGTGTAGTAGCAGATTATAGACATTTAACAGAAACCATATCATTTAAGCTATTCAATGATGAGTTGCACATTGAATAATCTAATAAAATTGTTAAAGTAATCACTTCACTTTATATAAGAACAAAAAGAGTGAAATTGCTCCTTTTTCTAACTCCAGTATTCTTGCCTGGAGAATCCCAGGGATGTGGGAGCCTGCTGGGCTGCCGTCTATGGGGTCACACAGAGTCGGACACGACTGAAGTGACTTAGCAGCAGCAGCAGCAGATGGAAATCAGAATTTCTTCAGCCCAGGATTGGTAAGACAATTATAAATATATTAAAGGACTAGACTTCCTGTCTTATTATTCTTAGAAAAATACATAAGACTCATAAGGATAATTATGAGTAAGTGATTCCATTAAGGTAACAAACCATCTCTTACATTTCTCCTCAGAGACATCAATATCTGAATGTTTGGCTATTAAACTCACTGACTTAAAAGAAAACAAGAAAATCAAAACAGAAAGTGGTGAACTGTTGGCAGTTATTCTCTTCCCATGCTTTCCACACTCACTCTTAAGTGGGAGGAATTGTTTTGAATAGATTGGTTATAGTTAAGACTGATTATATTCTATGCAGCCAAAGATAGAGAAGCTCTATACAGTCAACAAAAACAAGACCAGGAGCTGACTGTGGCTCAGATCATGAACTCCTTACTACCAAATTCAGACTTAAATTGAAGAAAGTAGGGAAAACTGCTAGACCATTCAGATATGACCTAAATCAAATCCCTTATGATTATACAGTGGAAGTGTAATAGATTTAAGGGCCTAGATCTGATAGATAGAGTGCCTGATGAACTATGGACTGAGGTTAATGACATTGTACAGGAGACAAGGGTCAAGACCATCCCCATGGAAAAGAAATGCAAAAAAGCAAAATGGCTGTCTGGGGAGGCGTTACAAATAGCTGTGAAAAGAAGAGAGGCGAAAAGCTAAGGAGAAAAGGAAAGATATAAGCATATGAATGCGGAGTTCCAAAGGATACCAAGAAGAGAAAAGAAAGCCTTCTTCAGTGATCAATGCAAAGAAATAGAGGAAAACAACAGAATCGGAAAGACTAGAGATCTCTTCAAGAAAATGAGAGATACCAAGGGAACATTTCATGCAAAGATGGGCTTGATAAAGGACAGAAATGGTCTGGACTTAACAGAAGCAGAAGATATTAAGAAGAGGTGGCAAGAATACACGGAAGAACTGTACAAAAAAGATCTTCACGACCCAGATAATCATAATGATGTGATCACTCATCTAGAGCCAAACATCTTGGAATATGAAGTCAAGTGGGCCTTAGAAAGCATCACTACGAACAAAGCTAGTGGAGGTGATGGAATTCCAGTTGAGCTGTTTCAAATCCTGAAAGATGATGCTGTGAAAGTGCTGCACTCAATATGCCAGCAAATTTGGAAAACTCAGCAGTGGCCACAGGACTGGAAAAGGTCAGTTTTCATTCCAATTCCAAAGAAAGGCAATGCCAAAGAATGCTCAAACTACCGCACAATTGCACTCATCTCACACGCTAGTAAAGTAATGCTCAAAATTCTCCAAGCCAGGCTTCAGCAATATGTGAACCGTGAACTCCCTGATGTTCAAGCTGGTTTTAGAACAGGCAGAGGAACCAGAGATCAAATTGCCAACATCCGCTGGATCATGGAAAAAGCAAGAGAGTTCCAGAAAAACATCTATTTCTGCTTTATTGACTATGCCAAAGCCTTTGACTGTGTGGATCACAATAAACTGTGGAAAATTCTGAAAGAGATGGGAATACCAGACCACCTAACCTGCCTCTTGAGAAATCTGTATGCAGGTCAGGAAGCAACAGTTAGAACTGGACATGGAACAACAGACTGGTTCCAAATAGGAAAAGGAGTACGTCAAGGCTGTATATTGTCTCCCTGCTTATTTAACTTATATGCAGAGTACATCATGAGAAACGCTGGACTGGAAGAAACACAAGCTGGAATCAAGATTGCCGGGAGAAATATCAATAACCTCAGATATGCTGATGACACCACCCTTATGGCAGAAAGTGAGGAGGAGCTAAAAAGCCTCTTGATGAAAGTGAAGGAGGAGAGCGAAAAAGTTGGCTTAAAGCTCAACATTCAGAAAACGAAGATCATGGCATCCGGTCCCATCACTTCATGGGAAATAGATGGGGAAACAGTGGAAACAGTGTCAGACTTTATTTTTTTGGGCTCCAAAATCACTGCAGATGGTGACTGCAGCCATGAAATTAAAAGACGCTTACTCCTTGGAAGAAAAGTTATGACCAACCTGGATAGTATATTCAAAAGCAGAGACATTACTTTGCCGACTAAGGTCCGCCTAGTCAAGGCTATGGTTTTTCCTGTGGTCATGTATGGATGTGAAAGTTGGACTGTGAAGAAAGCTGAGCGCCGAAGAATCGATGCTTTTGAACTGTGGTGTTGGAGAAGACTCTTGAGAGTCCCTTGGACTGCAAGGAGATCCAACCAGTCCATTCTGAAGGAGATCAACCCTGGGATTTCTTTGGAAGGAATGATGCTAAAGCTGAAACTCCAGTACTTTGGCCACCTCATGCGAAGAGTTGACTCATTGGAAAAGACTCTGATGCTGGGAGGGATTGGGGGCAGGAGGAGAAGGGGACGACCGAGGATGAGATGGCTGGATGGCATCACGGACTCGATGGACGTGAGTCTGAGTGAACTCCGGGAGATGGTGATGAACAGGGAGGCCTGGCGTGCTGCGATTCATGGGGTCGCAAAGAGTTGGACACGATTGAGCGACTGAACTGAACTGAAGACATTAATGAGGTCCCTGATAATAGGAATGTAACTTTTGCACAATTTATATAGATTAGCATATATTAAGAAAAACTTCTCATTTTATCTTTCAGGAATGTTGTATAAGATGGTGTTTTGGAGATTTTCTTGCTTATTAAGTGGAGCATATTTGCCAATTTATTATAAATCCATGCACTGAGGCTGGAACAAAGGTTCAGCCAACTAATCTAAAAAGAGCAAAGATGTTCTCATTTCACCAGGTAGTCTAGCTCTGCTCATCAGAGATCAAGTTTTGTACTGAATCTTACACCCAAAGAGACAACCAGTAGGGAGAGGTTTCTTTGCCTATGCATGTCTCAAATATATACATTTATATATATATGAGATTCCTGAAGATGAAAAGGTGGTGGACAAGATATATATGTTGTTGTAAGGTAAGATACAGATGTTGAAGAGTCCAGCTCCATATGCTAAATCCTTCTCACTTTTTGAGACTCAGCTTATAATTATAAAACTTTCAAAATTTATGATGCATAATCTGATAAAGGAATTCTTGGCATTCATAGATTTTTTTGGTGCTTATTGAGAGTGTTTTAGAGTCTAATGGATTCCTAAAAATAATACTTTAAGATTTTTTTCTGTACATTTTTCTAGAAAGTTGAGCCTACCCTACTTCATCAGTAGGGTTGTGACTTCCCCCTCTTAAGTATAAGAATGATCATCTGCTAACAAAAGACAAACAGAAACCATTGTCAAATAGAATCACATATGTGTTGCTGAGTGACTGCTTCTTGCGAACCCCAGGAAAGTAATACTTAGAACTTGCAATTTTCAGACTAGGAATCCCACAAATCTTTCAGTGACTATTATTGCTATTAAATACCAAATTCCTTCAAGGTAATAAGTGTTTTGGGTAGTACAGTCAGGAATCAGAATCAGGGTTGCCAACAAACATGATTGTCATGTTAGTAACATTAGTAGTAGTCACGCTAATGTGATCATTTAAATAATGTTTAATCTGTAGACTCTCAAAGCCATTTGTATATACTTATGTCAATATTAATATTACATGATTAAATCATGTGATAGGTATGATTAGTGGTGAATTGTCATAACTTTGGTTTCCACTTCTGAAAGATAGAATAAATACTATATTTTAAAAGGATTCCTAAGAGGCTAAATTAGAAAATCAAGGTAATTTGTACAGTTTTTGGCACAAGGATTCAATAAACAGTAGAAGTTTTAAAATTAATCATAATAATGAGGATGCAATTTATTTGGAAAGTAACCATTCTAGTATGTACCACTTTTCCAAAATAATAATTTAATTTTAATTTATGCACTGGATTGAGCTTTCAACATTTCCATGTTAAGATTGTACCCAAAATATAATGAAACTTTAAAGACGATTTTGCAAAACAGAAATGACATCTAGTTTTCCTGTGAATTATTTGCTATATGAATAGCCCCAGCTATTTTTCTCTTTAATAGGCATTTAGAGCATTTGATGATAGACGTAGTGGTAGTTGCAGAGACTCAAGAATGGGAGGAATTTGTGGGATAGGTCTGCACTTCAGTGGCAATTTGCCTGAATTAGAAAGAAAAGAGATTAATGGAAGGATTTAGAATTCTGTCAATAGTCATATTAAAGGTAAAAAGCAAGTAGTTGTAGTGTCTTATATGAACATTTTATTTAAACTTATCATCAAAGATAAATTATGAAGATGCTTTTATTTTATGACAAAAGACCTACTCCTCTTCCAAAAACAGTCAATCACTTATGCCACATTAATTTCAAAAGTAATTTTTTCTAACTCATTTAATTCTATTAGTCAAACAACTAAAATCTTCAACACAAAAATGTACCCCCCCACACACACTTTCATGCACCATGAGTGATTTTCACTAAAGACACTTCATAATAAATGTTGTTTTCACAAATGTGCTTTAATAATGCACCAAGTAAAAAGGCAATATCAGAGAAAAATTTATTTATGAGAGTTTCTTAGATGAATGATACAAGAAAATGGGAAAGAAATCACAGATGTCACAGCAATGATTTTTGAACACAGGAAAGAGATGGTTGTCATCAGAAATCAAGATATCTTCTCCACTGGAAAGTTACCAAAACAATAACAAGAAAATGCCAAATCAAAAGAAAACTGGATACGGTGAGCATAAAAACATTTCTACAATCTGTGAGTCCCAAAACATTTGTAATAAAAGAATTCTCTCTCTAGCCCTCTGAAAGGGTAAAGGAAAGATAGTGGCTTAGTTAGAATGTATCTGGAAGAAATTTCTTACCCATGTGTGAGCTACACTTTGAGCTAGCAATAACAATGGGGTAAACTCCTCCTCCTGCCCCTCCGCCATCTATAGCATAAACCTCATGAAAGCAAACACGTATAGCTGAGTTCTGGGAAAGCCAAGAGGTTGTATATTTGAAAAATGTACAAAAGCCAAGAATCTCTACAAAACCAACAATGCAAGACATCACACACATCCACACCTCTGCTTACCAGTAAAACACTGAATGTTTGTGAGAGGGAGATTTAAGTACTTTAGGTTATCCAAGCTCATCAGAATTCAAAGTGAGAGCGAAATGGATATTTGAACACATTGTCCCTCAGAAGATTTAATTTCCTTTCCATCTTGTACAGTGTGCAAGTTGCTCTCTGTCTATAAATACTGCACAAAATTGCAACTCTGCGTGCAAAATGTGTCAAAGTCAAGTCAAGTATATCACTCAGGGCCTAATGATGGAAATAACAGTCTATTTTTGAAGAAAAATTTGGCTTTACAATACTTGGAATTATTGCTAGATGATGTAGTATTTCATGACATGCATATTGGGTGACTTAATAGACTTCCTAGGGTAATTTCGTCTAGAAGGAATTTTTGCTTTATATATCTATTAAGAAATACTACTGTCACCATTCACTCTACATTAAGACTCAAATACATCAGTAAAATGCAATAGTAAAATGAATGTTTCTTAAAGACTAAGATTATCTGGGAAATTTTAGTGCCTGTGTATAATCTCTCACACAGTTTTGGATATATGTGATGTATTGTATGCTATGTTAATTCAGTGTCCAAACCTCTGTATTTAGTCAGTATGTTCATTATTTAGAATACTTCCAATGGCCTAGGGAAATGCAGGGATAAAATAGGCTCACCCAGAAATTTCCATAAAATCAATTACCTATAATAGTTTCTGGGAAAATAATTATGCTCTATTTTGTACTAATTATGTGTCAATACTCTTTAGAAGCAAAGAAAATGGTTATTAATGACTTGTGATATTATGGAACTAACAGTGATAGAATATAATATTTAGGTAGTGGTCCCATTAATATGGGCTTCCCTGGTGCTCAGATGGTAAAGAATCTGTCTGCAATGCAGGAAACCTGGGTTTGATCCCTGGATGGGGAAAAATCCCCCAAAGAAGGGAATGGTTACCCACTCCAGTATTCTTGCCTGGATAATTCCATGGACAGAGGAGCCTGGTGGGCTAGTTCATGGGGTCTCAAATGTTCCTTGACATACTATTCTTCTCAGTCAATTCCCCAGAGGAAGTTTAAACACAAAAGAAAACGCTAAGACACACTTTAATGCTAGCTGGATCTTTCACTGAATAAGATCTATAGAGATGGCAGGGAGTGAAAACGTCTATTTTGACCTTGAGTACAAGTGGAGATATCTGATCCATTTTTAATGGCAACCAAGATGGTATTTTAAAAATGGTCTCTTCCATTTTCTTTCAATTGGTTTAGTGTTCAAAGGGAAAACCGTAAGTGGCTTTCTACTCTAGTGTGCAGACTATAGAAGAATAGGCTGTAACATCTGAAAAAGTGGGCTCTTTTTATGGTCATATAAGTTCAAGAAGCATAAAATTAAGAGAAGCCAAAAGGTGATGATTTTTATCTTCAATGGTATATCAACAACAGTGTTTTCAATCTTGAAACTAAAAAGGGACAAGAGGCACAGAGACCAACCAATATCAGGAGACCAAATCAGACAAAAGGGGAGGTATTGCTTGACTGCATAGGGGAAGATATTCTAGGTCACAGGCGCAGATATTTGCTCAAGTGAGGTTGAAGTTTCCAATTCAATCTCCACTTTCAACAGAAAAGAGAAAAAAGAAAAGGAAAACATAAGAAAAACAGCTGGAAAGCCATCACCTGTGCAGGCACCTCCAGTTAGATTTAAGTTTTCTTTGAAAAGGAAACTCTTGTGTATACAGGTGTCATTTGGCCATCAGGAACAAGAAGGGAAAAATAGCTCTCCACATATTCTAACCACATTGAATTTGCAAAAGTCATACCCCCAAAGAATGACAGTCACTAACTAAACATAGCCTTTCTGATCCTAAATAAATAAAAGATATTGCCACATCTCTGAACTGCTTGTAATATGTACGTTAAATAGGACTGATTCGTAATAATTTGAAATGATTAATTCATTCACTTTATTGGTTACTTGGATTTTGAAACACATAATTTTAATTCAGTAAGGAAGGCAATGGCACCCCCACTCCAGTACTCTTGCCTGGAAAATCCCATGGACGGAGGAGCCTGGTAGACTGCAGTCCATGGGGTTGCTGAGGGTTGGACACGACTGAGCGACTTCACTTTCACTTTTCACTTTCATGCACTGGAGAAGGACATGGCAACTCACTCCAGTGTTCTTGCCTGGAGAAGCCAGGANCTGGAAAATCCCATGGACAGAGGAGCCTGGTAGGCTGCAGTCCATGGGGTTGCTGAGGGTCGGACACGACTGAGCGACTTCACTTTCACTTTTCACTTTCATGCACTGGAGAAGGACATGGCAACTCACTCCAGTGTTCTTGCCTGGAGAAGCCAGGAATGGGGGAATCTGGTGTGCTGCCGTCTATGGGGTCGCACAGAGTCGGACACAACTGAAGCGACTTAGCAGCAGCAGCAGTAGCAGCAACAGCAGCAACAGCAATCTTACATTTTCACTATGTATAAGCAAGTGATATTGGAAAACTGGGCTTCTTGATTGAGCAAGGGAAAAAAGTCAAATTGAGCATTTTTATAAAGTAAATCCTTAGTTAGTAAAGTATACAAAAGAGGAAAGTTAAATGGCAAATTGTTAAATTGTTTGATAACCCTAATGATTTATTTTTATCTATACTTTAAAAAATAAACAAATTTGTGTTTAAAATAGATTACTGTCCTGGCAGGCTGTATTCCATGGGGCTGCAGAGTCAGATACAACTTAGCGACTGAATGAACCGAACGAACTGTGAGAACACTGGGGTACACGTGTCTTTTTGAATTATGGTTTGCATAGGTTGCTTAGCTTGGTGCTCTGTGATGAACTAGAAAGATGGGATGGTGGGTGGGAGGGGGGCTAAAGTGGGAGGGGATATATGTATACATATAGCTGATTCACTTCATTGTACAGCAGAAACTAATGAAACATTGTAAAGCAATCATACTCTAATTAAAAAAAAAAGCCCTTGTTTAAAAAAAAAATCTATAGCAGTTTTTTCAAAACAAAACAAAACAAAACAAAAAATAGAGTACTGTGTGTTTAAAATAGAGTACTTCGTTGACTCAGACTGTAAAGAATCTGCCTGCAATGTAGGAGACCTGGGTTTGATTCTGGGTTGGGAAGATCCCCTGGAAAAGTGAATGTTTATCCACTCCAGTATTCTCACCTGGAGAATTCCATGGACAGAGAAGCCTGGTGGGCTGCAGTCCATGGGGTCACGAAGAGTCAGACCCTACTGAGCAACTAATACACACCCACACATTGAAGCTATGCTGTGAATGTTCATAATCATTGGTCAGAAAAATAAAATTCTTAAAACAATCACTTACACAAGCTTTTGAAGAAAGTAAAAATGATCCAGGATGCCAATCGTTGTTTAAGAAAGAAAAGTGTTGTGACTTAGGAGTCACACTTATTATCTATCCTCTCAAGATACATAGCTCAATAGTTAACTAACATCCCCTAAGTATTTTAGATGGTATTAAGATAATGGGCTGTGATACAAATATGATCAAGAATTAAAAAAAAAAAAAGAATCTGTAGATATAGAAGTATAGAACATGTAATGTGACAAGAGAATACAATACCTTAAAATGTAGGTAATGCCAAATAATTCTAAATCTGACATTTATTTTAAAACAACAAAATGGTTCTTTACTTAAATGATTTTAAACACATAATGCAGCACCATCAAAATCTAACAATATATTAATTTGTGTATATATATGTAATGAATTGGTAAAGAATTTGAGCATTAAATTAAGTCATATAAGACTAATATAAAGCAATTTAGATTTCTTCTTAATGGCACTTTTAATTAAATATATTTGTTAGTTTTAAGATGACATTTAATTACTAAAAGTAATTTCAGGTTAATATGTCATTATGACTTTCTTTCAAGTTAAAAGGCACATAGTTTAAAGGTCAAATATATTTCTCACATATGAAACTGATCCAATATTGTTCCATGCAACACAATCAACAAGTTAATGGAACTATTTTCTTTAATGCTGTAAATAGTAATATTTATTTTAAAATGAACTTAAAAGATATCTTTCACAATATGGTGAGTTAGACTAAATTAAGGTTTTTTATTGTTCAAATTCATTTTTCCAATTTATATAAAGTCACTTTGAATACTTGTACTCAATTGCTATTTCAGATAATTCTATATAACCAAAATAAAAAGTATTCAGACCACATATTTCCAACCTAGTCTTTGTAAAGGACATGATTTCATGGATTATGGACACCCTTCTGAGTTTTCATGTTTAAGCTTTAAATAGGAATGAGGCAACACTTTCCCTTTTACTTTAGAAGGCTGAATGAAAACCTTAGAATTTTTATTATGTTGGGCAAGTCTTAACCTTCTATAGGTTCAGGAGGCTGATTTCTAATGAAACATAGTAACAATAAGGTGGGGGGCGGGAAGCAACATTTTGAAGGAAGGCACTCTATCCCCCTCTTGTGCTTCATTTAAAAAAACAAAGTCTAACAGTTATTGACTTTATGGTTTCTGTCCTTAGACAACTGCAATCAGCATGGCCAAAGAAAGCCAGTTGCTTCATTTGCTACTAACTGTTAGGTAAAGAGGACCAGGACCCTGAAAAGAGTGTCTAACAGGCTTTTTTTAATGGCGAAGCGCTCCAGGGCGGGGTTCCCGGACCCGAAAGAGACAGGTTGAGGAAGTCCGCGCTGGACTGTGTTCCGGGTGGTTTTTATACGTTTGTTGTGAGGGATGGTCAGGCTAGATGGACGGGGGTTCTGATAGGTCGCCAGGCAGAGGCGTCGCGGGCTAATAGGTCCTTCTACGTGGGTGTGGTGCGGCGGCTTTAGCCGGCGAAGTGTGCTGTCATTGGTCCCTGGGATCTGGGAGGCACCTTCCTTTAGGGATTTCCGCCACCGGCGGGAGGGAGAGGAGGGGCGGCCCATCATGGCTCCGGCCTTACACTAACATCACTTGAAACGCATCACAAAAGCAATTAGAGATATGCTGAACAGTTTGCAGTTCACTTTGTGTTTGTATCCTGAGAAGTTTGGAAGCTAATAAGCAAGAAAAATCGTATTGACTCTTTGTTCTGTTCCTGTTCTCACCAAGCTCGTTTGTCAGATGGAATCTGAGAACATGCCAGCAATATGTCTTATTAAGTAAAACAAACTGAAAGCCTGGCTTAGGTCACTCTGCAGTACAAATGATAGAGTTGGCTACAAGGAATCTAAAGAAATAAATTATTTTTCAGTTAAGGATCATAACAGGAAAAATGGTGGCCCCATATTTGCATGATAAAACTACCTTTGGAACTAAAATGGATTACCAGGCTTAACAAAAATCCCACTAGTTATTTCAATTTAAGTGCAAGTTCTTTAATATTTTAAAATAAGATTAAATAAATGCATACACATACATTATTCATATAATATCAATCTAAATGTTCACACTTGCTCTAGAATTGAGGGGAATTATAAATTGGTATATATGTTGATGAACCAAAAAATAGGTGATTGCCTGGTGATCCTTCCATGTACTTGTAATCAACTAATATTATTCACAGACGTTTATTGTTCCAAGATGTTTTTTTAGAGAGGGTATCAGTCAAATTCCCTTTATAACAAATTATCCCCAAAATCTAAGGCTGAAAGGAATAGGAATGGTCATTTCTTCTTGTTCATGGGTGGGTCTGTAGGTCAGCTAGGCTTCAGATCAGCTCATCTCCTTCAAGCTGCTGGTCCTGAGCTTAGTTTAGGCTCAGGTCTACTGGCATGTGCTTAATGGGAGCTCAGACTGGAGAAGTGGAGGTCATCAGAGGAGAGTTCTTCTCCTGGGAACGCCTAAGGCTCTTGCCAGCAAGCTCAGCCATTCAAAGCACACTTGAGTTTCTGCTTTCCTCACCACTGTTAAAATCCCATTGGTTAAAGCAAGTCACATGAGCCCGTTTACAGTCAAGGGGTGGGGATTCTCTGCCTCTAAAGGGAAGAACTTTGCCCCTGTGGGGCAAAGGACCTGGCTGCAGGGATTGGTGAAATCGTGGAAGACATGCTTTATTCCAAAGAAAAGCACTGTGCTTAATAAATGAGGAGAGCATCTTCTGATGAAAAACACAAAACATTAGAGTCTGTGTTTTCAGGACAACTGAGAACTCTTTTCACATTTACGTTGGACACTAAAGCAACCTTTAAACGTTGTTTTATCATTTCATCAGTTTTGATATGCTAAATCCTAATTTTCATTCAGTTGAAAATATTTTATAATTACTCATTTCTTTCATTGGTTAAATAATTATTTAGAACAATATTGCTTAATGTTTAGACAGTTGAGTATTTTCTATTTATATATTTTTTATGATATCCATCTTAATTATTCAATTACTTAATATTCTGGGTAATTCCATCCCTTAGAATCATTATTTCCATATAGACTGATGCTTCTTGCATGTATGATAATGATATCTAATAAAAGGATATATTTCATATACCTTTTAAAGACTATATACTTTGCACTTACTGACATCAGGTCAAAGTTTTGAAATGTGTTTTTAGGTCAACAATCTTTTTCTGTGTTATTTTTCCAACAGATATTAAGATGTCTTTTCACTGAAGCACTGAAATAAAGAAATAGAGCTTCAAAATTGGGAAAGAGCACAAAAATCTCTTGCTCTACCTTATTTTTTATGAATAAAAACGTTCAAACATGAAGTTTTCAGGTGATTTCTCACCTCAACTCTGTTTTCCTTTTAAGAGCTGTTTCTCTCATTTGGAAATATACAGTAGCTGCAGTTTATAAGTCTTATCTCCCTAAGCTTCTTACTGATTTGCCAGTATGTATGTTTTTTAAAAGGATTATGACATAATCTTTAAATCTTAATGGTATTTTTATGAATAAAAACGTTCAAACATGAAGTTTTCAGGTGATTTCTCACCTCAACTCTGTTTTCCTTTTAAGAGCTGTTTCTCTCATTTGGAAATATACAGTAGCTGCAGTTTATAAGTCTTATCTCCCTAAGCTTCTTACTGATTTGCCAGTATGTATGTTTTTTAAAAGGATTATGACATAATCTTTAAATCTTAATGGTATTTGTCATCTGATTTTATTTCAGTAATAAACTGACAGCAAGAAAGGATTTTACAAGATTTTAAAATATGAAATTAATTTTGTAGAATTAATGAACCATGTTATATTTAATGCCTTACAGTGATCCATAAAGAAGCAGGTAAAGAAGCATATAAATATATCATTAACATTATTATTAAATATATACTATATATACATGTAGTATTACCTATGATCAGTGCTCAGTTACTCAGTTGTGTCTGACTTTTTGCAACCCTATGGACTATAGCCTGCCAGCCTCCTCTGTCCACGGGATTCTCCAGGCAAGCATACTGAAGTGGGTTGGCATTTCCTCCTCCAGGGGATCTTCCCAACCCAAAGATTGAACTCAAATCTCCTGGATTGCAGATAGATTCTTTCATTGCTGAGTCATTGGAAAAGCCCCATAGTATTACCTATATAGGCAATTAAAAGTACTGAACATATAAATTCAACAACTACATTGCATAGCATAACAATATCTAATAACATATCTAACATAACAATACCTAACACCAAGCAATATGTGTTATATATTTTTCTTGGGGGTAAACATATGTGAAGCTATTTAGTTTAAGAGGTAACTATATCATATTCATTCTTCAGATGGGGAAAACTATATAGTTACATAGAGATTCCAAAGGCTTCCCTGGTGGCTCAGCAATAAACAATCTGCTTGTAATGCAGGAGATGCAGGTTCACTCCCTGGGCTCTTAAAATCCCCGAGAAGAGGAAATGGCTACCCACTCCAGTATTCTGGCCTGGAGAATCCCATGGACAGGCAAGTCTGGCAGGCTACAGTCCATGGGGCTGCAAAGCCAAAACACAAGATAGCAACTAAACAGCAACAAAATAAACAGTTATACATATCAATTTGAATAAAATTCACAGACTATGTTACATAAATAAGTGAAAGATGCAGAACCATATAAACAGCATGATGCTATAATAAAATCCACATAGTTTACTAATGCTGAGGATGAAATTATAATATAAAACTTTCATGAGGAATAAATGCTCCATATAGTGTGGTGGTTACTTTCAAGATATCACTTCTAGAATGGGAGAAAAGGGAAACAGTTTGGGAAGGTTTCATTGGGCTTCAATTCTTTCTGCAATATTCACTTGGTAAAAAAAAGCCTGAAGGAAATATGGTCATTGTTCAGGTTTGATTAAGCAATGTACTGATCATTATTGCTTTATTATCTACATTTTATTTTCTGTACTTTTAAATATTTTATTTTTTAATCGAAAATACCTAAAGAAAGGCACAATGTTCTAATATTGAACTCTGCAGTTTATAATTCTGAAAGGAAATATATTACTCAGGCAAGGCATGCAAACGCCCTGTGCCTTCCTTTTCCTTATTAAAGCAACAATACCTGCCTCTGAAGAATCTTACGAGGGAAAAATGTGGGGGAAAGTGTCCAGAAACTTTGGAAGTCTTATTCAAAACTATTCATGGAAGTGCAGAAACAAATGGTCAGAATTTTTTAAATTAAATTATGTATACTGGTGACCTGAAGTATGGGGAATTATAGTAATAGCGGGAATGAAATAATGTTTTGGGACCATTTTCCTTTTAATTATGATTAATTAGTTATTCAGTTCAGTTCAGTCGCTCAGTCGTGTCCGACTCTTTGCGACCCCATGAATTGCAGCACGCCAGGCCTCCCTGTCCATCACCAACTCGAGGAGTTCACTCAGACTCACTCCCATCGAGTCAGGGATGCCATCCAGCCATCTCATCCTCTGTCATCCCCTTCTCCTCCTGCCCCCAATCCCTCCCAGCATCAGGGTCTTTTCCAATGAGTCAACTCTTTGCATGAGGTGGCCAAAGTACTGGAGCTTCAGCTTTAGCATCATTCCTTCCAAAGAAATCCCAGGGCTGATCTCCTTCAGAATGGACTGATTGGATCTCCTTGCAGGCCAAGGGACTCTCAAGAGTCTTCTCCAACACCACAGTTCAAAAGCATCAATTCTTCAGTGCTCAGCCTTCTTCACAGTCCAACTCTCACATCCATACATGACCACAGGAAAAACCATAGCCTTGACTAGGCGGACCAGATGTGTATAAGAGACAGGCTTTAGTCTGTCACATGCATGAAATGCACCTGTCATACCCATTCAATGTAAAGGAATTGACTCATTTTCTGTACATATGTGAATGACAGAATACACATTTGAGCTGGATGAAGCAAGAATGAAAAGGAGGTGAAGGTAGAGCTAAGGTGTTGGCTGGAAACCTCTGGAGCTTCCAGGTGAAATTGGAAACTGCATTTTGTGTCCTGGAGGGCAAAGAGAATGGGAATAAAGAAACAGATCAGGGACTTCCCTGGCAGTCCAGTGGTTAAGAATCCATGTTTCCATGCAGGGGGCATGGGTTTGATTCCTAGTCAGGAAACTAAGATCCTGCATGTTGCGTGGCATGGTCAAAAATAAATAAATAAATAAAAGGAAAATAAAAATTTAAAAAAGAGAGAGACCATTTCAGATTGGTAGGGAGACGGTTTAACAAGTGCAGGAGCTTACAAATCAAGCTCGTCTCAGGCAGCCACCAGACAAGTAAATCTTTGTATCCATCACCAGGATCTTAAAAGTTTATACTGAAGTCTTAACTTTTCAGTCACGTACAGTGTCCAGATGGTCTCCACACACCTTAATCTCTTAAGGGTGTGTCCCTGTTACAACTCCTAACTTTGGAATGGTGGACAGAACATATATTCCAAAGTCAGGAGAGGGAGTGAGGAGCCCCTAATAGCATAGTTCTAGCTCTGGGTCAGTTAGCGGCACATTCTCTCCATAGTCAACACAAAGTTGGCTAGACAGTGTTTGGGAAAGTAGAGCAGTATCAAGGCAGTATCAGAGAAACTAAGGATGTACAGTTTGTTAGCAGTATATTGAAATGATCCTCAGAATAATATTTTGAGAGGCAATGCTCTGTATCAAATAAGCCCTAGGTTTAAGTCTACAAGATAAAAGTTGATTCTCAGTTCAAAGTCCAGTGTCATATATAGCATCTGGACAAATGGATGACTGAGAAGCTGCTTCTAATTGATGAATTATTCATAACCTCCAGTTAACTCTTTTTTGCAGGGGTATATTGACCCTTGAATGATGTAGGGCTTAGGAGCCCTGACCCTCTGCAAAGTGAAAATCCGAGGATAATTTGTAATTGATCTTCTGTATACACAGTTCTTCCCCATTCAAGGTTCCACACTCATGAATTCAATCATGGACTGATGCAGTTCAAATCAACATTGTCACCTTCATCTGATACTCTAGTCTACTCTATGGTATTAGCAAGCTGAATTAAATAAAACTGTTTCTATGGAACTATCAGTACACAGTACAAAAGTCAGAAAAGTAAGAAAGAATTATATTTCATTCTGGGCATCTGGGAAAATCTGACTAGGCAAAGGGGTCCAGAACCTAAACCCTTAGGCAGTCAGGTCTATTTCTTTAATCAAAGATAAGTGCCAGGGGCTTGCTTAGATTACAAAAATTCTTTGTTCCAAATCTCTATCAAGCAGACTTTTGATTATAATTTAACTTCCCATGTACTTTCCCAGAGAGCAGAAAATGTAACTTATCTGTGAGTACTTGAGGAAATATAACTGTTTTATTTGTTATGTCCCAATGCTTGATTTAAAAAAAAATAGACTTACTGAGATATAATTCACATACCATGCATTTCAACTACTAATAATGTACACTTCAATGTTGATATTGCTATTTTGTATATTCACAGAGTTCTTTTCAACCATTACCAAAATTAAATTTAGATTGTTTTATTACTTTTATCACCCCAGAAACTTCCAATTGCAGTAACTCCTCATTGTTTTTAGAACTTTCTTTTCCAGATTTATAGAGCCATAAGTGATGTATAACATTGTATGTTTAAAGTATATGATTGAATGATTTGATATACACACATATTATGAAATTATTATCTCAATAAAATTGTTAATACATCATTTGCCTCACATAATTATCATTTGTTGTTACTGTCATAGTGAAAACACTTAAGATCCACTTTCACAGCAACTTGCAAGTGTTCTCCAGGCAAGAATGCTGGAGCGGGTAGCCACTCATAAATTTTTCTTCACTTTTGCCTATGTGCCTTGAAGATTATGACTAGACCCTTCCCAATATTGTACATGGTTAATTTTCCTGCTTGATTTTGAGTCTTTAAGCAAGCATATAGCACTGCACCTATTTTGACCTCTTGTAAGAACAGGATAATATGGTTCCTTGGTGGCTCAGACAGTAAAGAATCTGCTTGCAATGCAGGAGACCTGGATTCGATCCCTGGGTTGGAAAGATCCCCTGGAGAAGGGAATGGCAACACACTCCAGAATTCTCTTGCCAGGTGAATTCCATGGATAGAGGAGCCTGGCAGTCTCCAGTTCATAAGATTGCAGAGTCGGATATGACTGAATGACAAACACACACACAGCTGGTAAAATAAGTCTTTGGAGCAAGATGATTAAAGGACAAAGGGGAATCAAATAAATCTGTTCTTATTCACTAGGCTATTTGCCTGAGAGACATCAGTAAGATGGCAGAGCAGGAAACTCTGAGCACTCTTTCCCGACCCCCAGCCCCAAACATCCTGATTCAACAACAATTCATGGGCAAATTTCATTTATGAAATTTCTCTCTTGACGATTACTTGACCACATATACATAGGTTTATTTCTGGGCTCTCTATTCTATTCCATTGGACTTTGCATCTGTTTCTGTGCTGATACCATGTAGTTTTTTAAATTATAGCTGTAGAAAATAGTTTGAAATCAAGAAATGTGATGCTATCAACTTGTCTCAAGATTTCTTTGTCCATTTGAGGTTTTTTGTACTGTGTGTGTGTGTGCTAAGTCACTTCAGCTGTGTCCAACTCTGTGTGACTCTATGGACTGTACCCTTCCAGGCTCCTCTGTCCACAGGATTTTACAGGCAAGACTGGAGTGGGTTGCTATGCCCTTCTCCAGGGGATCTTCCTGAACCAGAGATCAAACCTGTGTCTCCTGGGTCTCCTGCATTGACAGGCAGGCTCTTTATCACTAGCACCACCTGGGAAAGTGAAAGTGAAAGTTACTCAGTCATGTCCGACTCTTTGCAGCCCTATGCACTATATAGACCATGGAATTCTCCAGGCCAGAATACTGGACTGGATAGCCTAACCTTTCTCCAGCAGATCTTCCCAACTCAGAAGTGGAACCGGGGTCTCCTACATTGCAGGCAGATTCTTTACCAGCTGAGCTTCTCAGAGAAGCCATGTTGTACTATAGTTCATATGAACTTTAGGATTAAGAGAGGTATTTCTTTTAAAAGAAATTTGTGTCATTTCTTTCAATACCTCTTTAACACATTCAAGATAACATTCATTCTCCTTAACTTATCACCCAGCTACATGTGACCTGATGTCTGCTGCTATCTAATTTCAACTTCCACTACACCCAGGTATCAGTGCTCATCTTCAGGAAAAACTCAATTCTTCCTTCAATTACTAGCTTGGTTGCAAACCTCCATGCTTTGGAACACACTGTTATGTACCTTCAAACCCTTTGGTTGTTTCTTCACTAAGTTTCTCATTATTTAGCAAAATATCACTTCATCTAAGAAGTCTAGGTCAAAAATGTAATTTAAATGCACTGTTTGCATACTTTGTATCACTCTTCATGATTATGCTCTGTTGAAATAATTTATTGACCACCTCTCCCATTAGATTCCTTGAGAAGAGTCTCCAAATTGTCAGTCTGAGGCTTCCCAAGGCCTAGTATAGTGCTTAACACATTGTCTGCTCAGGTAGTATATATAAACTATGAACTGTCAACCTTAAAAATAAAAGAGCTAGTTATTTTACCAGCAAAATGGGTTTATTCAGGATTGGAAGAGAATTGCAAAGAATTTTAATTCAGGATGTAGGAAAGCCATGGTAAATCATAGAGAAGAACAAAAGAGAAGGAACTGCATTTACTAGGTTTTCGGAGGAAACTGGGGAAGGTTGTTTTGAACAGAAGTTCACTGAAGAGCAAAAGTTCGAGGTTGTGGTGGTTTCTCATTGACTGTAAGCTGTGGTTAGAGCATTGTTGCTGGGGTAGGGAGGAATTTTCCTTTTCTTAAAAGCAAGGGATAAAATTCTCATGTGATTAATGTCTTTCCGTATCAAAATAATTCTTATCTTTTGTTGCTGGTTACGCATATTTCAAGAAGTGGTACTAGTGTGAGAGTTGCCCTTATAGGGCTTCTCACCTCCATTTTAAATGAGGTTTCCTTTATTTATTTTCGTAGACTAAATATATATGAATGAATAAAAGAATGAATGGATGAATTGGTTATGGCCCCAAAGACAGTGAAACAGAATATTTATGACAATATTTAAAATCTCTTAGGCTTTACTCGAAGGCGTCAATCAAGATGCCTATTTCATCTTTATACTATGAACACATAGTAGGCATTCCAAGTTTACTGAATTGAAACATCTTTAAGTTGGCAAAAGCCCTATGAAATATAACAGCTTTATTATTATTATTATTAATTTTTGGTGCATGGTGGCATTGAAAAATCTATTTACCAAAAACTGGTTACTCAATCTTTGATGATAATGAATTTCTTTCTCTGGAGAGTCTTTCACAAATGTGACAAATTTTCTTTTTTATAGAGCATAGTTGAGATTAAAAACTCAAGTCAATTGTAATAGGCAGAAAATGCACAGTTTTATTTTACTTTTATAGATTATTATGATTTTGTGTATGACATGACTATTCAAATAGTTGAA
>SJYX01020356.1:398740-452110 GCA_006410675.1 Oreotragus oreotragus
TTGGAAGGAATGATGCTAAAGCTGAAACTCCAGTACTTTGGCCACCTCACGCAAAGAATTGACTCATTGGAAAAGACTCTGATGCTGGGAGGGATTGGGGGCAGGAGGAGAAGGGGACGACAGAGGATGAGATGGCTGGATGGCATCACGGACTCAATGGACGTGAGTCTGAGTGAACTCCGGGAGATGGTGATGGACAGGGAGGCCTGGCGTGCTGCGATTGATGGGGTCACAAAGAGTCGGACACGACTGAGCGACTGAACTGAACTGAAGGTCATAATGAGGTTTATTCTTTGTTATTTGAGATTAACTAGTTCGTGGATTTTTCTAATACTGAAGATCCATTATAATTAACATGAATTGGTACTTAAAATGTTTAATGTTATTGTACCTTTTTAAAATCATTTAAATGTTGTTTAGTGGCCACTTTTCAAAAATAAGTGGAAACTTGGAAATGTATTTTTGAATAAAAATGTGTGTGTTGTATGTGTTTTTTCCACAATTCAATCCTGATGAACTCATCTGAGTGCAGTTCTGTCTCTATAGTCAATGAAAGTGATGAACTGATCCATTTTACGGATCACAAAGTTGACTGAGAAAGGCCTTCTAGAGCTATAAGACTTAACTATATTGGTCACTTTAGTCTTCACTGAAAAATAGATGTTTGGAGGATAAACTTATTCAACTCTAGCTACTTTAAAACATAAAATCAGGTCTGACTTATTTACCTGATTTTTTCCTATAATATATGGCTTAAAATTTAACTGCTAAATTGAATTATACTGCTAAAATATCCTTCATCACAAGCCTGATGTGTTACACTTCTAGTATAAGAAATTTTAAAAGGTTGATAGAAATCAATACCAAGAGATAATTAGTATTGAATTGGATAGGGAGGCTGCTTTAATACATGGGGAGCTGTTGTATGGATACAGAGTATCAACAATCCATTTTGTTGTTGTCTGCAGGAGAAATACTTGGTTTGCGAATATTTAAATATGGTCTGATCTTTGTAAGTTTGAGTGTAATAGTTTTGTTTTCCCTTTTGTCCCTCTCCTTTATCTCTCTAATTACTCCACTTGATAATTTCTCCTTCCTTCTTTATCCCTTTTTCTCTACCAAGTCCCACTCTGGCTTCTTTTTCTATTTTCTTTTTAATCTTGCTCTGTACACACTACTTTTCCAGAGCCAATTTGTTTCCCAGACTGGAAACCACTGCTTATCTGAGGGAGGGGAACTTTGCCCCATGGAGCTGTTCTGGTCAGATAAGCAGGTGGCCACTGATTGGACGGGACAAACTTGGCTGGGGTCTCTTCTGGCTTGAATTGAGCAACAGAAGCAGAGCTGGGAGCCACAGCCAAAGCTGAATAGGGAATGCTTGGGGGTGGGATAAACCTTTCATAGATTCTAAACCTAAATATGTTTTGCTTGAGTTGATCATTTTGTCATAGGTTTCTCTCTTTGACTGCTGTTCAGCGTATTCCTAATGGATTTCCTATGGCAGCAAAATAAGCACTATCTCATGTACCTGCATTTTGAAAACATAAATTTTCAGCAGGCACTTATGAAATACCCCCTCTATTAGCAACAAGCTTCCCATGGTGTCTTATGACTGTTCTTTGTTGAAAAATGGCTCAGAATTTGATTTATTTTCCACATTTTATAGTTGATAGGACTTTTCATAATAAGTTAAATACCCTTGGTTCATTTTGTTTAGGTACACAACAGGCATTTTAATTAAGAAATTATTTGTGTAGCCCTTTTCCAGTGAAGATGATGCTACTGACCCTGCAGCTGTGTGCAGGGGTGGCCAAATCTGCTNGTTGATAGGACTTTTCATAATAAGTTAAATACCCTTGGTTCATTTTGTTTAGGTACACAACAGGCATTTTAATTAAGAAATTATTTGTGTAGCCCTTTTCCAGTGAAGATGATGCTACTGACCCTGCAGCTGTGTGCAGGGGTGGCCAAATCTGCTAATCAGTGACCCTTGTTCATCACGGTACTGCTTGCATACAGAAGCTAGCTTGACAGTTGAGGATGGTGCCTCTTTTCTGGCTGCTTTTCATTAATATTCTCTCATTTTCTCCGTAGGATTAGGTTGTTGCCACAGGTGGCTCAGTGGTAAATAATTTGCCTGCCAATGCAGGTGACACAGAAGATGTGGGTTTGATCCCTAGATCAGAAAAATACCCTAGAGGAGTAAATGGCAACCTGCTTCAGTATTCTGGCCTGGGAAATTCCATGGACAGAGGAGCCTGGTAGGCTATATTCCATTGGGTTGCAAAGAGTTGGACACAGCTGGGCACGTATGTGTTCATTCATATGCAGACAAGGCATATGAAATGATACAGGAATTCTTTTATGGGAGGATTTCCTGAAAAGAGACAATATTTTCATGAAAATTGGTGCAGTGACTCAAATAGATCAATCATTTCCCAATTTGAGTGCATGGAAATAACCTGGAGGGTTAAAATACAAATCCTTGGGCTCCATCCATACAGTTTCTCTTTCAGTGGGGCTGTGGTGGTGAGGAGGTAGCTGGGAGAATGAATATGGCCTCCTAATACGGTCCTCCTCCTGGCCTCCCCTGACTTGGATGCTGGGTGTCTCTTCCCAGCTGCCCCTGACCTCGGACGCGGAGTAGTTCCTCCCAGCCGCCGCCCTGACCTCAGACGTGGGGTGTTTCCTTCGGNGTTTTCCACAGTTTATTGTGATCCACACAGTCAAAGGCTTTGGCATAGTCAATAAAGCAGAAATAGATGTTTTTCTGGAAGTCTCTTGCTTTTTCCATGATCCAGCGGATGTTGGCAATTTGATCCCTGGTTCCTCTGCCTTTCTTGACATTGTACAGGAGACAGGGATCAAGACCATCTCCATGGAAAAGAAATGTAAACAAGCAAAATGGCTGTCTGGGGAGGCCTTACAAATAGCTGTGAAAAGAGAGGCAAAAAGTAAAGGAGAAAAGGAAAGATATAAGCATCTTAATGCAGAGTCCAGAGAACAGCAAGAAGAGATAAGAAAGCCTTCTTCAGCGATTAATACAAAGAAATAGAGGAAAACGACAGAATGGGAAAGACTAGAGATCTCTTCAAGAAAATTAGAGATACCAAGGGAACATTTCATGCAAAGATGGGCTCGATAAAGGACAGAAATGGTAAGGACCTAACAGAAGCAGAAGATATTAAGAAGAGGTGGCAAGAATACACAGAAGAACTGTACAAAAAGATCTTCATGACCGAGATAATCATGATGGTGTGATCACCCATCTAGAGCCAGACATCTTGGAATGTGAAGTCAAGTGGGTCTTAGAAATCATCACTACAAACAAAGCTAGTCGAGGTGATGGAATTCCAGTGGAGCTGTTTCAAATGCTGAAAGATGATGCTGTGAAAGTGCCGCACTCAATATGCCAGCAAATTTGGAAACTTCAGCAGTGGCCACAGGACTGGAAAAGGTCAGTTTTCATTCAAATTCCAAAGAAAGGCAATGCCAAAGAATACTCAATCTACCGCACAATTGCACTCATCTCACATGCTAGTAAAGTAATTAATTATTGAGGTGAAGATGAGGTGAAGTAGCTCAGTCGTGTCCGACTCTTTGCGACCCGGTGGACTGTAGCCTACCAGGCTCCTCCGTCCATGGAATTCTCCAGGCAAGAATACTGGAGTGGGTTGCCATTTTGGCTAGTGTCAATTTAAACTAGAAATAAAAACTATTTTTGCAAAATATCAAGGATATGTAGAAATAATTTGACTTGTATTAATATACGATTTATGTTGTAGCGTGTTCTTCCAAAGAAGACAGCTATTTTGATACGATCATTTCAATTCTGAGTAAAATGTTAGGGTCTGAACTATAGTTGACTGATTAATAGTGAAAGCTCGCCATCTGGTGGACAAACTAAAAACTGTGGCGCGTTGAAAACTTTCGGTTTAAGCACTCGCTTTCCAATTAGCAGTATCTTCAGGGTATATCCCGTGTCCATGCACTAATAACAGACACTTCCTGCATCAAGACACCATCTTCTTTTAGCTGAACAATTCAATCCCTGTCCCTATCGGTGCCTTTTTTTTTAGTCCGTATTCAACACAACCACATCCTGTCAAATGTGATCATTTTCTTTTTCTAAAAATTTCAGTGGCTTCTGGTACCAGATGAAAGGCCTAAGGGCGCTCATCTACTCCCAGTGTTTTCCCTCTAAGGATCCCTGCTTCCCTCTCCCTTCACCACACCTTCATTCTTGGCATGTCACTAGAGAACCACTCCTACCCTTGAGGGCACACGCACTTGCAGTTTTCTCTGCATCATTTCTCTCCTCTGACAATTTCAAGACGCACTCCCTCAACACTCTTCAGATCTTTCCTTAAATGTCCTTGCCACACCTTCCCTGACTCATACTTTTAAACTTACAACTTTCCCCAACACACAGTCTCCTTCTATATTTTATTCTTCTTCAATTTATATGTTATTATCTATCATATTATGTATTTCCACTTCTATTTTCTTGGTTGGCTATTTCCACAATTTAGAATATAAATTACATGAATATATCTCTAATATTCAGAAAAAACCCTGGCAAATAGTAGGTGTTTAAAATTTTTCTGTTGAATCTGAAAAATAAATCTCCTGTTCAACCCTACAATGTTTTTCAATTAGTGATGGTTTATATTATGAGTTCTTGCTGATCCTCAAAACTGGATATTGTCCATTTTAGAAATCTTTTCTAATATCCACATATAAATATCACCGTTATTATTCAAAAAATAAAGTATAACAACTCTTGCAGAAACAAAAATGTTAATTTTACATGGGAGTTAAAACTTTCTTTTGAAAAAAGAACAGCATTAATTCTGCCAGTTGGTCTTCACACTCTGGTAAATAGAAAGAATTGATTACATTTGTATTGCTCCCAAACTTCTAGATATAAGACTTTTCAGAAATTATGAAATCTTTCTTTTCTTTTGAATCCAGAACTATAGCTCAAAGGATAAGCAAAGTGTTAGAAGTTAACCTAAGTATTATTCAGTTTGAAAGAAAGTGAAAGTGAAAGTCTCTCAGTCTTGTCCAACTCTTTGCAACCCCATGGACTTAACAGTCCTTGAAATTCTCCAGGCCAGAATACTGGAGTGGGTATAGCCTTTCCCTTCTCCAGGGGATCTTCCCAACCAGGGATCAAACTCAAGTTTCCTGCATTGCAGGCAGATTTTTTAGCAACTGAGCTATCAGGGAAGCCCCTTATTCAATTTAGGAGTATAGTTTTGATTTATAAAATTTTGATATCTATGCTCTATTTAAATTATTTTTCATGAATCATTTCTCATGATATTAGCTGAATGTTTAGCTTAATTATTTAAATTCAACATTAAAATCAAGTACTTAGTCAACAATTAAGATTTTTCTTGATCATGAAGATATACTCATTCATGTATGTAGCCAAATATTGTAATTAGCTGTGTACCTCCAGCCGTTAGATTTAATCAAGAGATCCATTATAAAAATAATTTATTGAAAGTAAAAATTTATCCATAAGTGTAACTAAACATGAATAGTATCTAAATGAGAGTCAACTTATAGTTGAATTCAGATGTAACTGTGATTCGTTATTCTTGCTTCTAACCCTCACTCCCTGGCAAATTTTATATCAACCACTAAAAAGAAAATCAAAATAAATTACAAAGAAAATCAAACCTATATAGCCTTGTGAGTAGTTATGATTTACTTTAAAACAAAACATTATTCATTATCACATTTCCAAAATCTTAGAACAATTGAAGAAAAAAGTCAGATTTTACACTGGACTCTCCATCAGTATCTTGACCTTAATTTCTTTTGATTTTTATATATTTCCAATATATATATTTTCATATATCTTATGGAAATTTACTGAAAATTATAACAAAGTTACATACAAATAAATAAACCGATTTAAAAAAATGATTTACACCTCATATAATTTTGTGTGATATAACCTGAATGTAACATTCAGGCTCAGTGGTAAAAAAAAATCCTGCTGCCAAGCAGGAGACAGGGGTTCGATTCCTCAGTCAGAAGATCCCCTGGAGAAGGAAACAGCAACCCACTTCAGTAATCTTGCCTGGGAAGTCCCATGGAGAGAGGAGCCTGGCAGGCTACAGTCCATGGGGTCACAAAGAGTCAGATACGACTTAGTGACTAACCAACAATAACATACACCAGAAAAATACTCTTAAAACACAATTGCTCAGTTCTAGGACACTGTCCTGAAAAAGAAAATATCGGTGACATCAGTACAAAATAGCTTCCAAACCAAACATTTATGATTAGACTGTTCCAATCTTGTTTAAACTAATTTTAAGCAAACTAGGCAATTTAAAAAAAAATGGTAAAGATAAGAGAGAAAGAAGAAAAAAGATGGAGGAAAATGATGGAGAGAAGAAAAAAAATTTTTATAAAAAGCTTGGAAGAGTTCCACCTTCTGGAGCATATAATAGATTTTATATCTTTTCTGAGTAAAATATTGGGGAGAATAAAATATCAAGTCTGTTTGGACTTGGTGTCTCATTTGTTCACAGAGTTTTATATATGGATTAATTTTCTTTAGTAGTTACAAGATTATTCAGTAATAATTCATATATTATTTGAATATTTTATCTATTTTTATCTATGAGGGGCTTCCCTCATAGCTCAGTTGGTAAAGAATCTGCCTGCAATGCAGGAGACCCTGGCTCAATTCCTGGGTCAGGATGATCCCCTGGAGAAGGGAATATCAACCACTTCAGTGTTCTTGCCTGGAAAATCCCATTGACAAAGGGGCCTTGCAGTCTACAGTCCCTGAGGTTGCAAGAGTCAGACATGACTTAGTGACTAAGCCATCAGCTTGCCAGGGATTCATTAACTGATCTTTCAAAAAATAACTTTTTAAAAAACTATTTCCTTCATTGTTTTTATTTTATCAGTTTCAATGTGTGTCTTTTTTAAAGAAGTTAAAATTGGTAGGATAATTGGTAGAATATTTGTCTATGGTAACTTTGAAACATGCTCATGAAACTTGTGCACACGGACAAGAGATTTTTCAGGTAAAATGTTAGAAAGCTAACCTGGTTCCTCATAATTGATAAAATACAGTAAAGAAGTATGCAAGCCTAAACAGAGGACGTATAGCGACTCAGGATTGAAAAACAGAATCATTCAGACTTTATTTTTCTGGGCTCCAAAATCACTGCAGATGGTAATTGCAGCCATGAAATTAAAAGACGCTTACTCCTTGGAAGAAATGTTATGACCAACCTATATAGCATATTCACAAGCAGAGACATTATTTTGCCGACTAAGGTACATCTAGTCAAGGCTATGGTTTTTCCTGTGGTCATGTATGGATGTGAGAGTTGAACTGTGAATAAGGCTGAGCACTGAAGAATTGATGCTTTTGAACTGTGGTGTTGGAGAAGACTCTTGAGAGTCCTTTGGACTGCAAGGAAATCCAACCATTGGACTGCAAGGATATCCAACCAGTCCATCCTAAAGGAGATCAGTCCTGTGTGTTCATTGGAAGGACTGAAGCTAAAACTCCAGTACTTTGGCCACCTCATGCGAAGAGCTGACTCACTGGAAAAGACCCTGATGCTGGGAGGGACTGGGAGCAAATGGAGAAGGGGACGACAGAGGATGAGATGGCTGGATGGCATCACTGACTCAATGACATGAGTTTGGGTAAACTCCGGGAGTTGATGATGGACAGGGAGACCTGGCGTGCTGTGATTCATAGGATTGCAAAGAGTCGGACATGACTGAGCAACTGAACTTAACCGAACCCTTTTCTGTACTTTTGTAGCTAACTTATTGCAATCATGTGGAAAGGATGTAACCAAACTTAAATGAACAGAGCATAGCATAAAGTGGTGACCACAGAACAAACACCACCTATGGAATGGCCCTACCAAGGACATAGTAAATATAACTATTTTAAGTACTGAATGTCAACAGAAGTGATTCAAGCCAAAACTACATATCAGGAGTTGGAAGAAATGAGGATAATTGTATTTGTGCTTCTTTGAGAAATCTATATTCCTTTCACTCATGGATGTCTCTAAGAGCATAGAACAATGCATGACGAATACCAGGTTTTCACTATGTATTTGTTAAATTACTGAAGCCACA
Source organism: Oreotragus oreotragus (assembly GCA_006410675.1). Lineage (NCBI taxonomy): Eukaryota > Metazoa > Chordata > Mammalia > Artiodactyla > Bovidae > Oreotragus > Oreotragus oreotragus. Next base: position 406,880 of record SJYX01020356.1, read on the forward strand.
AACTTGGCTAATCAAAGGACAGATTGATCTAGAGGTTATATTAGTAAACATAATTTAATTGACATGATAAGATCATATAGAGATTGAATAAATATTCTTCTTTTGCTCTTAATTGCTAAAAATGGCATCTTGATTGTTTTAGGATAGTGAACAATAGCTGCAAAATATGAGAGAAAACCACAAGCCTTCTTTACTGAGCCACACATCACCTGGAAACAGCTCTGAATAGCTCAAGTGTCTACTCTGTGCCACAAAGTTTTTGAATGGCCGATGGAAGGGAAATATAAGGCCCACATTTGGAATTCAAGAACTGCTATTTCCCTAAATCCATGACATAAAATGCTAGTCCTTTTGAAAGTCAGTTGCTGGATTCTTACTGTGACCTAGTCAGAGAAAAACAAATTTTAACGACCACTACTATTAACACCACCACAACAAAAAAAATAATAAAAATAGTCATCAAGGGACTTTGTGTCCATCCACAATCCAAGACTCCAATGTGAATTGGATCATTTCCACCTCAGCAAAAGAGAGCTGTATTGGGAAATGGAAATAGGACCCCAGGACTTGCATTACAGTTGGCTCCAGCACCTGAATTCCTCCCCACCCTCCCCCCACACTGCCCTGCCAAACTACTTGGATTTTGAGCAAGAGCAGATCTTATGTTAACTATTCCAACCACAAAAACAGCATGAATAATAATGGGAGTTGGCAGAAATTTTGTGAGGTACTTGGGTATGTCTGTGATCTTTATGGTGGTGAAGGTTTCATGGGTGTGTACTTATCTGAAAATTCACCGAGTTGTGTGTATTAAATATGCACAGATGTTTTACATGGCAATCATGCTTCAAATAAAGAGATTTAAAAAGAAACAGGAAGATACTAGATCATTATCTGCAAGATAGTTTAGAAAAGCAATCAAGATTAAATTTAATATCGAGATGTAGAAGATAGCTTTTTCTTTATGACAATATAATGGCAAAACAACTTTTCAATTATATGACTGTGTTAAAGAAAATTTCCTCACCCTTTGGCATCATATCACTCTCTAAACATAGCACAATTTAAATAAATAAAAATCAATAACTGAATCATCCAAATAAACGGTATTTAATTCCCTGTATCACTTTTTATGTCTATACCATACCACAGGTTGAAGTCATCAGTCATCTAGAATATTCAAGAAAAAAATTTTAAAGCTGTTTACTCTTCTTAAACTTGAAAAATAAGAACAAAGCTAAAGGGCTACATCTGTCTTGGTATCTTGTTCTCTTCAATTTATTAAAACATGGATGTCTTGTCTTTGTTCCATTTTTCTCTGATGTGTTATGAACATTGTATACCATATTTCTGCTCCTTACTTCTAACAACTTCTTCTGTGTTCTAGATTTACTGTAGTATATAAACAGGTTTATATATTTTGTATATATAACAGGTTTCTTTTTAAATTATATCTTCTATTCTATTAATTTTTAGTTAGATGGTCATATTATGATTATCTTTTAGTCTCAACATTATTAATTATTCATAGGAAGTTATTATTTTATAGGTATAGTATCCATTTAAGTTGCTTATATGAGTTTCCTCTGGTTTTAGCTTTTCTCTGTTTACTGTAGTGCCTGAGATAACAGTGATTTGGATAAATTATTTATTGATTTTTGTTGACTCATACTTATTTTTGAGAAATGTACACTGGCTCCTGATTACTATAGTCAGCTTATTCTGATCGTGGGGGGCAGAGGAGGCTGGGCATTTGTATTTGTAAGTATAGGCTGTTCATAGCTGCTGAGAGGCTTTGGATGAAAGACTGCTTTTCCTTTCCAGCCCCGGGTCATGCTTAGCCTTCCTCTTCATGCCCCGGTCCATATCTTGGAAGTTGGTACCGCACTTTTATTTTTGCCATTCAGTGAGATGGAAAGTGGAGGAGGAACGCACACCCGGATCCTGAGTTCATTCCCAAGCTGTCCTTCCGGTTGCTTCAGGAGTCCTACATACACCATAGTTTCACAACTTCTAAGTTAGTGGTTCTGGAACTGTCTTATCTCCTCGGCTAACTGCTCATGTGCATCTCTTGGATTTTAGCTTGTCTCCCTTCTTGCTTTTTAAAAAGTAAACCTAATGATGTTGGCATTTAATCTATTTCAGCAGTTTCTAAAAGTATGAAAAGCAATCTTAGAAGCCTTTCTAGTGTCACTGCATTCTCTCAGATTGATTGATTTAAAATTCCATTTTCATTCTGCCATGACATTTTTGTCTGAAGAAAAGATAAATGCTGATGCAGATACTGATCATATTATCATAATTTTAATCATGGAGTTGTTCCTTTGAGAAGGGATCATGACTTATTCATCTTTCTATTTCATCAGGCATTTAGAAATGGATCTTGCATATGGCATAGTTTTAATAATAATGTTGATGATAATGGTTAAATTTACTGAGCGTTTACCATACACAGGCCTTTGACTAGTCTTCAATAATCCTGCAAGAGTATTATGAGGTAGGTCTTGATAGCATTTCATGTTATAGATAAGGGAACATAAGCTCTGAGAGATGAAATAACTTGATCATGGTTAAATGCCTACTGATGTCTGATTTAGAGTATGAACCCTAATATTCTCACCGTATAGCCTGTGCCATAAAATATTTTAACCTAAATGCTATTTTCCAAGGCCAGGGCTTTAATTTCCAGGTTTTTCTTCATTTGTATGATATAACTTATCAAACATATAATCTCGTATTCAGAGTATCTCTCCTAGTTCTACCAAAATACAGTCTCCAGAAAAAATGACTTATTTTTGTTTGCTAATTTGTTACTAAATACTCCACCTACAACTAACTATATAAGACCAAGACCTGACTCTAGAATTAAAAGTTAATTGTTCTTAAAATTAATTTTAAATATGAAAATCCAAATGTTGGATAAAATGCAATACCGAACTTTATCCCAATTTATAGTATTGGTTTAGCTTTCACATGTTCTATAGTCACAACATAAATTTATAAACAAATAATAAGCCCAGGCAAAGAATATTTAGAGTAACGACAATCTAGAAACTTAATTTGTTAAATAAAGTTAGGGGTAAACCACCAAATATAGCAAAATAGAAACTCAAAAATTCAAATAATTATCAGTTAAATATAACTCAAATTTGTGAAGACATAACATTTCATTTTACCAAAGCATTCACATTTATGGTGACTTTTAATAAAAATTTTAAATTGCCACACTCTGAGACTAATCATTTACTGGTCTATAGATTAATAGCATGGGTTGGTGTCATACTTTCTTGGCAGAATGAAGCAATTCACTGTCTCACTAGGAGTCCAAAAGTAATTCTCAGAAATATAATTCACAACTCATTAACTCATTATATTTTAACATGACATATTTCAAGGCATACATCAAGTTGTCTGCATCTTCATCTCCCCGTCACAATTAAAATGAGTTAATGAAATCATTATCCAACTTGCTCATTCTCACCATTTATATATGATACAACTTGTTATTTATTATATTATTGATCTTCTAATATACACCATAAAAATAAATTATTCTCTTTTGCAGTGGTTATAGTGGTGAAATATTTTTAAAGAAATGTTACATGTACTTAAAAAGCATCAATTTATACAATATTTACTTAAACATTGAACTAATTTGGTAAGATGGAAAAATGTCTAGCTTCCATTTAAGCAACATTCAGTCCCCTATTATCTGTGATAATACATTAAAGAGAACCATCACACTATGAATAATTTTCTTTGACTGGCCCAAGAAGATAACCTCAAATTAATCTAACAATGGAAAAGATTGGAAATATTTGGAAAGATGAAAATTAGGATAAAATTTTATTAAAATATGAAATAGTTTCAAACATATTTCTTTAGACATATTTGAACTTATTTGATAAACTCTGTGAGATCTTAAGTTTTGAGAATAATCTTAAGTTTGATGGTCTGCCTGCTAGACTCAGTGGGTTGCTCATCCTCCTCCCAGTATCCACTAAAGCTGATGGTATAATAAATTAATTAAATATAGATGATTAATTAATAAATTAGATTAATAAAAGATAGATTAATAAAGAAGATGGGATACATATATACAATGAAATATTACTCAGCCATAAAAAGGAATGAAATCAGGTCATTTGTAAAAATGTGGATAGATCTAGAATATGTCATACAGAGTGAAGTCAGAAAGAGAAAAACAAATATCATATATTAACATGTATATATTATAAACTCTGTGAGATCTTAAGTTTTGAGAATAATCTTAAGTTTGATGGTCTGCCTGCTAGACTCAGTGTGTTGCTCATCCTGCTCCCAGTATCCACTAAAGCTGATGGTATAATAAATTAAAGAGAGATGATTAATTAATAAATTAGATTAATAAAAGATAGATGAATAAATAAAGATGGGATACATATATACAATGAAATATTACTCAGCCATAAAAAGGAATGAAATCATGTCATTTGTAAAAATGTGGTTAGATCTAGAATATGTCATACAGAGTGAAGTAAGTCAGAAAGAGAAAAACAAATATCATATATCAACGTGTATATATAAAATCTGGAAAAGCGGTGTAGGTGATCTTATTTGAAAAGCAGAGCTAGAGACACAGACTGTGGACGCTAAAGGGGGAGTGGAGGCAGGTGGGATAAGCTGGGGGGTTGGGCTTGGCATATATACACGACTATGTATGAAATAGATGACTAATGAGAACCCACTGATAGCTCAGGGAACTCTACTCAGTGCTCTGTAGTGACCCAAAGGGGAAGGAAACCCAAAAGAAGAGGGACTGCATGTATATGTGTAGCTGATTCACTTTGCTGTACAATAGAAACTAACACAGCATTATAAAGCTCCAATAAAAGTAATTTTACAAAATCTTTTAAAAAGAGAGAGAGAGAGAGAGATTGCAGTACTCTAAAGTCTGTGTGGATTTTTCTCAGTCCACCTCATAGTTAAATATTTGTCAGTCTTCATTTTCAATCTTGTGAGCTATGACTTTGCCTGCATCTGATTTGAAACTTTAAAAGTTAAGTTTAAGATGCTGATAAATTCTATTTTTAAATAAAAAGCCATATAGATTACTTTATAAGAACAGTAGAGAGAGAGAGATTGCAGTACTCTAAAGTCTGTGTGGATTTTTCTCAGTCCACCTCATAGTTAAATATTTGTCAGTCTTCATTTTCAATCTTGTGAGCTATGACTTTGCCTGCATCTGATTTGAAACTTAAAAAGTTAAATTTAAGATGCTGATAAATTCTATTTTTAAATAAAAAGCCATATAGATTACTTTATAAGAACAGAATAGATTTTTCCTTTACCATATCAATTACAACTTTTGATACTCATAGATATATAATTAAATTAGCATTGCTAAAATATGGCAAAAAAATTAAATTTGACTTTTGCTCTGGGACTTAATGTGACTTTGGACATGTAATTTATCTCTTACTGAGCTCTACTAAGCTTTTATAAAATTAAAAGTCACCTCATAAGTTTTCATGAAATTCATAGCCCGCCACTTATTAGTATTAAATTAGTGGAAATATCACAATTATTAATATCATGTACTAGTTTACTCATTGTTATTAATTACTTTTGAAACACTGTTGTAGGTTTAGTCACAAATTATTCTCAATTGTTTCTAAAGTCACATTTTTGAAATGTCATAGTGTAGCAATAATTTACGTAATTGGAAAAGTGGGTTCTTTTACGACTGTTAGCAGAGTAGATACGTCCTTTTGACCACCAGATGTCGCCACACTACACTGTTTGGAAAGAACCTGCCTCAGACTCACAGGAATAAATGGTGAATAGCAGTGACAGGGCACAAAATATTCATTGGGAGGACTGATGCTGAAGCTGCAGCTCCAATACTTTGGCCACCTGATACGAAGAGCCGACTTATTGGAAAAGACCCCTGATGCTGGGAAAGATTGAGGGCAGGAGGAGAAGGGGACGATGGAAGGTAAGATGGTTGGATGNATTGGGAGGACTGATGCTGAAGCTGCAGCTCCAATACTTTGGCCACCTGATACGAAGAGCCGACTTATTGGAAAAGACCCCTGATGCTGGGAAAGATTGAGGGCAGGAGGAGAAGGGGACGATGGAAGGTAAGATGGTTGGATGGCGTCACCGACTCAATGGACATGAGTTTGAATAAACTCTGGGAATTGGTGATGGACAGGGAGGCCTGGCGTGCTGCGGTCCAGGGGTCGCAAAGAGTCGGACACAACTGAGCCACTGAACAACAAAGAGAAGAGCAAAAAAATTAATTTTTCAGAAAAGCAATTTAAGAAAATTGACAATAGGAAAGAAATCACGTGGACTCTGTTTTCTCCCAAGAAACATATCTGTGATGGGAAGCATCTAAGGCCACGGTCACCGTGAATACTGTCCTTCCGCAGCAGTGACGAAAGGATGAGCTGTCTGGGGAAGGAGGCCTTCGGAGTGGCTGCTTGCTGCAATAATCCAGGAGGCCCTGGGTAAGCACCGCGCTATCAGTACAACTGAAGCCAGAAATGGAAGAGCAGCCTGATGTGGGGCTGGAATAGACAGTGAGGGGTGTAGCACGGGCTTTGATAGGGCAACAAACAGGTCTGCGCAGAACGGTGAAGTTGCTGCCGGTTTACAGGCTACTATGAGAACACCTGCGTGGGCGGGCACGCACTCCGGTAAGAGATAATCCTGGGAGAAGAAAGACANTGAGGGGTGTAGCACGGGCTTTGATAGGGCAACAAACAGGTCTGCGCAGAACGGTGAAGTTGCTGCCGGTTTACAAGCTACTATGAGAACACCTGCGTGGGCGGGCACGCACTCCGGTAAGAGATAATCCTGGGAGAAGAAAGACAAGGCTGGATTATGGGGAACGGATCTAGAAACACTAAGGAAAATAAGACTCTGGCTAGGTCCCTACACAGGAGAAATCTCCCCCAGTGCCTCCACCTTGGAGCTTGTCTCATTCAGCGGGCAGGGGCCCCCCAGACCAGCCAGAGAACTCACTCGCTAGACCCTGAGACAGCTCCACCAGCAGGAGGAGCGGCTGCACTTAGAAGTGTCTGTCTTACGCCAAACGTGGGATAGGGTTCACAGGGAGCTCCATAGAGTGAGGAGCGCTGGAAGCGTCCCTCTGCCCTCCGAATGGCTCCCGATGCACTTAGTGACACCGGGTGAGGACGGCTTGCTCACTGGAGAACTGGGAAAAGAAAGGGAATGGTCCTGCAATTGTGATTGGTGACTGACAATCTCCTTCTAAAGGAAAAAGGATGTTAAAAAGAACAGCAAGACTTCTGTTTAGGGTACAGTACCAGGATGTAAGTTTCTTCTTTTATAGTACATAAGTTTCTTTTGTACCGATGCAGTGGTCACGAACTTGGGCAAACTTCGGGAGATAGTGAGGGGCAGGAAGGCCTGGCATGCTGCAGTCCACGGAATCAGACACGCCTGGGCGACTGAGCAGCAATAAAAAGTTAATTTTAGGGCCACGTGATTGACCATAAATTTGGTTATTATTTGTTTACTTTATTTTATGGTCATCAATTTATCATACATGATGAATTCCAAGTTTCCCTAAACTTACAAAAGGTATGTTAATCATTCATGTTTTGAGCTGAAAACATTTCTCATACTGGAGGTTGAACAGCCCTGAAAGAGAAAATCTTTACAACATGGTATTCAAAATGTGAAGCACTAATTCTTCACTGTGCGTATATAAACATGAATTTTAAAATTGGATTTTAAAAGCCTTAACGTTATTTTTATAGCAACCTCATTCACAGTTTCAGATTTTATCAATAGCCAGAATTCACCAATAGCCAACATTTTCAAAAGCCAGAAAATAATTATTTCACTAAAGAACTGCTAAACATGGATTTCCATTTCCTTCTCCAAAACATGGATAAGCATCATTATAAGATTCTGTGTGTGTGTGCATGTGTGTGTGTGTGTGTGTGTGTGTACTCAGTCACTCAGTCATGTCTGACTCTTTGTGATCCCATGGACTGTAGCCCGCCAGACTCCTCTGTCCATGGGATTCTTTAGACAAGAATACTGGAGTGGGTTGCCATTTCCTCCTCTAAGGGATATTCCTTGACCCAGGGATCGAACCTGAGTCTCCTGCAATGGCAGGCAGATTCTTTACCTCTGAGCCACCCGGGAAGGTAAAATTCTGTAAGGTATGTCAACTTCTCAGTTGTCCTCACACTTAGATATGGGCAACAGAATGTAGGTATTAAAAAGTTATCTGTGGAGATAATCTTTTCTCATATGAATGAAGTCAGCATTTCTCTAGACTACTCTTCTTTGTGGTTGTTCTGAAATACTCAACTACTTTTGAGTAGTTGAGTCAATATTCAACTACATTTATAGTAATTTGAGTATTTTATCAAGTTCCAAACTTTTGAGTTGATCTATAAGATAGCTTTGACTTGATTGACATGACATAGTAAAAATTATGTACTTAGATAACTAGATAAATACAGATAGAATTCTTTCTTTTAGCCCATAATTTATATCATTCTTAGGTATGTGAGGGGAAGGCAATGGCACCCCACCCCAGTACTCTTGCCTGGAAATCCAATGGACGAAGTAGCCTGGTGGGCTGCAGTCCATGGGGTCGCTAACAGTCGGACAGACTGAGCGACTTCACTTTCACTTTTCTCNCTATGTGAGCTCCTGTCTCTTATACACATCTAGATGTGTATAAGAGACAGATTTTAATGTGTGTTAATTATATGATCGTAGAATCATGAATTTGCGGTAGAGCGAGGGCATGAAGAATGCGGGAATCCAGAGTTTGTGAACCTTAGTTCTCTATTTCTTGCAAGATAAAAACACAAAGAAATAGAGTTTGCCTAGAATTGGAACCCATGAGTACTGACTTTGAAGTCTACACTTTAAAAGTGACAATAAACATTAGAGAAATTAACTGCTGTGAGTCCTGGGGTTTATGAGATGTGTATAAGAGACAGGTCGAACACGACTGAAGTGACTTAGCAGCAGCAGTAGGTATGTGAGATGTAAGGTAAAGGAAAAGAGTGTAAACAATGAAAATAAGTGATGTAATGTGCTTCTTGACATCGAGTTTATAAAAAATAAAGCTACACAAAATACAGTGATAGGGATTATATAGAAATTAAAAATTGGGAGTTAAGATTTTTGCCATGATAAATTAGCATTATGTAAAGAATATAAATGTGTCAAGAAATTTGAAATAATCAGGATAGTGGTGCTTCAAGAATTCTTATATTTTTCAAAAGAACAGAACTTTTAACTTGGAACCATCATATCAACTTTTCATCCTCTGGAGTTATATTAACCTTTAAAAATGATCATATAAAGTGAAATATACTTTTTGTACAACTTAAGTAAGCCAATTTAATATCTTCTTTATGAAAAACACAGGTATTATTTTTAAATGGCTTTCATCTGCAAATATCTTTAAAATCCTGGAAAGGATAAAAGGTTGGGTATCTCCATGGACACATTTATACTATCTCCAATGTCTTCCTTCATTAAACATGGTACAGCATCTGACTCATGATCTGTACAATTTATCTGAAAGTGGAAAGAAGTGTGTTATTTATAAACCTGAAAAATAGCTATTTTCAGTCTGTCTAGATCTTTAATTTGTAGCCTACAATTCAGTATTCTAGGTAAAGAAATTTTGATTTCTTCTTTAATTTGTATTAAAGAGCAAATTAGTGTTCAGTGAATGTTTTTAAATTTTAGGGGCTTTGTCACACATAATCTGTTTCTATTGAATTCTTATCCTTCCATTTTCAACAAAGAGGCTGCTCTCAGGAAGGACGCCGAGCTGGTGTACTCTAACAGCACCTGGCTAATCTGTTCATCTGATTGAGGAGAAAACTGGAAAAATTTCACCCTCCTACTTTCAGGCTCTGCTAAAAAATATTTCTCTTTAGAATAATAGCTAAAGTAGTATTAAGTAATAAATAACAGAACAATTACAGAAGACATGCCTTTTTCTGTGTCCCCAGGCAGACATATCTTCTTTCCTTTTAAGCTTCAGTTGAAATATTTCTTCTCTTTAATGTGCACATTCTTGGACCTGAATCCTGAGAGATTCTCTGTTTTCACATTGGTCTCAGGCTAGCTAAATCAGTCAGTCCTTCTCTTATATAGGAGTCTTTTATTTTTTTAATCCAGTAAAAAGTTGCATGTTACATACAAATACTGGTATGGAGAAATAACTGCAGATTTTCAATGATAGCTGAGATTGTCCTCTCTTTTTAGTTGAAAAGAGAAAAACTTTAAGGTATTATATTTGTCACTATTAATAAAGAGCTGAACTTGTAAATCTTAGACTTAAAATTTTAAGATTAAAAAAATCATAATTTGGCTCCAAGATAGAATATGAGAGGCATATATAACAAAGGTACATATATAACAAAGATGCATATATAATAAAAAATTGATGCTGAAGCTGAGAAGTCCATACTTTTGACCACCTGATGCAAAGAACTGACTCATTGGAAAAGGCCTTGATGCTGGGAAAGATTGAAAGAAGGAGGAGAGGGGGACAACAGAGGATGAGACGGTTGGGTGGTATCACTGACTTGATGGCCATGAGTTTGAGTAAGCTCTGGCAGTGGCTGATGGACAGGGAAGCATTGCATGCTGCCGTCCATGGGGTCGCAAAGAGTCGGACATGCCTGAGTGACTGAACTGAACTAACATAACAAAGGACAATTGAATTTTTGGTTGTGATGTTATTTTTCTATGCTGTATTATCTATTACCAACTTGGGAGTCATCCCCAGCACCCAAGGACTCATAGTACTCAGTATATGGTTGTACTCACAGTGATTTACTACAGTGACTGCCTGAGGATGTGACACTGGGCCAGTTAAGGGAAAAGACACATCAGGTGGAGTTGGAGAAATCCATGCACTAGTTTCTGGTGCTTTCTCCCATTCCCTGATGGGAGTCACTCAGAGCATGACTTTTTTACAAGCAGCAACATGCATCATTGTTTGTACATAGTATTTTTGTTCAGGGAAGCCCTGTTGTGACTTAATGGTTGAGTTTTACTGAGGACTAATCATGTAGACAGGCTTCCCTGGTGGTGAAGAATCTGCCTGCCAATGCAGGAGACGTGGGTTCAGTCCCTGTGTCAGGAAGATCCCTGGTAGAAGAAAATGGCAATCCACTCCAGAATTCTTGCCTGGAAAATCTCATGGACTGAGGAGTCAGGCTGGCTACAGTCCATGGGGTTGCAAAGGGTTGGACACAACTTAGAGACTAAATGACAACAATCACGTAGACACTTTTCACCCATGAAAATTCTGGACTTCTAGAAGGAAATCAAATATTCACACTGTAGAAACAGTCTGGACAGGCTGGCAACACCCCGTAAGTAAGCCCTTCTTACATCAGACCTGCATATTCTTTCCTGCATGCACACATGCAGATAACTGCAAATATATGCAAACATCTGCAAGTATTAAAAATCCTATGGAATAATAATTTCTGGTGGCTATTGATCCCTGGTGTAGACTGAACACTTGATCATGGGGTACCCTGACCTGTCTTTCATGAAACTGATGTGAACATAGTCATAGTACTACAAGGAAAGTCAGACTTAAGACAGTTCTAAAGGAGAGAGCACAGCAAGTAGTTTAGATTATTATGGTAACTATGCCTGTTACATTGAATCCTGTCCCCCAACCCATATCTACGGAATCACAGGGAAATTACTATGATTCATTGACTCTTGAAGAAGATATTGTTTTTTTGGCCTTTGGATGATTCCGCAATGAAAGTGGAACACATGAAACTAGATAGCTTGAGGATTATGATTTCACCTAGTCATGGCCCTGAACAACCTTGACGGAAATGCTTCCAATGAGCAAAATTTGAAACGGTGAATGTGGAATTTCCCACTCTATCTGGAAGAGGTTAAGAAGCAAGTGTAGATTAATGTTGATTCTTAACAGCTTTACTGAGGTATGATTAACATACAATGATCCATACATATTCATGCTGTGCAGTCTGATAAGATCATATACATCCATTACCACAGTTAAGAGAGTGAACAAGTTGATCACTTTCAAAAGTCTCCACGTGACATTTTGTAATCTCTCATCCTCATCCATCCCCAGATCTCCCTCCTAGACAACTAGTGTTTTGTTTATATGTCACAGTGAATTAGTATTTTTGTTTCCAGTGAACAGAATCACATAGTATATACCTTTGTTGCCTGACTATTTTCATTTACAGTTATTTTAAAGTGTATTTCAATGGTTATTTTTCCTGACTACAACTCTATTGTTTGTATACACTACAGTTTTTTATACTTTTTCTGATTAATAAATTTTGAGCTATTTCTAGGTCTTTGTGATTACAAACATAACTGATACAAACACATACAAAATGTATATGAACCTATGGCTCCTTACCTCTTGGGGTAAAATGTTAGGAATGAAACAGCCAGGTCATATGGTAAAAGATTGATTAATTTTTGTGATAGTCATAAATGTTGACTGGATCACAAGTCAAATGATATCTGCTGCTGCTGCTAAGTCACTTCAGTTGTATCTGACTCTGTGTGACCCCATAGACAGCAGCCCACCAGGCTCCGCCATCCTTGGGATTCTCCAGGCAAGAACACTGGAGTGAGTTGCCATTTACTTCTCCAATGCATGAAAGTGAAAAGTGAAAGTGAAGTCACTCAGTCGTGTCTGACTCTTTGCAATCCCATGGACTGCATCCTACCATGCTCCTCCATCCATGGGGTTCCCCAGGCAAGAGTACTGGAGTGGTTTGCCATTGCCTTCCCCGAAGTGATATCTGATGAAATGTTATTTCCAGGTGATCTCTGAGGGTATTTATGGAGGAGATTACATTTGAATCAGAGAGCTGAATAAAGCAGATGGCCCTCCCCAATGAGAAAGGGCATCACCCAATGTACTGAGGATCTGAACAATGCAACAACAGCAAAATGAAGAAACATTGGTTTTACTCTTTATGTAATTGCTGAGCTAGAATGTTGATCTTCTTCTGCCCTCAGCACTCTTGGTTCTTAAACTTTTGGACTCAAACTAGAGTCTAGATCATCAGCTTTCTACCTTTCAAGCCTTCAAATTACATCTTGGGCTTTCCTGCATTTCCAGTTTGCAGACTACAAGTCCTATGACTCTCAGTCTTCACAATCACATGAGCCAATACCTTGTAATAATTTCTGTCTATGTATTTCCTAGAAGTGGTTTCTCTGGAGAACCCTGACTAATACAGCTTTTTAAAAGAATCTGTCAAACTCTTTCCTAATGTGATTACACCGTTTTACAGTCCACCAGGATTGTACGAACATTCCACTTCTGCTGATTGTATGATTGTTAGAACGTTCCAGTCTCGTCAAACTTCCCAAAAATAGAAGAGGTGGGGACATTTCCTAACTAATTCTGTTGCTGGTATTACTTCATTATCAGAACCAGATGATGACACCATAAGGAAACTAGAGACTATACCCCTTATGAACATAGACAAAAAATATCCTCAACAAAATATGAGCAAGGTGAATGCAAAAATATATGAAAAGGACAATGCCCATGACTGCATGGGATTTATCTTAAGAATGCAAGATGTTTCATAAGAAAGTCAGTTAATTAACACACTACAATGGAGGATTAAAAGAGTGAAATATACAACCATTCCAAATGACAAAAGAAAAACATTTTACAAAAATCCAAAACCCCTTTGTGATAAAATCACTCAGGAAACCAGAAGCATAAAGAAGCTTACTCAGCATGATAAAGGGCATGCATGAAAAATCCACAGCTAACACTTTACACAATAGTGAGAAACCTACAGCTTTCCCTTGAGGTCAGAAAGTGGACCAAAAAAGAAAAAAATAATCTCGCTTTCATCACTGCTATTCAATATTGCACCAGAAGTTTGGGTTAAAATAATGAAGCAATAAAAGGCATCCAAATTAGAAAGAAAGAAGTAAAATTACCAAGAGTAAATAGTGAAGTGGAAAAAATTCTAGGTTCAAGGGCAGGAATTTTCACTATGTTGTTGCCTCAAAAACCAGGAATCACAGCCCTAGAGAAACTATTCATTTTTCTGACAGTCTCAGAGCCCTATTCAGGAACTGGAGTAAGGGGAAAAGGAAATTTCTCTTTCAGCATTAGCTTCTATGCTGGATAACTACTGTGATTTTCAATGCACTGGCATCAGTGGTTATCTTCTCTCAGTTTCTGGCAAATTTTGGCTTTTTGATATTTCCAAGTGTTCATTTTTTTTTCTATATATATTTTTACAGGGATTATTTTTAGATGTTATTAGGTAGTATTTACTGAAAAAAAGATAGGAAACTGATGATAACACAGGAAAGTGAATGAAGATTACTAACTGCTCTCATTGTAATAGGAACTTCTCTGATGGCTCAGCAGGTAAAGAATCTGCCTGCTAATGCAAAAGATACAGGAGAGTTGGGTTCAATCCCTGAATCGGGAAGATCCCCTAGAGAAAAAATGGCAGTCCACTCCAGTATTCCTGCCTGAGAAATCCAATGCACAGAGGAGCCTGTGGGCAACAGTCCAAAGGGCTGCAAAGAGTCAAGCAAAAGTAAGCATGCACATTATATTAAAATTAGAGACGGCAATATAAAAGTGAATGTGATAATGGGAAACATTTGGTTATTTTTAAAATAATTTTACTAAAATATTTAAAATTAGCATTTTTGTAGTCTGCCTGAGAAATCCAATGCACAGAGGAGCCTGTGGGCAACAGTCCAAAGGGCTGCAAAGAGTCAAGCAAAAGTAAGCATGCACATTATATTAAAATTAGAGATGGCAATATAAAAGTGAATGTGATAATGGGAAACATTTGGTTATTTTTCAAATAATTTTACTAAAATATTTAAAATTAGCATTTTTGTAGTTTGGGGGCCCTTATTAAAGCAATTTCTTTTCATTAACATCATGCGGAAAATAAGTTTTATTTAATTATTTTAATGTGTGTTAATTATATGATCGTAGAATCATGAATTTGCGGTAGAGCGAGGGCATGAAGAATGCGGGAATCCAGAGTTTGTGAACCTTAGTTCTCTATTTCTTGCAAGATAAAAACACAAAGAAATAGAGTTTGCCTAGAATTGGAACCCATGAGTACTGACTTTGAAGTCTACACTTTAAAAGTGACAATAAACATTAGAGAAATTAACTGCTGTGAGTCCTGGGGTTTATGGGATGAGGGTGTTAGGTACAGGAATTGAAACAGCCTTAAGACTGTGTAGCCGTTAGAAAAGTAGTTAAAGAAGATAAACTGAGCTATTTTTCACTTTTGCTATACTTTTATTTGTGTGTTTTGTGTTTTTTTTTTTTTTTCTTTTTTGTATTGATATTGGCTCACTCCATCCAACTGGGTAAATTGCACTTAAAATGCTGTGATTTCTTAATAGATAGAGCTGAGTATAAAGATCAGCCCCTCCAATAGCCATTTCTCTGTTAATTATTTAGTACTAGCAGCATATTGAGTCAATTCTAAAATAGAAACACAAGCCTAAAATGGCAAACTCAGACATATGTTCAAGAGACACAGAGCTTATTTTATCAAAAGATTCAATACATTTCCTGGAGCTAGCAACAATAGGAATATTCTATAGCAGTACACTTACTTTCTCTGGAGCCAAATTACTTTTGTCATTTAGGATACATGCACAATATTGTTTAAGGCACACACTCAGCAACCTGATAATGGTAGAAATTTTCATCAGTGCTTCCAAGACCCTTGGTAAAGACTTAAATCTTAAGGCAAACCAAATTTACAGAATATTTAAAGTATGTGCTGCCAAATAACTGTGATAAGGACCCACCATCTCTGCCACACATCAGTACACACCACACTATCTCCAAAGGGCAAAGGCTTTTGTTGGTGTTATTGACTTAAAAAATAGCCACAACCTAAAAGTTGAGAGTTATGTTTTATTTGGCAGAAATTTTTAGGACTTAAGCCCACGAAGCAGCATCTCAAGTAGCCCTGAGAGAGCTGCTCCGAGGAGGTGGGGTGAGGGGCCAGGTTATAAAGAAGTTTGCAGCAAAGGGCAGGTAGTCTGATCATTTAAAGCTTTTTTATGAATAAAAAAAAAAAAAACAAAACCCCAGACATCTAAATTTAAGAATTTAGTGTTTTTCTCTGGAGAAGGCAATAGCACCCCACTCCAGTACTCTTGCCTGGCAAATCCCACGTACAGAGGAGCCTATAAAGCTGTGGTCCAAGGGGTCAATGAGGATCAGACACGACTGAGCGATTTCACTTTCACTTTTCACTTTCATGCATTGGAGAAGGAAATGGCAACCCACTCCAGTGTTCTTGCCTGAAGAATCCCAGGGATGGGGGAGCCTGGTGGGCTGCCGTCTATGGGGTCACACAGAGTCGGACACGACTGAAGGGACTTAGCAGCAGCAGTGTTTTTCTCTATATGGGAAGATGCAAGAGTCTGGGTGCAGCTGAATTCATCCCTCTCAGATGCATCGCAGCTATCTGGGGCCAGTATCCTGAGTTTTTCACATCCTGAGTTCCTCAGTGCTCATTGTAGAGAGTGGATGTAGCCTAGTGGCTGCCAAATCACACAGGTATTCTCCTTCCTGAGTATGCTTAGGGCTCAGGAATTCACACTGGAGGGCTGGAATTGTTGATAACTGTGACATGCTTATTTACTGATATGGTAGGAAATACTCAATTTCTCAGAATCATGCCTTAGCAATAAGTTTTGCCCTTTTACCCTGCACAACAAGGAAATCTACAGAGCAGGAGTAAATATTTGTAAACTACATATCTGGTAAGATGTTAGTATTAAAAATATGTGAGGAACTCATACAACTCAATAGCAAAATAGAATAAAATAGCCCAATTAAACAATGAGCCAAGGACTTGAACAGATGTTTCTCATAAGACATAGTAACAGGTATGTTAAAAGATGCTCAACATTAATAATCATCAGTGAAATTAAAATAAAACTACAATAAGATATTACTTCATACCTTTCAGGATGGCTATTAAAAAAATAAAAACAAAAGACAAACATTGGTGAGTGTTTGAGGAATTGGGACACTGTTATGCAGTTGATGAGGATGTAAAAGAGTGAGACAACTATGGAAAAAGAATGGGGAAGACTCTCAAAAAATTAAAAACAGACTACCAAATGATTCACAGTCCAATTTCTGGGTATATTTACAAAAGAATTGAAATTAGGATCTTAGAGAGATATTTGTACTCCCACATTTATTGCAACATTATTCATAGTAGTTAAGATATGGAAGCAATGTAAATATCCATCCACAGCTTCATGTGTAAATAAAATGGGATATACATACAATGGAATTTTATTCAGCCTCATAAAGTAAGACAGTTCTGTTACTTGCTGTAACATGGCTGGACCCAGAGGCCATTATTCTAAGTGAAACAGGCCTGCTATAGAAAGACAAGTAGTACATATAGGTAACAGTATGGTATTGTTCTCTTCACAATGTATTAAAAGGGTAGGTTTCATGATAAATGTTTTACAACAAAACAAAACAACTTCAAAAAACCAAAAATCTCTCTGTGAGGTGGAGTGTGTGTGTTTGTGTGTTAGTCGCTCAGTCGTGTCTGACTCTTTGGGACCCCAGGTGGAGAGGTGTTGTGTATATGTATTTCCCTGTTTGTTGAGATGGCATCACAGTTATGCTTATATGTCCAAACTGTTTAAATTGTGCCAGAGTCCAGCTCCAGCAGCCAGGGATTCAACCTGAAGGGGTGAGCGGTGTCGGCGAGAAACTGAGGCAGCCTCTCAGTTTTTTTTTTTTTTTTTTTGGACTGCCTCTTTATTTCAAGCTTATGATTCTCTTTTATACTTTTACAAAAGCATTAGGTCAGAGGTTTGATATTTTTAGTTCTCATAACCCAGATTTATTTTTCTCCAAAAATCACTTTTGCCCCACAAAAGAAGTTCCTTCCTCAGTGATTCTCTTATCTACTTTTTCTCGTGTGAATCCTTGTGAATACACTGTAACTCATGCTAATGTCTGGGCTGCATACCACATTCCTTAGTTTAATTCTTATCTTTCCAAGCCCTGTTTGCCCCTAATATCCTAAGCTCACTATTTCTAAGAAAGGGCTTCTAGCTATAAATATCTCTAAAGTCCCTAATCTCCATAATTTATAGTAGAATATGCTAACATTGCAGCATCCCTTAAATCTTTAGCTTCTAACTTTTTAAATTATTCCTGAGCCCTAAATTCAGCAAACGCCTTTGCCATAAACACTTTCCTCACAAATAGGCTTCAGATAGGAATCCCTCCCATGGTCTCAAGCTGCGGCCTCTGTGCTCACCCTGGAACACTCTTTTGTAAAAGTCCTTGAACAAATGTCAGTGATTAACTTTATGAATTATTCTTTGAGCACAGCTGCAGAAGGCTTTTTGCCTTCTCTTGCTCCTCTCAAAAACAATAAGCACCTTAATATTCTCTTCAGTCAACTCAGCCGAGGAAAGGAAAACACAAGTCAGAATCACAAAGCCTAACTCCTTCATTCCGGTCCGCGCCTACGGAACAAAGGGAGGGGGTTTAGGGCCGTGCCTCTATTTTGTCAGTAATGCCTAACGGCTCCCGACAAGAGCTCATGCTCTTAACCACTTGCTCCCAGCTCTGACTCCCAGAGAAGGCTCTTGGAGCCTGGGGAGCCTGGCCTCTGTCCTGGATGCCGGGAAGGGGCCGCTGAAGACCGTCTCACGCGGCGATGCTCTGCCCGTGGCAGGTCCCGTGCCTTTGTGGTGGAGCGTCGTGTTTGCTGTGCAGTTGCTGTCCCAACAGTAAGAATTCCACCTTGACTCGCCTCACCTACGCTTTCATCCTCTTCCTGGGCACCATTGTCTGTTGTATCATGTTTCATGAGGGGATGGAGACTCAGCTGAAGAAGGTAAGTAGAAGTAACAGTAGCCTTATTAATGTAATGGTTTTAATTATTTTATGTTTTGCAAAAATTTTAGTTGTAATTAGTATTTATTTCTTCACTGTAGTGAAACTCAAGTTNTTTATTCTGGGTCCATGCCTACAGAACAAAGGGAGGGGGTTTAGGGCCGTGCCTCCATTTTGTCAGTAATGCCTAACATGGCTCCCAACAAAATTCCACACATTAAATATGTTCTGTTATTTGTATGTCAATTATTCCTCAAGAAACCTGGGGACAAAAAGGAAAGCAAAAAGTTTGCATATTAGTAAATCAAATATAAACTTTCTTCCTTGCTTTCCTACTCACTCTAATTACACTATGTTTTCCTTATGTTTCCTCTTTCTTCAGTTATGAATGTTGTTTAAATAAGCAAAGCCTTACGGAATTCTATAAAAGAGTTGCTACTTTTAGCCAAATCCACAACAGAAGAGAGTCTATTGCAAAACAGCCTGGGAAAATAGCATTTTTTTGGAAAATAGAGTTGCATGAAAAATGTCTTGATTAGGAAATTCATATACATAAAGGGTTTGGCTATGGCATTAATTGAATTTTAATATAATTTCTGGATGTTGTTTTTATTTGTATTTGTATATGGAGATTAAAAATCTTAGGATGAATACTTTCATAATTGGTTTTACTTAAATATCCAGTAATGTTTTATATTTGAGACTCTCATAATGACAAGTATTCTTTATCTTCTCTAAGCACAGAATTGTGCAGGTGTTTTTTGAGAATTGGTGGGCAAATGCACTGGGGGGAATGTTCATGAAGAAATGTATTTCTGAGGCTTGTTTGATGCTATCTTTTAATCCTGTGATAAACTAAACTACTGTTTGTAATGTATTGGTAAACAATCTTCTTATCCGCAAACTTAAGGAAACAGAGAGTAGCTTTACATTTTCACATGGTTAGGAAATTATCTCTTGTGAAATATCAAGCATATAGGGTTTCTTCCTATCATTATTTTTGAAAGAGTATGTTGAATAATTGCTTTTTTGTTCTAAAGGAAGTCCTTTGTCTCAAATTCAACTATAATCATTGAGATTACCTTATTTAAATTAAAACTGTTTTATAGATGAAGAAAACTGATGTCTAGAAGGCTGAGTTGATTAAAATTATAGATTGTTATTGGCATGAGAGATAAGAATCTTTAATACCCACCTTATATCTTATCCCCCCACTGTGTTACTGCAGTTCCTTGAGATAAGTAGATTTTAATATCTAATTGCTTAATTATTTAAAAAGTCTCAGAATTCCTTCCTCAACAATCTTATTAAGAAACATCATCAAAATGGAAGTTTAAACACTTCAAAATGCTTTTCAAACTAAGGCACTTGCCACATATCTTAAATTAGCTTGCCATTATTGAGATGGAATTCTTGATTAAACCAAAAATTCTGGGCAGGGCCATTGCTTGACTCTGCTCACAATGAAACTAACAGTGATTCAACCAATTATTTCTACTATACTTGTTCTACAACTTTAATATATCACCTTCATCTTTAAATAATCTTAATTCTCTGAAGTACTTAGAATAAAGTTTTCAAAAATAAATCCTTTAATAGATTATTTAGATGAAAGTCTTGCTGTCACCTTTCACTTTGCTGATTATAGATTACACTTATATATCTTAGTAGTGACATCAAATTAATGATCTATTACAGAGGCAAGTAATCAGATTGGTGTTTCCTTAATAATATTTTCCCTCAAGTCATCAGCATCATGCCATTACAGAGATATTACATCTACAGTGGTTTTCACCAGCCTATCATCTATGCAATTGGACATTACTCCAGTGATGACAATGCTAATAAATCATTTGCTGCCACCTTAGTACAGAATATTAACTTAGTGCTGCTATAAGGTAATTGAAGAAATGGATTTTTTCTTCTACAACTCATTATCATTGAGGTGGAACCCAATGTCTGGATGCAACCAAGGTTTAGTTAGGCTTCCATGAAAGCAGGATAAACCTCTAGCACTTATGAAACTTTTGGGTCTGCATTGCCTCATCTGTTGGGATTAGAAATTGCTTCAATCAACAAAATGCTTTTTAATTTAACTAAAAACATTTAAAATAATTTATCAAACTAGAAAATGCAAATAAGTATTGATAAATAATGCACACATATATTTATACATAAATGTTTCATAGGTGGTTATATTTGACTCGTTTTTTAGGGCTTTCCAGGTGATGCTAGTGGTAAAGAACCTGCCTGCCAATTCAAGAGACGTTAGAGATGTGGGTTTGATCTCTGAGGTGGAAAGATCCTCTGGGGTAGGGAATGGCTATCCACTCTAGATTTTTGCCTGGAGAATCCCATGGTCAGAGGAGCCTGGTGGGCTACAGTCCATGGAGTCACAAAGAGTCAGACAAGACTGAGAAATCACACTTTTCTCATGTTTGTTTTCAGGTTTATTGGTCTGTAAATTTGCATTGTGATTTCGGCAATTTATAGCAATTTAAAAAGCAATATATGAGGGTCACATATACTTAAAAGGAAGTTTTCTATAATTTAAATGCTACTTTAAGGATAATTTTGGTGGCTGTGTGTATCTTCATCATTGTACAAAATGGCATGACTTTTCAATGTTTTGTATGGTGATTACAGGAATATGCTCACATCTAATGGATATTACTTTGGCCACCTGATAATACTTTGGCCACCTGATGAGAAGAGCTGACTCATTTGTAAAGACCCTGATGCTGGGAAAGATTGAAGCCGAGAGGAGAAGGGGATGATAGAGGATGAGATGGTTGGATGGCATCACTGACTCAATGGACATGAGTTTGAGTAAACTCCAGGAGTTGGTGATGGACAGGGAGGCCTATTGTGTTGTGGTCCATGGGGTCGCAAAGAGTTGGACACGTCTGAGTGACTGAACTGAACTGAATGGATATTTAAACCTTAAAAAATGGATTCCTAGTATTGTTGTTAAGATAATTGCTTTTCTCCCATCATTCCCCAAGTATTATCTAAATTATGAAGAAATACAAAATTATATACAAAACTATAGAAATCAGATTTTTTCACACAATCATATTCAACAGCATATATAATTGCTTTTTACTTCAAATAATTATGTTGTTATATCATGAATTTTAAGTCAGTAATAGTTGTACAATATTTGTTTAAATCAATTAAATTGAAATAGTCTTATATTTTGTGAGGATTATTTCCCAAGCCATGTTTTATAAAAATAATCGAAACATCACTGTTTAAGTTGTGAGAATGGGGAAATCTATGCACAGTAGAAAGGAATGAGCGCATGTTGCTGGAAATAAATCTCACAGAATATTGCGTCAGTCACATGTTCTTATATGAGGGATAAGATACTGTCACAAGATTTCTGTAAAAACTGAAGTTTTAAGGAGTCAAATAGTTTATTAAAAACAACCAAAAAGTAAGAGTTAAGAAACGAGCCTGTAGGAGGACAGTGGATGTGAGTGAAACAGAAGGATCTCAGGAGGGACTTGGAGATTTGGGGGTAGACAGGACCCTGAATTCCAGGAAAGTGCTTCAACAGAAGGTACATCAGAGAGAAGAGGAGGTGACTGATGCTTGCTGAATAGTCAGGATTGGAAGACGCAATGAAGGATACACAACTTGATGATTTACATACAATGGGACTCACTGGGTCCAGGGTGAAACTGCAAAATTTAAGGGCTCTTGGAATTGAGCTAATGGGCTTTGGGGATCAAAGAGGCTCATTTCCAGGAGAACACACTTGTAACCAGGAAACCTTGGGGTGAGGGCCTCTGTGGCTCTACAGTGATGCAGATGGGACCTGGGCTGTTGGGTATTGGTTTCCAGTTGGCTGAGTTTTCTAACTTACATAGAGGACACAAAAGTCAAAAGAAGCAGATGAAAGAAGATTCGGATCATTGGATTATGTCAGTAGACAAGTAGTTTCAGCTTGAATGAAGCTTGGATATGACTTTCAGAAAAAAAGTTCTCTAGATAAAGGAAAGAAGTTGATTGATTTTAGGAATAATGTGAGCTTCCAGTCAAGCTGCACTCTTAATAATGTATGCTTCTTGGTTTTTGTTGTTGTTTTTATTTATTTTTTTGTAAAATCATCTCGAGACATGGGTATGATATTTTGTCCAATTTATAATCCTCAGATTATGAATATTTAAAAAATATGAAGTACAATATTGATATTATAGTGAGGATATGAGAAAGGGATAATGAATTATTATTGTTTCAATATCAATACATAATCCTCAGTTAAGTTAGTGAAAAAGAATAGGGGGCCTTATGTTAATTCTTTCTTGACTGGCCATGCCAAAGAAATCATGAATTTTTTGCTCATATATTGAAAGCAAACAGTGCTTCATGTTTAAGAAATTGCAAGGCAGGTGACTCATAGCGGTACTTCATGTTGACTCTGTGTAACAGATTCTGCCAGAGCTGTTCCAGTGGAGTGGGTAAGGGAACTAGAGTAAAAAAATGGGGCTTACATTCCAGTCTGAAGTTCAGCTGTGTGCCTTAGTCAGTATTTCTTCATTTATTTCTATACTGTTTTTTTTTTCTTTTTCCCCTTTACAGGTTTACTAAGGCATACAATGCATATGATAAGCTAAATATTTTAAATTATACATTTAAAGTGTACAATTTGATAAATTGTGCCATCAATCATACATTTTTTCTGAATCTTTTTTTTTTTTTTAAACATCCATGACTTTACTTAACTTTTGAACATGTAGAATGTGGTAGGAATAACTTTCAATTTTCCTATCCTGGAATTCTTACATCAGTGTAGGTCATGGCTCTATTATGAAATTTTAATCATTATGGGTTGCTTTTTCTGCAGCTTCTCATACTTGGTGATCTTTGATTGGATGTTAAACATGGTAAATTTTAAATTATTGGTGTCTGATATTTTTGTATTCCTATATGATTGAGCTCTGTTCTGAGATGAAGTTCAGTTATTTGGAAAGTTTGATGCGTTTGGTGCTTACTTTTGAAGAATTTATGAGGTAAGAGTAGGACTATGTTTAATTTAGGACTGTCTATGCAGGACTAGATAGTGAGGCAGGATCTTTCTAAGTACTCCACCTGTTGTCCTATAAATTATATTTTTCTGTTTGGCTGGTGGAAGTCAGCTCTGTTCCTGGCCTTGAGTGGCTCCTTGGTCCTGCTCACTATTTCTTTATCGTAGGTTGTTTCTCGTCTCTCCAGATCCTGAAGGTTCTTTCTCCTCTGTAATATAGTCTCCCGTGAATTCTGTCAATGTCTTTCCTGGAGCCCACTGAGCTGCTGTCTGGGATCCCCCTCATAAACTGCTACTTGTAGATGCTCTGAAAGAGGTGACCTCAAGTATGTATAGGACACATGTCCTTTGTTTCCCATCTCCCAGGAATCATTATCCATTGCTGCTTGATACTAGTGACCTGCAGTCCATTATTTTTTAAAAAAATTTTTATCAAAATTTTTTCATTGTCCCAAGAATGTGAATCTCTTCTTTGTTGCTCCATTTTTGCCTGAGCCTTAAGCAATTTAATGAATACTTCTGTGCCTGTGTTTTCTGTCTACAAATTAGAGACAAGTTTAATCTTCTCCTAGATATTTTCTGAGATTAGTGCTTAGTTATTATGTCTAAGGGATGTGCAACTTTATTTGATTTTTAGTAAGTGTCCAATAAATATTAGTTTGTATAATCGATATGAAGAAATATATATCGTTTGCATTAGTGCAGCTAGACAGTATTTTAATGTTTTGTTTCTTTTAGTTCTACAACCTCAAAAAAAAAAAAAAAAAGGTAAAACCATAGGAGTAGCATGAATCTATGTTATGATGCTGTGGGACTTTTTGTAAATTATTTGACCTTCTAAGCTTTAACTTCCTTATTTATTACATACACAATGAAATAACACCTAACTCATAGAGTTATCATAAGGAATACATGTAATATTCAATGCAAAGCACTTGACACAATAAAGATACTCTTGATTCAGTTCAGTTCAGTTCAGTACAATCACTCAGTCATGTCCGACTCTTTGCGACCCCATGAATCGCAGCACACCAGGCCTCCCTGTCCATCACCAACTCCCGGAGTTCACTCAGACCGACGTCCATCGAGTCAGTGATGCCATCCAGCCATCTCATCCTCTCTCATCCCCTTCTCCTCCTGCCCCCAATCCCTCCCAGCATCAGGGTCTTTTCCATCTGGAACACTCTTTTGTAAAAGTCCTTGAACAAATGTCAATGATTAACTTTATGAATTATTCTTTGAGCGCAGCTGCAGAAGGCTTTATGCCTTCTCATGCTACTCTCAAAAACACTTTAATATTCTCTTCAGTCAACTCAGCCGAGGAAAGGAAAAAACAAGTCAGAATCACAAAGCCTAACACCTTTATTCTGGGTCCATGCCTACAGAACAAAGGGAGGGGGTTTAGGGCCGTGCCTCCATTTTGTCAGTAATGCCTAACATGGCTCCCAACAAAATTCCACACATTAAATATGTTCTGTTATTTGTATGTCAATTATTCCTCAAGAAACCTGGGGACAAAAAGGAAAGCAAAAAGTTTGCATATTAGTAAATCAAATATAAACTTTCTTCCTTGCTTTCCTACTCACTCTAATTACACTATGTTTTCCTTATGTTTCCTCTTTCTTCAGTTATGAATGTTGTTTAAATAAGCAAAGCCTTACGGAATTCTATAAAAGAGTTGCTACTTTTAGCCAAATCCACAACAGAAGAGAGTCTATTGCAAAACAGCCTGGGAAAATAGCATTTTTTTGGAAAATAGAGTTGCATGAAAAATGTCTTGATTAGGAAATTCATATACATAAAGGGTTTGGCTATGGCATTAATTGAATTTTAATATAATTTCTGGATGTTGTTTTTATTTGTATTTGTATATGGAGATTAAAAATCTTAGGATGAATACTTTCATAATTGGTTTTACTTAAATATCCAGTAATGTTTTATATTTGAGACTCTCATAATGACAAGTATTCTTTATCTTCTCTAAGCACAGAATTGTGCAGGTGTTTTTTGAGAATTGGTGGGCAAATGCACTGGGGGGAATGTTCATGAAGAAATGTATTTCTGAGGCTTGTTTGATGCTATCTTTTAATCCTGTGATAAACTAAACTACTGTTTGTAATGTATTGGTAAACAATCTTCTTATCCGCAAACTTAAGGAAACAGAGAGTAGCTTTACATTTTCACATGGTTAGGAAATTATCTCTTGTGAAATATCAAGCATATAGGGTTTCTTCCTATCATTATTTTTGAAAGAGTATGTTGAATAATTGCTTTTTTGTTCTAAAGGAAGTCCTTTGTCTCAAATTCAACTATAATCATTGAGATTACCTTATTTAAATTAAAACTGTTTTATAGATGAAGAAAACTGATGTCTAGAAGGCTGAGTTGATTAAAATTATAGATTGTTATTGGCATGAGAGATAAGAATCTTTAATACCCACCTTATATCTTATCCCCCCACTGTGTTACTGCAGTTCCTTGAGATAAGTAGATTTTAATATCTAATTGCTTAATTATTTAAAAAGTCTCAGAATTCCTTCCTCAACAATCTTATTAAGAAACATCATCAAAATGGAAGTTTAAACACTTCAAAATGCTTTTCAAACTAAGGCACTTGCCACATATCTTAAATTAGCTTGCCATTATTGAGATGGAATTCTTGATTAAACCAAAAATTCTGGGCAGGGCCATTGCTTGACTCTGCTCACAATGAAACTAACAGTGATTCAACCAATTATTTCTACTATACTTGTTCTACAACTTTAATATATCACCTTCATCTTTAAATAATCTTAATTCTCTGAAGTACTTAGAATAAAGTTTTCAAAAATAAATCCTTTAATAGATTATTTAGATGAAAGTCTTGCTGTCACCTTTCACTTTGCTGATTATAGATTACACTTATATATCTTAGTAGTGACATCAAATTAATGATCTATTACAGAGGCAAGTAATCAGATTGGTGTTTCCTTAATAATATTTTCCCTCAAGTCATCAGCATCATGCCATTACAGAGATATTACATCTACAGTGGTTTTCACCAGCCTATCATCTATGCAATTGGACATTACTCCAGTGATGACAATGCTAATAAATCATTTGCTGCCACCTTAGTACAGAATATTAACTTAGTGCTGCTATAAGGTAATTGAAGAAATGGATTTTTTCTTCTACAACTCATTATCATTGAGGTGGAACCCAATGTCTGGATGCAACCAAGGTTTAGTTAGGCTTCCATGAAAGCAGGATAAACCTCTAGCACTTATGAAACTTTTGGGTCTGCATTGCCTCATCTGTTGGGATTAGAAATTGCTTCAATCAACAAAATGCTTTTTAATTTAACTAAAAACATTTAAAATAATTTATCAAACTAGAAAATGCAAATAAGTATTGATAAATAATGCACACATATATTTATACATAAATGTTTCATAGGTGGTTATATTTGACTCGTTTTTTAGGGCTTTCCAGGTGATGCTAGTGGTAAAGAACCTGCCTGCCAATTCAAGAGACGTTAGAGATGTGGGTTTGATCTCTGAGGTGGAAAGATCCTCTGGGGTAGGGAATGGCTATCCACTCTAGATTTTTGCCTGGAGAATCCCATGGTCAGAGGAGCCTGGTGGGCTACAGTCCATGGAGTCACAAAGAGTCAGACAAGACTGAGAAATCACACTTTTCTCATGTTTGTTTTCAGGTTTATTGGTCTGTAAATTTGCATTGTGATTTCGGCAATTTATAGCAATTTAAAAAGCAATATATGAGGGTCACATATACTTAAAAGGAAGTTTTCTATAATTTAAATGCTACTTTAAGGATAATTTTGGTGGCTGTGTGTATCTTCATCATTGTACAAAATGGCATGACTTTTCAATGTTTTGTATGGTGATTACAGGAATATGCTCACATCTAATGGATATTACTTTGGCCACCTGATAATACTTTGGCCACCTGATGAGAAGAGCTGACTCATTTGTAAAGACCCTGATGCTGGGAAAGATTGAAGCCGAGAGGAGAAGGGGATGATAGAGGATGAGATGGTTGGATGGCATCACTGACTCAATGGACATGAGTTTGAGTAAACTCCAGGAGTTGGTGATGGACAGGGAGGCCTATTGTGTTGTGGTCCATGGGGTCGCAAAGAGTTGGACACGTCTGAGTGACTGAACTGAACTGANGTTTGCCTTGGAGACGAACAGAGATCATTCTGTCGTTTTTGAGATTGCATCCAAGTACTGCATTTTGGACTCTTTTGTTGATCATGATGACTACTCCATTTCTTCTGAGGGATTCCTGCCCACAGTAGTAGATATAATGGTCATCTGAGTTAAATTCACCCATTCCAGTCCATTTTAGTTTGCTGATTCCTAGAATGTTGACATTCAACCTTGCCATCTCTTGTTTGACCACTTCCAATTTGCTTTGATTTATGGACCTGACATTCCAGGTTTCTATGCAATATTGCTTTTTACAGCATCGAATCTTGCTTTTATCACTAGTCACATCCACTACTGGGTATTGTTTTTACTTTGGCTCCATCCCTTTATTCTTTCTGGAGTTATCTCTTCACTGACCTCCAGTAGCATATTGGGCACCTAATGACCTAGGGAGTTCCTCTTTGGTATCCTATCATTTTGCCTTTTCATACTGTTCATGGGGTTTTCAAGGCAAGAATACTGAAGTGGCTTGCCATTCCCTTCTCCAGTGGACCACATTATGTCAGACCTCTCCACCATGACCCACCAGTCTTGGGTTGCCCCCCAGGCATGACTTGGTTTCATCGAGTTAGACAAGGCTGTGGTCTTAATGTGATTAGATTGACTGGTTTTCTGTGAGTATGGTTTCAGTGTGTCTGCCCTCTGATGCCCTCTTGCAAAACCTACCATCTTACTTGGGTTTCTCTTACATTGGACGTGGGGTATCTCTTCACGGCTGTTACAGCTAAACACAGCCGCTGCTCCTATCTTTGGACGAGGGATATATCCTTATTGCCGCCGTTCCTGACCTTCAACGTGAGATAGCTCCTCTAGGCCCTCCTGCATCTGTGGAGCCACTGCTCCTCAGGTTGCTCCTCCTGGTTGCCAGCCCTGGCCTTGGGCGTGGGTGGCTCCTCCCAGCCACCTCCCCTGGCCTCAGGCTCAGGGTGGCCCCTCAGGGTTACCGCCCCTGGCCTCAGGCGCCAGGTGGCTTCTCCCGGCCGTCCCTGACTTTGGACACGGGATAGCTCCTCTCGGCCACCGCCCTGACCTCAGACGCGGGGTGTCTCCTCCCGGCTTCCACTGGCTTCAGACGCAGGGTAGCTCCTCCCGACCACTGCCACTGACCTCGGACACGGGATAGCTCCTCCTGGCCGCCACTGACCTCGGACGCGGGGTAGCTCCTCTCGGCCGCACTCAGTGCGCCAGCTCTCAGCCGCCTGCGCTCATCACCATCTTCAGTGGCTTTGGAGCCCCCTCCAAATAAAGTGTGACACTGTTTCCACTGTTTCCCCATCTATTTCCCATGAAGTGATGGGACCAGATGCCATGATCTTAGTTTTCTGGATGTTGAGGTTTATCTATAATTTTCAATTTTATTTCTTTTTTATTATTTATATGGGCTTCCCTCATAGCTCAGTCAGTTAAGAATTTGCCTGAGTTAGCCAGGATGAAATTGCCAAGATCCTTGGAGGAAGGACATGAATTCAGCCAAGTCCATAACTCCCCATTAATTTTACATTTGAGACAATTGACAACTCACTTGCTATAAGGGGTTCAGGGTCTCACTTTCTGTTGTATTACAAAAATGAAGGAATGCTGTTGAGAGTTACTAAGGAGGTCTGAAGCTGAGTAGTCAAAAACGTGGAGAAAGGGACCCAGAGAGAAGTTGGCCTGCTAGTCTGCTTCACACTGGGTCTCAGAGCATCTGTAGAAGCTAAGTTGTGTAGAGCAAGAAGCCAGTAACAGAGCATCAACTAAAAGGCCAAAGACCTCAGCAGAACTTTCAACCATCTCGGTGCTGAGAAGGGAGTCCTTGTAAACCCAGGAACTACAAAGGAAAAGGTAGCCTGGTTAACAGCCCAGGCTTTCAAAGGAGACCAGTTGAGGCTGGTCTCCTTAACCAGCCTCCTAAACGCTTAACACTAGGGGCAAACTTACAAATCCTGTAACTAGGTTCAAGTCAGCTCAAACACGGATTGCATAAAGGTGATTTGATCGTAGGTTTACAAATTGCTAGGAGCAAATATATGTTTATAGGAAGAAGATAACATTACATCTCTATATTTTTCATATACCATACAATTTTCATACAAAATGTTAAGCAATTTTCATTCTCCCACAGCCAGACAACATTAAAGGCATTTTCAAACCAAGGAAATGAATAGTAGAGAGTAGAACAGTAGGGACTAAGGTAAGTATTTACACCAAGAAAGGGGAATTCTTCTTTTTCTGCTAGGCTTCTCAACAGAGTGTGTGTGTGTTTCATTTAATTCATTATACTAGGAAGAAGCTTGACTCACACAGTGCTTACTACAGTGTATACTGCCCTTTCCCAACCTCTCTAAACTTCTCCCATAGACACAGTCATTTAGCTTTTTTTCTACTATTTTAAAGGGGGTTCTCACTTCAGTTCAGTTGTTCAGTTGTGTCTGACTCTTTTTGACCCCATAAATTGTAGCACACCAAGCCTCCCTGTCCATCACCAACTCTCAGAGTTTATCCAGATTCATGTCCACTGAGTCGGTGATGCCATCCAACCATCTCATCCTCTGTCATCTCCTTCTCCTCCTGCCTTCAATCTTTCCCAGCATCAGGGTTTTTCAAATGAGTCAGCTCTTCACATCAGGTGGCCAAAGTATTGGAGTTTCGGCTTTAGCATCAGTCCTTCCAGGACTGATCTCCTTTAGGATGAACTGGTTGGATCTCCTTGCAGTCCAAGGGACTCTTCTCAGGTGGTTCTTATGGTAAAGAACCCACTTGCTAATGCAGAAGACATATGAGACGTGAGCTCCATCCCTGGGTCAGGAAGATCCCTGGAGGAGGGCATAGCAACCCACTCCAGTATTCTTGCCTAGAGAAACCCAGGAGGAGTCTGGCGGGCTACAGTCCATAGCATCACAATGAGTCAGACATGACTGAAGTGACTTAGCATGCATACTACTATTTAAAAAATATATACTTTTATTTTGCTGCTAAGAGGGCATATAGTATAGGACCTCATATATTATTAATCATTTGATTTAGAATATTTTTTAACCATAGTTGGAATAGTAGAACTAGAGTTTAAAAGTTCTCAGAGTAAAGAGCTTAAATTATGCCAAGGAAAACTCAAGAAATCTCCATTTACAGTGTGACTTAGTGTTGGGCCTGTTATAAGTTGGCATGCTTGGGGTCTTCTATTTAATAAAAAGAAGTGCAGCTTAACTGGATTGATAAAAAAGAGTGAGAGGAGAGAGAGCAAAAGAAGAATGAAGAGAAGAACAAAGTTTTGGAAAAGTATTTCGTGACTTGAAGCATTATAGATACAGTGCCAGCCACTGTCAAGTGGAATTATTTTGTGCCATTTGGCAGTTAAGATGAGTGCTCTGACTTCCAAGTTGAAAATTACTTCCTTATCCTCAACTGAACAGTGACGTATAGGGAGAGTGTTGGGGAAAAAATTAAAAGGGAAAAGTACTCTGTCACAGGGAATCATATTTTACCATTTAGACTCCTGTGTTGGAGTGACAAGACAGACTGATGACCGATTAGGAGATAATAATACAGACACATGACCTAATATCAAAGATGGACGCTTGAGTGATGAAAGCTTTTTCTCCCACTAATGCTGACTTATTACAGGCAGAGGTCCCACTGTGATTCACTTCACGATGTTGCCAATTGCCCTGACTTTTCAAATATCATTTATAAATAAAATTTTGACCTTAATATTTCATCAGCGTTAATGAGACTGAATCAAAGATAACCCCGATTCAAGAAAGGATATACCACAGGGAATGTCAGAACATAGAACTTTTCTCTGACATACTATGACAATGAGGGGAAAGTCATGAGGAGTTTAACAGAGTTTCTAGTTTATTGCTGCTGCTGCTAAGTCACTTCAGTCGAGTCCAACTCTGTGCAACCCCATAGACAGCAGCCCACCAGGCTCCCTCGTCCCTGGGATTCTCCAGGCAAGAACACTGGAATGGGTTGCCATTTTCTTCTCCAATGCATGAAAGTGAAAAATGAAAGTGAAGTCACTCAGTTGTGTCTGACTCTTAGCGACCCCTTGGACTGCAGCCTACCAGGTTCCTGCGTCCATGGGATTTTCCACGCAACAGTACCAGAGTAGGTTGCCATTGCCTTCTCCCTTCTAGTTATATAGAGGGATGCTAAGAGCACTCCCAGCCAAGGGTCCCAAACAGATATGGAGATTCCGCCTGGCGACACAGCGTTAATCCACATGAATAGCTGTCCAAGGACAGTGCATGTATGGGGTGTTCTCAGACTTGCAACACGTGCTCTCTTTCTCTTACTGCATCCGATCCCTCACTGTATGTCTCCGTAGAGTCTTGTGAGTCCTCTTAAATATCTAACTCGGTGACAATGCAGTTAGATAATGTAAATATAAATGTAAACATGTAGTTAAACCTTTTTAAAAATATCCACAATGACCAAAAGAGTAATGAATCACAACAGGACTCCAGATTCAGGAAAGATTTGTCTGTATATTTCCCCACATATATAAGTAGGTATAATCTCCTTCTTAACCTTCCAGAAATGGGAAGAAGAGGTAGAACTTTCTGAATCATTTTATGGATTCAGCATGATTTTTGTACTATGTGCATGCTCATCACTCAGTCATCTTCGAGTCTTTTACAATCCCATGGACTGTAGCCTGCCAGGTTCCTCTGTCCATGAGATTTTCCAGGCATGAATACTGTAGTGGGTTGCTATTTTCTTCTCCAAGGGGGTCTTCCAGACCCAGAGATCGAACCTGGGTCTCCTGCATAGACAAAGAGATTCTTTACCGTGGAGTCACCTGGGAAGCCCAATTATTGTACTAGAATCTGATAAAGATACCATTTTACTATGGATTAAAATGCAATAAAAATGTCAACAAGTCAAATCTTCCAAAATATAACAAGGGAGGTTGCATCAACCACACTGATTATGTTTAGAATTGAAAGGTGCTTTAGCACTTAAATTTTATTGACAATGTGATTTTTCACATTAGCAAGAAGATGTAGAAAAAACCTGTGAACTATTCAATGGATGCTAAAAAACATCACTTGATAGAAAACAAATTTTCTTAATATGGTAAAGTGTCTAAAATGAATACAAGCAACATTGCTCAAATGGCCAAAGAACTGAGAATGTTTCTTCTGAGTTCTTTAATAACTGTTTGTATCAAGCATTTTGTAGCTTAAGAAGCAGAGTCTACCACATGGTATATGTTCAACAACTGTTAGCTCTGCAACTATTATTTTGATGGGATAAAGTTATTTTTATTAAATGATGGACATTAAAATGTTCCATTTTGAGACTTGGGGGGCGGCCCTAAGATGGTGGAGGAATAGGACAGGGAAACCACTTTCTGCCCCACAAATTCATCAAAAGAACATTTGAATGCTGAGTAAATTCCACAAAACAACTTCTGAATGCTGGCAGAGGACATCAGGCACCCAGAAAAGCAGCCTATTGTCTTCAAAAGGAGATAGGAAAAAGTATAAAAGAAAAAAGAGAGGCAAAAGAGGTAGGGACAGAAATCCATCCCAGGAAGGGAGTCTTAAAAAAGAGGTGTTTCCAAACACCAGGAAACAGTCTCACTAGCAAGTCTGTGGTGAGCCTTGGAACTTCAGAGGGCAACATAACTGGGAGGAAAAATAAATAAATAATTAAAACCCACATATTACGTGCCCAATCATAACTCCCAGCAGAGATGCAGCACAGATGCATGCATCCACCACTAGCAACCAGGGGCTGGGCAGGGAGTCGCGGGCTGCATTGCTTAGGGTAAGGACCGGACCTGAATGCCCCGAGGGCAGTCTAAGGGAACTAACTTGAGATAGCAAACCAGACTGTGGGATAGCTACCCTGGGAAAAGCCCTAACCTAAGACACTGCCAGGCCCATTCCCAGAACAAAGGACTGAGCACGGCTAGCTGGCTGCGGACAGGCCCATTTCCCACTGGAGACAGGCAGGTGAGGGCAGCCAGAGCCAGAAGGAGGCAATCGCGGCCCCAGAGAGGCCTCATCTACCAGACTGCAAGCACGCTTCATTGCCAACCAAGACTTCTCAAGATTCTAGATGGTCGACATCTACTGGGAGGGTCCCAGCCACAGATCAGCTCCCCAGAAGAGACACATGGGACATCTGAGAAGGTGCGTTGGTTGTGCACCCAGAAAACCGAGTGGCAGGGACAGGGGAGGTGATAAGTCACAGCGACCACACTCATCAAACACCTGGTCACCTGAGTTGCTCGGACCTGGGAAAGGCACAAAACGCAGGCCCAACAGAGTCTGCTCCTCTGAGGAGTACCCGAATACCTGAACCTGAGTGGCTTAGACCTGGGAAGTGCAAACAACCCAGGGCCAGCCTCAGACAGTTCCCGGCAGACCAACCTAGGGCCCAAGCAGTGTTGACAGGGAAAGCACACACCCTGTGAGTGGGGGCAAGCCCAGTGTGGCCAAGACAATGCGAGCACACACCAGGGTTATTTGTTTGCAGAGTACCTCCCTCCTCACAGCACAACTGAACAAGTGAGCCTAAACAAGTGTCACCACCACCCCCTTGTGTCAGGGCAGAAATTAGACTGAAGAGACCAGCAAACAAAAGAACCTAAAACAAACAGAGGGAACTGCCTTGGAAGTGACAAGTGCAATAGATTAAAACCCTGTAGTTAGCACCAACTACATAGGAAGGAGCCTATAGATCTTGAGAAGTATAAGCCAGATCAAGGAACTATCTGAAAATGAACTGACCCCGCACGGTCCACAACAACACCAGAGAAATTCCAAGATTTATTTTTACTATTATCATTCTTTAAATTAAAAAAAATTATTTTTAATTCCTCTATTACTCCTTTAATTTTCATTTTTATAACCTACTATTACTTTTTGCAAAAAAAGACCCTATTTTTTAAAGCAAACTTCATATATATATATTTTATAATTTTTGTGACTATGTTTTTTTTTCTTTAATATTGTATTTTTGAGAATCCCACCTCTACCCTAGATTTTTAATCTTTGACTTTTGATATTTGTTATCAATTTTGTACCTTTAAGAACCCAATCTTCAGTACCCATTTTTACTTGGGAGTGAGATTACTGGCTTGACTGCTGTCTCCCCCTTTGGACTATCCTTTTTCTCCACAAGGTCACCTCTATCTCTTCCCTCCCCCTTCTCTTCTCTACCCATCTCTGTGAATCTCTTTGTGTGTTCTGGACTGTGGAGAACATTTAGGAAACTGACTACTGGCTGGATCTGTCTCTCTCCTTTTGATTCCCCCTTTTATCCTCCTAGCCATCTGTCTCCTTCCTCCCTCTTCTCTTCTCTGTGTAACTCTGGGAACATCTCTGAGTGGTCCAAACTGTGGAGAGCACATAAGGAAGTTATTACTGGCTAACTTGCTCTCGTCTCTTTAGATTCTCCCTCTTCTCCTCCTGGTCACCTCTATCTCCCTCCTCCCTCTTCTCTTCTCTATGTGACTCTTAATACTTCTCTGGGTGTCCCTCACTGTGGAGAAACTTTTCATCTTTAACCTAGATATTTTATCATCGGTGCTATATAGATGGAAGAGTCTTGGGGATACTGTAAGAATAAGACTGAAAACCAGAGGCAGGAGGCTTAAGTCCAAATCTTGAGAACACCAGAGAACGCCTGACTCCAGGGAGCATTAATCAATAGGAGTTCATCAAATGCCTCCATACCTGCACTGAAACCAAGCACCACCCAAGGGCCAACAAGTTCCAGAGCAAGACATACCATGCAAATTCTCCAGCAACACAGGAACACAGCCATGAACTTCAATATACAGGCTGCCCAAAGTCACTCCAAACCCAATGACATCTCATAACTTATTACTGGACACTTCACTGCACTCCAGAGAAAAGAAATCCAGCTCCACCCACCAGAAAACCGACGCAAGCTTCCCTAACCAGGAAACCTTGACAAGCCACCCCCCACCCACAGTGAGGAAACTCCACAATAAAGAGAACTCCACAAACTGCCACAATACAGAAAGTCCACCCCAGACACAGCAATATAAACAAGATGAAGAGGCAGAGAAATATCCAGCAGGTAAAGGAACAGGATAAATGCCCACCAAACCAAACCAAAGAGGAAGAATTAAGGAATCTACCTGATAAAGAATTCCAAATAATGATAGTGAAAATGATCTAAAATCTGAAAACCAAAATGGAGTTACAGATAAATAGCCTGGAGATGTGGATTGAGAAGATGCAAGAAAGGTTTAACAATGACCTAGAAGAAATAAAAAAAGAGTCAATATATAATGAATAATGTGATAAATGAGATCAAAAACACTCTAGAGGGAGCCAACAGTAGAATAACGGAGACAGAAGGTAGAATAAGTGAGGTAGAAGATAGAATGGCAGAAATAAATGAAACATAGCAGAAAAAAAAAAAAAAAGACAAATGAATTAAAAGAAATGAGGACAATCTCAGAGACCTCTGGGACAGTGTTAAATGCCCCAACATTCAAATTGTAGGAGTCTCAGAAGAAAAAGAAAAAAAAAAAAAAAGATGAGAAAATACTTGAGGAAATAATAGTTGAAAACTTCCTTAAAATGGGGACAGAAATAATCACCCAAGTCCAAGAAACCCAGAGAGTCCCAAACAGAATAAACCCAAGACTAAACACCCCAAGATACATATTAATCAAATTAACAAAGATCAAACACAAAGAACAAATTTTAAAAGCAGCAAGGGAAAAACAACAAATAACACAAGGGGATTCCCATAAGGACAAGACCTGATCTTTCTATAGAAACTCTTCAGACCAGGAGGGAATGGCAAGACACACTTAAAGTGATGAAAGAAAATAACTTACAGCCCAGATTACTGTACCCAGCAAAGATCTCATTCAAATACGAAGGAGAAACCAAAAGCTTTACAGATAAGCAAAAGCTGAGAGGATTCAGCACCATCAAACCATCTCTCCGACAAATGCTAAAGGATCTTCTTTAGACAGGAAACACAGAAAGGGTGTATAAATCAAAACCCCAAACAATAAAGTAAATAGCAACAGAATCATACTTATCAATAATTATCTTAAATGTAAATGGGTTGAATGCCCCAACCAAAAGACAAAGACTGGCTGAATGGATACAAAAACAAGACTCCTATATATGTTGTCTACAAAAGACCCACCTCAAAACAAGGGATACATACAGACTGAAAATGAAGGCCTGGAAAAAGATATTCCGTGCAAATAGAGACCAAAAGAAAGCAGGAGTAGTAATACTCATATCAGATAAAATAGACGTTAAAACAAAGACTGTGAAAAGAGACAAAGAAGAACACTACATAATGATCAAAGGATCAATCCAAGAAGAAGATATAACAATTATAAATATATATGCACCCAAGATAGGAGCACCACAATATGTAAGACAAATGCTAACAAGTATGAAAGGGGAAATTAACAATAACACAATAATAGTGGGAGATTTTAATATCCCACTCACACCTATGGATAGATCAAGTAAACAGAAAATCAACAAGGAAACACAAACTTTAAATGATACAATAGACCAGTTAGACCTAATTGATATTTATAGGACATTTCACCCCAAAACAATGAATTTCAACTTTTTCTCAAGTGCTCACGGAACCTTCTCCAGGATAGATCACATCCTGGGCCATAAATTTAGCCTTGGTAAATTCAAAAAAATTGAAATCATTCTAAGCATCTTTTCTGACTATAATGCAGTAAGATTAAGTCTCAATTACAGGGGGAAAACTATTAAAAATCCCAACATATGGAGGCTGAATAACATGCTGCTGAATAACCAACAAATCACAGAAAAAAAAATCAAAAAAGAAATCAAAATATGCATAGAAACGAATGAAAGTGAAAACACAACAATCCAAAACCTGTGGGACACTGCTAAGTGGAAGGTTCATAGCAATACAGGCATACTTCAAGAAAAAAGTCAAATAAATAACTGAACTCTACACCTAAAGCAACTAGAAAAGGAAGAAATTAAAAATCCCAGGGTTAGTAGAAGGAAAGAAATCTTAAAAATTAAGGCAGAAATAAATGCAAAAGAAACAAGAGACCATAGCAAAAATCAACAAAACCAAAAGCTGGTTCTTTGAGAGGATAAATAAAATTGACATACCATTAGCCGGACTCATCAAGAAACAAAGGGAGAAAAATCAAATCAATAAAATTAGAAATGAAAATGGAGAGATCACAACAGACAACACAGAAATACAAAGGATCATGAGACTACTATCAGCAATTATATGCCAATAAAATGGACATATTCTTAGAAAAGCACAACTTTCCAAAACTAAACCAGGAAGAAATAGAAAATCTTAGCAGACCCATCACAAGCATGGAAATCGAACTGTAATCAGAAATCTTCCAGCAAACAAAAGCCCAGGTCCAGACGGCTTCACAGCTGAATTCTACCAAAAATTTAGAGAAGAACTAACACCTATCCTACGCAAACTCTTCCAGAAAATTGCAAAGGAAGGTAAACTTCCAAATTCATTCTATGAGGCCACCATCACCGTAATACCAAAATCTGACAAAGAAGCCAAAAAAAGGAAAACTACAAGCCAATATCACTGATGAACATAGATGCAAAAATCCTTAACAAAATTCTAGCAATCAGAATCCAACAACACATGAAAAAGATCATTCATCATGACCAAGTGGGATTTATCCCAGGGATGCAAGAATTCTTCAATATCCACAGATCAATCTATCTAATACACCACATTAACAAATTGAAAAATAAAAGTCATTTGATTATCTCAATAGATTCAGAGAAGCCTTTGACAAAATTCACCATCCATTTATGATAAAAACTCTCCAGAACTTCATGTACTTCCATGATGGATTCATGTCAATGTATGCCAAAACCAATACAGTACTGTTAAGTAAAATAAAGTTAAAAAAAAAAAAAAAAACCTCCAGAAAGCAGGAATAGAAGGAACATATCTCAACGTAATAAAAGCTATATACGACAAACCCCCAGCAAACATTATCTTCAATGGTGAAAAATTGAAAGCATTTCCCCTAAAGTCAGGAACAAGACAAGGGTGCCCACTCTCACCACTACTATTCAACATAGTTTTGGAATTTTGGGCCACAGCAATCAGAGCAGAAAAAGAAATAAAAGGAATCCAGATTGGAAAAGAAGAAGTAAAACTCTTACTCTTTGCAGATGACATGATCCTCTACATAAAAAATCCTAAGGACTCCACCAGAAGATTACTAGAGCTAATCAATGAATATAATAAAGTTGCAGGATATAAAATCAACACACAGAAATCCCTTGCATTCCTATACACTAATAATGAGAAAATAGAAAGAAAAATTAAGGAAACAATTCCATTCACCATTGCAATGAAAAAAAAAAACCACTTAGGAATATATCTACTTAAAGAAACTAAAGACCTATATATAGAAAACTATAAAACACTGATGAAAGAAGTCAAAGAGGACACTAATAGATGGAGAAATATACCGTGTTCATGGATCGGAAGAATAAATATAGTGAAAATGGGTATACTACCCAAAGCAATCTATAGATTCAATGCAATCCCTATCAATCTACCAGTGGTATTTTTCGCAGAGCTAGAACAAATAGTTTCACAATTTGTATGGAAATACAAAAAACCTTGAATAGCCAAAGGAATCTTGAGAAAGAAGAATGGAACTGGAGGAGTCAACCTGCCTGACTTCAGGTTCTACTACAAAGCCACAGTCATCAAGACTGTATGGTACTGGCACAAAGACAGAAATATAGATCAATGGAACAAAATAGAAAACCCAGAGATAAATCCACATACCTATGGACATCTTATCTTCGACAAAGGAGATAAGAATATACAATGGAGAAAAGACTATCTCTTTAACAAGTGGTGCTGGGAAAACTGGTCAACCACTTGTAAAAGAATGAAACTAGAGCACTTTCTAACACCATACACAAAAATAAACTCAAAATGGATTAAAATCTAAACATAAGACCAGAAACTATAAAACTAGAGGAGAACATAGGCGAAACACTCTCTGACATAAATCACAGCAGATCCTATATGACCCACCTCCCAGAATATTGGAAATAAAAGCAAAAATAAACAAATGGGACCTAATTAAAATTAAAAACTTCTGCAGAACAAAGGAAACTATAAGCAAGGTGAAAAGATAGCCTTCAGAATGGGAGGAAATAATAGCAAATGAAGCAACTGACAAACAACTAATCTCAAAAATACACAAGCAACTCCTGCAGCTCAATTCCAGAAAAATAAACAACCCAATCAAAAAGTGGGCCAAATAACTAAACAGACATTTCTCCAAAGAAGACATACAGATGGCTAACAAACACATGAAAAAATGCTCATACTCATTATCAGAAAAATGCAAATCAAAACCACAATGAGGTACCATTTCACGCCTGTCAGAATGGTTGCTAACCAAAAGTCTACAAGCAATAAATGCTGGAGAGGGTGTGGAGAAAAGGGAATCCTCTTAAACTGTTGGTGGGAATGCAAACTAGTACAGCCACTATCGAAAACAGTGTGGAGATTTCTTAAAAAACTGGAGATAGAACTGTCTTATGACCCAGCAATCCCACTGCTGGGCATACACACTGAGGAAACCAGAATCAAAAGAGACACGTGTACCCAAGTGTTCATTACATCACTGCTTATAATAGCCAGGACATGGAAGCAACCTAGATGTCCATCAGCGGATGAGTGGGTAAGAAATCTCTGGTACATATACCCAATGGACTATTCCTCAGCCATTAAAAAGAATACATTTGAATCAGTTCTAATGAAGTGGATGAAACTGGAGCCTATTATACAGAGTGAAGTAAGCCAGAATGAAAAACACCAATACAGTATAATAACACATATATATGGAATTTAGAAAGATGGTAACAATAACCCTGTATGCAAGACAGCAAAAGAGACACAGATGTATAGAACAGTCTTTTGGACTCTGTGGGAGAGTGTGAGGGTGGGATGTTTTTGGAGAATAACATTGAAACATGTACATTATCATATGTGAAATGAATTGCAAGTCCAGGTTCGATGCATGATACAGGATGCTCAGGGTTGGTGCACTGGGATGACCCAGAAGAATGGGATGGGGAGGGAGGAGGGTGAGGGGTTCAGGACGAGGAACACATGTACACCCATGGTAGATTCATGTTGATGTATGGCAAAACCAATACAATATTGTAAAGTAATTAGCCTCCAATTAAAATAATTAAATTTATGTTAAAATAAATAAATTAATTAATAAAATGTTTCATTTCATGTTGCATGTCCAGTTGCTCAGCTGTGTCTGACTCTTTGCAGTCTCATGGACTGTAGTCCATTAGGCTCCTTTGCCATGGGATTTCGCGGGCAAGAATATTGGAGTGCATTGTCATTTCCTCCTCCAGAGGATCTTCCCAACACAAGGATGAAATCTGTATCTCCTGCATTGCAGGCAGATTCTTTACTACTGAGCCACCTGGGAAACCCCTCCTGTTTCATGCTATTAGGTACCCATTACTTCATTTCAGACTCTAATATGTAAAAAGTTTCTATCCTTGCAACTCTTCCTGTTTGCTAAACTAAGCTTGTCCAGAAATGTCCTGTGAAATATGATTCCCCGCTTTTATAAAGATTTGTCCTGCATTCCAGTAATCTTACAAAGTCTTCACAATCAAATCTTACATATTTTCTTATACTAATTCACTGTATGAACTTCCTGATCAATTTACCTTAGTGTTAATTCACCCCAACCCTCCTCCCAAACCCTACAAATTCTGACCTTTAATGGCTCATCTTTCCCTGAAATGCAGTGTCCTCCTGGTCACCTCGGTTTGAATCTTACAAATTCTTAAAGTTTCAGCTCAAGTTCCGTCTACAGGATAATAAACTTTCTAACTCTTCTGACTCATTTGGATCCTGCTATTGTCAGAACTAGAAAGCAAACTATTTTGTTTTGAACTTGCCTTATGCTCATCCCTATTGTGCGTTTCCATACTTATAGATTATGGATGAAGCTTCATGGAAAATTCCTCCAGCCCAAGACCATGACTCTGGTTCATATCATCCCCCAGAATGCAGAGTAAGTAAGTAAAGTCACTCAGTCGTGTCCGACTCTTTGTGACCCCGTGGACTGCAGCTCACCAGGCTCCTCAGTCCATGGGATTCTCNTATAGATTATGGATGAAGCTTCATGGAAAATTCCTCCAGCCCAAGACCATGACTCTGGTTCATATCATCCCCCAGAATGCAGAGTAAGTAAGTAAAGTCACTCAGTCGTGTCCGACTCTTTGTGACCCCGTGGACTGCAGCTCACCAGGCTCCTCAGTCCATGGGATTCTCCAGGCAAGAATACTGGAGTGGGCTGGTCTTGTACATACTTGACCAACGGAATTTTATGGGTTCTCTAATCACAAACACCTTTCTTACAGGGCTGGGAGTTGGAGGAAGTGAATATGGGACTCACTTTGAGCGTAAAATTAAGGAAAGGGTAACAACATCAAAAAAAGTCTCAAGCATCCAGATAAGTAAATGGCTGCAACATATTTTAAAAATTACAGTTAATGAAAAATTTATGATGAACAAAATATAAAATTTTGGGTTCATACAGGTTCAGTATTACTAAATTTGCCTTATGTCTCAGGCCCTATATTACTCAGTATGACAATGCTTATTTATAAGCCTGGAAAAAATTACATATCTGGGGGTCTTTTCATCATTCTTTTATTTTAGTCTATTGGTAACTGCAAATACAAAACTGAAATGGCAGAATGACACCAGCAATTCTTTGGAACATCTAAGTGAATTCAAATTTTAAATAATTTTATCCTGTTAAGAAACAGTTTGCAGTAATCAGAGCTCAGATATTGAAGTCATACAGATAATTCATAATTGTGGCCTTTAAAAAATTATTGTTAACTGGAAACTCTTGAGAAAATACCTTACACTGAAGATATAGTTTCCTGATTTATAAAAAGAAAAAGATACTAATGTCTTTGTAGAGCTTTTAGGAAGATTAAGGGAAAGAAGTAATACATATAAGGCAATTGCTGGAAGCATTGTAATAATCTCTAAATTACAGATATTATGGTTACTAAGAACCATTTATAAGGTATGTTTAAAAGAGTTCCTTTTTGATCTGTAAAAATATTCCTGAGGAAATGAATAAAAAATGGTGCTTTTTGGAATTTATGAGCAGTTCAAGGTAAACAGGGAAGCCAGAATTCATCAAGAATCCAATAATTCCCTAAAAGGGTCATGGACGTTTGTAGTACTCCTTTGTCCCTATCTAACAACATCCTTCAAAAGGGAAAACTAATGTTTCTACCTGAAAGACTGACACCCAAAAGAAGAGTAAACTGCAATTTGCATCAGGGCTTCTCAGGTAAAGCAGTGGTCAAGAATCCATGTACAAGAGACATAGATTTAATCCCTGGGTCGGGAAGATCCCTGGGAGGAGGAAATGGCAACCCACTACAGTATTTTTCCCTGAAAATTCTATGGGCACAAGAGCTTGGCAGATTACAGTTCATGAGGTCGCAAAAGAGTGGGACATGACTGAGCATGCGTGCACA
The DNA here is from genome assembly GCA_006410675.1 of Oreotragus oreotragus. NCBI lineage: Eukaryota > Metazoa > Chordata > Mammalia > Artiodactyla > Bovidae > Oreotragus > Oreotragus oreotragus. The sequence goes on from SJYX01020356.1 coordinate 450,617, forward strand.
CAGTTTGGATAAGAGGGGCAGATGGAACCAGAAGGGGCTCTGCTGCCTGTGGCTGCTGTGGATAAAGCTGGGGGAGGCTTCCATTCAACTTTCAGTAGAATTCGAAAAAAAGATACATTAGAATCCTTGACGAGTGGTTTGGACTCCTGAGAAATAAACTTTATTTGCAATCTTGCTTAACAAGGAATCAGTAAGCACATGCTGTGGGTCAAAAATAAAACAGATAATAAGTGGAAAAATTTTAAATTATAAATTTCTGATAGATGTGATTTCTATATCTAGGGACTCATAATGGAATGGAAGAAACAGAGCGATGTTAATGACTATAACTGAGAGAACACTGGAGAATTAAACAATTATGAAAGTAAAAGAAAGAGTCTAAAAAAGATAGAGGGTTCCTGGTTCTTTATTTTGATCAGCAGAATTCAGAACAGTGTATTTAATATATGAACATTTGTTATTAAAAAAAAGAAGGGGAAAAAAAGGAGGTAGTAGATATAGTCAGACTACATATTTGCATACATTATGAATATATACTTTTTAAACTCAAATGGAAAACACAATGACCCTGTTGTATAACCAAGAAACCAACACTATTGGTAACTTTTAGTAGGTAAGGTGTTGTATAGTCACAAGTTCAAGGGTGAAGGTAAGACATATTTCCACATTATCTTTGTCTTTGAATCAAATAAACACACTCAATTTCAAAAAGTAATCACAGAAATATAAATTAAGGGCAGACACTTGCAAACCAAGAGAGGCACAGACAGGAAATCACCTGAGGTAGAGACTAAAGGGAATAGAGAGGCCCACTGATATTAGGAAATGGACCACCTGAGACCCTGAAGGAGGGCTTCCCTCATGGGTCAGATGGCAAGGAATCCACCTGCAATGCAGGAGCACTGGGTTTGATCCCTGGGCTCTGAAGGTCCGTTGGAGAAGAGAATGGCTACCCACTCCAGTATTCTGGCCTGGACAATTCCATGGACAGTGGAGCCTGGAGGGTTACAGTCCATGGGGTTGCAAAGAGTCAGACGAGACTGAGTGAGTAACACTTTCACTTTTCACTTTTAAAGACCCTCAGTTCAGTTCAGTTCAGTTCAGTTCAGTCGTTCAGTCGTGTCCGACTCTCTGAGACCCCATGAATCACAGCAGATCAGGCCTCCCTGTACATCACCAACTCCCGGAGTTCATTCAAACTCACGTCCATCGAGTCGGTCATGCCATCCAGCCATCTCGTCCTCTGTCGTCCCCTTCTCCTCCTGCCCTCAATCCCTCCCAGCATCAGGGTCTTTTCCAGTGAGTCAACTCTTCACATGAGGTGGCCAAAGTACTGGAGTTTCAGCTTCAGCATCATTCCTTCCAAAGAAATCCCAGGGTTGATCTCCTTCAGAATGGACTGGTTGGATCTCCTTGCAGTCCAAGGGACTCTCAAGAGTCTTCTCCAACACCACAGTTCAAAAGCATCAATTCTTTGGCACTCAGCTTTCTTCA